>CM042431.1:9133235-9200735 GCA_023631565.1 Gymnocephalus cernua
ACAGAATGAGCTACGGTACTTTTAATTACATTTATAGAGGAGGTAGGCCATTCTGAGATATTTCCCACATGACATAATGAACTAACCGACTTTTAACTACATGTATAGAGGAGGTAGGCCATTCTGGTAGATATTTTCAGAACAAGCTCCACTACGTTGATCTACATGTATAGAGGAAGTAGGCCATTTTGATAGATATTACCCTTAACCTAAGTGAAGGAGCTACACTACTTTAAACTACATTTATGGAGGAGGATAGGCAATTCTGATAGATATTTCCCACCTGACAGAATGAGCTACTGGTACTTTTAACCTCTTAAGAAACGCTTGAAATTTCATGCTTTTTGGTCTACCCAAATACCCAAATTAAAAGTGGTACACTTCCAATATACTTTGACACTCTGGGATGTGATATCATTGGAAAGGAAACACTCTCAAGTTTTTGTTACAAGTGTCAGGGTGATTCTAGGCCTCACTGACACAGAGCTACAGAGGCTAGAATGAAGGTGTTTTATTTCAGTCCAAGTCATACATCTGTAAAATGATTAAAATACACTGCTGTGAACACATCTGACAGGTGACATTAGCCACATGTCTCAGCTTACTACAGAAAAAATCCAGAAGCCAAAAGACTCAAAAATTGATTTTATATGATTTTTTTTCCTACAGATATGTCTGTGCGTTTTTCTTGAAAGGTGCAAAGAAAAAAGCCAAAGAAATGCTAAATACAAAACTTAAAAAAAATACAAAAACACACCCACAACAATCACACACATACTTGAAATAACTATATACATAAATATTAGTTAGACGGCCAGAGGGAGGAGAGAGAGCCGTTGGAAGAGCCCAGCAGTGATATCACGCATCGCTGTTTTTATAACTCAGGGCTCGTAAACTTCAAGATAAGAGCTTGGATATTCCATTTCCTTGGACTCTTGTGGATTTATGAAAACAAAGTTTTTGGGATTATATCATCTCTGTGGGTAAAGGGAGCCTCAAAAAGGTATGAATGCACAGACATCAGCTGCACAGTCTAACTGAATTAATTTATTTTATTTAACTTTATAACAGTTGTATAACTGCTATAAATCATCTTATGCTTTGTGTGTGGGCTTAATTGAATCTTGAGAGGCTAAGCTTTCAAATGGATCGCATGACCATATATTTTGAAGATTTAATGCTTTAAAGTTATAAAAACGTTTAAAAGTGGAGGTACAGTGACGCCACTGCCACTTAAGTGTGCCTTAAAGGAGAACTCCGGCCAATTGTTACGGTAATCTTGCTAAATATAACTATGCAAGACCTGTCTATAGAACAAAAAATGAGCGGAATTGGTCTCAGCAACACGGAGCTGCCGCAGCTAATGCATAGCTCCCACTTAGCTAAAACGGCAGTTATGGAGGCATAAGCTCAATAGTGCCTTTGTGTATCTTAACAGACACAAAATGCAATTAAAATGTCTGTGTAACATGAACAGGGCCCTTACATGACAACAAGATGTGTTTTCAACATTCACCTACCCTGTTAGCTGCTAGCTATAACTGTCGTCTGGGACGAGAGAGTGTGTTCAGTCAGGCTTTGGTAATAATCATCATGCAGCAGTCCCGTGTGTATTTGTAGCATATATATGATATCCACTTTTCCATGTTGATAAGAGCATTTAAGCCCCAGTGTGTAAGAATTTCTCCTATCTAGCGGTGAAATTTTATATGACAACCAACTGAATTTCACTTTCTAGCCCCCCCCCAATCCGAGTGCGTTCTAACTCCTACGGTGGCCGAACCCGAAATTAGCGACAACCGCCCGTGAGTCCCTTCCAGTGTAATAATAGTTTGACGTTATTTTGGTACCATTTCATTGCTAACAACAGCTATCAGGTTCCCAAACATATGCAAGCTAATGTTAGTAAAGTATCAGTGCTATCGTTATTCTGTATATTGTACCAGATTAATAGTGTAAGGCAATGTTTACAGCGTAGGAGAGAAGCAACGGAGGTTTGTGTTTTTAATATATTTCTCTGAGCAGCATGAACAATGTCAATGAAACTGAAATTATCTGTTAGTGTCTCCATCGTTTCCACGCTGCTGTTCTAGTAGCTAGTCTGTGTTACAACTCCATGACGTGAGATGTCTGCCAGGGAAATCACGGCACATATGATTACGTTTATGTTACAAGGTAGACAATCCTTTTTCATCATTGACGTGAGGAAAAGTATCCTACACGTCGTTCTAGCGTTATACACAACCATGCTATAGTTAACCAAGCAAGTAGCAACTATAAAACTTTTACACAAGTAGGCAGAATTACCCGTTGAGAAAAAAGCAGGCAACTTCGGCGTCCCTTTTAAAATCCTTGCTCCTCATCAGCTCTTTCCATCTTGGAAAAACCCCAACAATATTAACTTTGGTCTTGTTGCTTTGCCTGTCACGTTGTCATTTTAATTTCCTCGGCGACTCAGTTACATGTCCTCGATAATAGACGCAACAGGCTTTCAAATCTGCCGGCGGTGAGTTACAAGTAATCTTCTCCCCCTTCCTCCCTCCCTCCCTCCCTGGCATACGTCACAGTCACAGTGGCACTGAGTGAAAAGCGCAAAATGCGGAGCAGTATCGCCTGTATGTCCTTATGGGCTACCGTAGTTCAAGATGGCGCATGACTATGGAGCGTCTACCCCAGTTCAAGCGCAAAATGTAAAATTTCAAGCCAATAGGAATACTTGGAATTGATGGTTGTGGTCAATATTCATAAAAAAGGACAAGTTTGTGAAGGGCAACACAGATTTTGATAATAAACAACTACAAATGTTACACACTGGGGCTTTAAAATGAGAAAATATAATGGGACAAAAAGAAATCAGGGGACATTTAGAATAGATACAAATGTGCGATTAATTGCAATTAATTGTGAGTTAACTATGACATTAATGTGATTAATCGCGATTAAATATGTTAATCGTTTGACAGCACTATTTGTGATCTTACGTGGTGGGCCGGTCTGGGCCAAAATGCCTGGGCTGATTTTTGGTTCCAGTCTGTCCCTGTCAGTCACTGTGGCTCAAGCAGAGAGGTTACTTTTCCAAACTAAAGTCATCAAGTCATACCTGAGGTCATGTCCCAGGAACGGATCACTGGCCCTGCTGTCATCAGTATCAATCACTCAATAGGGGAGCAGATTTCATATGATGATATCATTGATGATTTTGCATCAAGGAAGGCCATGTTTCGCCCGGGGCATCATTCAATGTAGAACCGCCTCTGATGATAACAAAACATCCACATGGTGCAAGCCTTCGGCGATTGCGCACCACCCGTCCTCCAGTTAACCCGTCAAATCAAGGACAAGGAAGATTAAAAAAACATGGACTCTTCAGATTTAATTACCTTGTCATTTTGTATGTCCTCTCCGTCTCCAAAGCTGTACGCTGCTGTTTTCCTTTCTCAGCGATGGTGTAAAATGCATCACTCGCTTCTGTTCATGAACGTCGCCGGACTACACAATTTGGTTAACATCAGCAAGATTTGGGAGCAACGCGTTACAAAAGTAGCTAATGCAATTACAGTAATGTATTCCTTTTTTGCTGTAACGCAGTAATGCAATGTATTACTAATAGAATGTCTGTAATATTATACCTGTTACAATCTCAGTAACGCAAGTTACAACTCATTTTAACCCGAAATGAAGTGGTGTTTTGTTTTTTAAGATTTCCCTAACACCCGAAACATTTTGGCACCAGAGGAAAAAAAGTCTGTTGCTAGAATTCGATGGTTGAGATGACTGCAGAGACTGATTCTACATTTGAGAGATGGACATACTTTGATTATTTTCAGCGGTTATTACGCTGCGTTGAAGCGAGGCGCAGTCCCGTCCCTGTTCCCGTGGTCAGAGCCAGAACTGTAGCCTACTTCAGCGCGGACGCAACCCCCGCACTTTAAGAACTGCCGCATTATGTAATAATTTATTACAAAATGCAGAGAAATGTATTACATATTGACGTTTTATTACATAATATGTTGTTATTACCTAATGCACACTCACACACTGCTGCGCCACCCCCTAACCATAGAGTGCGCGCACGCACACACACACACGCGTGCGCGCGCACACACACACACACACACACACACACACACACACACACACACACACACACACACGCACACACTGCATGTATGCACATTAGTGTTTCCCTCGCTGGACCCACCCATGTGTTTCTGGTCGGCCCATTGACTTAACATTGGAATGACGGAAATAAAAATCGCTTTGCTAGGCTCTAGAAAAGTTTAAAAATATAAAGGTGTCCAGTCAACAATTTTACAGCTATCTCTTTTAAAATGAGACAATGGGAAAATGATATTTCGGCCACAGGGGATTTTTTCATTGCAGTACTGTGGCCAGTGGCCACTGGGACAGTTTGGCAGCAAGGCTGAGGAGTCGCACTGTATCCAGCTCTCTTAAAGGCACCGTCACACATGCACAAATGCAGATGGGTGACCATCGCCTGCCAAGGCGATACCGGCTGGTTAGACCACACACACTGCTTTGGTTATTGGTTGAGGCTGCGACTTCGCCGGTCCAAGTTCACCAACAATTTAACTCCACACGAATTTGCTTTGCAACGGGTTAGGGTCAAATCCCAAAATATCAACCTCATGGTGAAAAGTCTGGGGTTCACCAAAGTCATTGAGATATATTGTCTGGGGACTATGAGTGTCTCAACCAAATTTATTGGCAATCCATCCAACAGCTCTTGAGATATTTCATTCTGAATCAAAGAGGTGGGCCAACAAACATCAGCAGCATGGGTACAAATCTGTCTAAATCTGCGTCTAGTGTTGTTGCAGCCTCTCCAATCAGCAATAGAAATGGCTGGTGAGTAAAATGTTATCACAGCTGATGAGACCGACAGCCAATGTTAACATGCAATCACATAAACTGAAGATTAGTCAACCCTTCTGGGCTGATTTAGGCTCACTATATTGCAGATGGTATGAAAAACTGTGACTGTGACTTTTAATATAGGTATTAAAAATATAAAAGTAATCCATCACTGTGAAGAAAAAGGTCCAGTGCACATTCAGGATGATGCAAGAGCTGAGATGTAACAATGGGCTATATTATGTCTGGGCAGCTATACTGGATTACTGTGGCCGCTGAAAAGTTACTTGGGTCAGTCTGATATATTTTACAAACTTAATTGTAAGTTTTGTCTCCTTCTGTGACTGCAGTGACATATACAGTAATTGATATGTTCCCATTCTTGAACTTATTGTCATTAAGAATCCATAGTAAAAAGTGCTCGCTGCCAAAATGAAAATGATTGATGCCTGATGATTGAGGTAGATGACGCAGCCAGGCATATACCAGGCGACCAATGTCAATGGATTTGGAATTACACCAATACCTGTTTTCTGAACAAGCGCAGCTTCATCTATATTTTTTGTTTTTTGGTACAACAGCACTGCAGTCAACAGGAAATGAAAAATAATGTATTCATATATCTCAAGACACCCTTTACTTTAAGTCTGGAGATTTCGTTCTGCTCTGAAATTCTCTACATATTCGTGTACTCTAAGTAAGGTGCGTTGCATTGTGGCTGAACGTGTGACACTGCTTGGCAGCAGTTTCCTCAAAGTCTAAAGGTAAAAATACAGACACATTGAAACAGAATGACTCAGAGCCAAGAAGAGTTTTTTTGTAGTCATGAAAACAGTGGCTTTTTAATGTAAACACTACATTCGATTGGTTTTTCCAGCACGGACATCCCACATGAAATAACACCCATTCACTAAAGAGGAGTAGAGGGGGAGAGAGGGAGAGAGAGAGAGATTAAGAGAGAGAGAGAGAGAGAGAGAGAGAAAGCTGCACAGTAAAATAATTCACTGGGTAAAGAACAGAACAAAGAGGAAAAAACAAAATAATGAAGGTAACAGGAACAAAATGCCAAAGAAACAGGTATATCGTGTCATTATACACAGTTGTTTTCTCTTTTCAAAACTAGAAATCAAGAAGGCAAGAAAGAGAGGCCTTATATAGATAGATGGATGGATGAGGGGTAACATAGATTAGGTCGGGACAGATAACAAATTTCCAAATCTACTTATTGTGTGTGTTTTGTGTGTGTGTGATGTGAGAACTGTGCTTTTCATTGTAGACCTGGAAGGTGTGTCAAACTGAAAAGAGACAGAAGAAGAAGAAAGGAGCATGACTTTGTACAGCGTTGATGTGTGAACATGCGGCGTCCCTAACTAGCGGACGCAGCGAGAAACGTGCTCTCCCCCCAAAAAAGTGGTTCATTTTTTTTTTCTGAAATAATACAAAATAGATATTGTTATAATATTATATTTAATCGTTCTGAGTCAGGCTAAAGTGAGGACACGGTTCTGATGCAGGGAAACAGGCAAAACGGTAAAAGGAGAGGGGGGTGGCGCACAGTTTCAGAGCATTACAACAACACGGGGTCAGTCGGAGATCGTCATGGTTCCAAATGAGCTCGCTGTCAAACTGGAACCCTTTGCAAAACATCTTTATTTTAAAAAACGGAGATATAGAGAAAAACAAATGTTTTGTAGCTACAAAGCACAAGAAAGATTATCTTTTAAGAATATTACATGATCATAATGATTGCTGCTGTTGTTGACGTTGTAATACCTACGTTCATTGGTTTTTATTATTATAGGTGTAGAGTTTTTGTCCTTTTTGACTGTTTGTATTCTACGTGTTACTACAGGAATCCCTAAATCTACACTTCTTCTTCCAAGCATCCCACATGACCTTTCAACCCTTTGAAACTTTGACTCTCACATTTTGTTTTCTTTCATTTGACCCCGCCCTGTCCAATTCAGGACCATCTCTATTCTTGGCTCTTTTTTGTTGATATTTTTTTCCCATCGTTTTTATTCATCTTTTGCTATTTTTATTGAAATTATTTTTATTTATTTATTATTATTATCTCAACAGTATCTACGAGAAGATTTTTTTTTTTTTTAAGTTTTATGAATTAACTGGTCTCTTTATACAAAGGCTTGAGTATCTCATGCTATCTGTGTCAGGGCTTTAGGAGGAAGAAAGAGAAGAGAGAGGGAGGGGAGAGAAGGGTTGGAAAGAAAGCAGGGGCCCTTTGACCCCGAAATCAGGACGGCAGGGCGCCATGCAAAAAGAAAGAGAGATGGATGGAGGTGAGAGAAGTCAAGGCATGGTGGTGGTGTGTCAATGAAGAGAGAGCGAGAGAGAAAAAGAGAGAGAGGTACAGTATGTGTAGTACAGGCGATCAATCAATAAATAAATTAATAAATTAATCAACCATTATCAACCCAGGAGTGAGTTTCCCTACATGGAGAATGTTAGTAGGTCTAGAGGTTATAACAGTGAGGAAGGTAGAGTTATAACGTTGTGGACTTGCTTCTAAAAGCGTAGCTATCTACAGCATAGTACCTCTGTTTCATGGCACTGATTGGACATTTAGCGCATTTCCTATTGGCTCTCAGGCTCGGCCACGACCGGCTGTTGGCGAATGGCTAAGGCCAAGTTGGGGAAACAGGAAGCCTCACTTCCTGTCGCTGAAAACCGACATTTGCGGGGAAATCAAATGATACTTGCTTAAAAATGAAAAAAAAAAAAAATAGGAAATTGACAACAGACATCTTAAAATGTCTAATTAAAGTGGCTAATGTAAACAAAAGACTAATGTTAAAATCAGTGTTTGTCAGTTTCTGCAGGTCTCGAGAGGTTTTCTTTTTAAGGTTTTCGCCGACCTGTCCGGTGTTTTCTAGTGCTATCGACATTTTCACACGATTGTTATTACATAATCACTAATATAGCAAAAAAAACAAACAAAATAATACACAAATAAAAGGTGTCAAGGTGAGGCAAAATGTGAATAAAAATCAGTGTACAGACTGATACTCATGTAATAAATATACACACGATCAACAAAAATAAAACAGAAGTCATGTTCATAGGAATAATTAAAAAAAAAAATCTGCTGTTTTGTTTTTGTTAACAACATAAGACACAGCTGAGAAAGAAAAAGAGGGGAGGACGGGGAACGGAGGCTTTCATTGACTTTGTTCAAGACGTTTTCAAGGCGGCAGGGTTTCGTATTTTCTACTAAAACAAATCTGTTTGCTTGGCAGCGGGCCAGGAACATCAGGAAAAGTCGGAGGAAGAAAAGAACTAAAAACATTATATATACGGTATATATATATATATATATATATATATATATATATATATATATATATACACACGTATGCCCTATTTTTTATTATCCTCATTAATAATATGTACCTAGTTGCATTTTTCTTTCTTTTCTATTTTTAAATAATCAGCAGAATCGTCATCATCACCATCATCATTTCCACAGCAGTGTCAAAGGAACAGGAACGAGGTGGGGGGAGAGGAAAGGAGGGGTGAGAGAGAAGAGGGGACAAAGGGGGAGGACATTACGGGGGTGTGTCGGCGTGCTCAGTACAAGCCGCACCCTCGGAGGTTGTTGGCGATGATGATGTCGGTCACGGCGTCAAACACCACCTGGATGTTTCCTGTATCCGTGGCGCAGGTCAAGTGACAGTAGATTTCCTTATTTGGAGAGCGATTCTTGCTCTCAAACTGTGCTTGGATGTAAGCTGCCGCGTCGTCATAAGTATTGGGTCCTGGAGAGAGAGAGAGAGAGAGAGAGAGAGAGAGAGAGAGAGAGAGAGAGAGACGGAGAAAATCGTAGATGATACACTTCAACAATGGCATTGTTAATCTGACACTCCCTCAGTTTTATAGTGCGTTCCATTTACAAGTCAGATTTTTCATTGTGGGGTTTAGCTCTAGCCAGGTTAGCCATTGTTAGCAGTTGATTGACGTATTATGCTGTTTTTTGTGCATTCAAACAGCGTAACACCATGTCCACAGATAGAAGCTGCACAGGACTGTGTGTAAAACTGATTTAGTGAGACACATATATGAGTATAATACCAAGGAAAACGTGTCCCGTTCGAAAATGAAAAGTATAAAAATAAATGGCGAGTTTTCTTTAACTTTACAGAACTACATCATGTTCTGCGTCACATGGGTAACCGGAAGTGAAGTATTGTAACAAACGTCCATGATTTAAACATAAAACCACAATTTTCTAAACTTCTAAACTCTAAACTTAACTAAGTACTTTTTGTGCCCAAACCGACCCAAACTGACACATTTTCCTGGGTGAAAGTCCTGTGTTTGTTTGACCCATCCCCCACCCCGACCTATCTTCTTATGCAGATGATGGCTGTCTTATACTTTGTCACCTTACTTCCTGCTTTGGTCCTGTCTTAATTACTATGAGGGCGCCGCCACGGCAAATAATTACGGCTTGAACAAACAACTTATGGGGGAGTTTTTCAAGGTAATAATTAGGGGTGTGAATCTTCACCGGTGTCACGTTTCGACTACAATTATTCTGTCAACGATTCAAATCTATTCTATATCACGATGCATTGCGATGCGTCACCTCCTCCATATTATTGTATATTGCTACACATGGTTTTCATCAACTAATTCAAGTAGTCCGATATATATTTTTATTGTATCTGCTCTTAAAAAAGACTTCCTAAATGCAGAGGTGGGTAGTAACGAGTTACATTTACTTTGTTACATTTACTTGAGTAAGTTTTTGAAAAGATTATACTTCTAGGAGTAGTTTTAAATCACTATACTTTTTACTTTTACTTGAGTAGATTTGTGAAGAAGAAACTGTACTCTTACTCCGCTACATTAGGCTACAATGAGCTTGTTACTTTTACTATTACCTCTTTGGTATTCTACGCGTCATTGTCTTCATCCCCCCCGCGTACGCCTCATTTAATGTTTTATTTTGACAGAGAGAGAGGCTTCCACTAAAGGCTCTACCACATGACTGTGTTTCACCAATCACACGTAGTTGCGCAGTCTCGTCACATGACCATACTCAATCTCAGCGGCGGGACGGTTAGCAAAACAAAAATGTCAGAATCAACCGTCGGCAATGCAGACACAGACAAGGAGGAACCCCCCTGGCCTCATATTGAAAGCATGTTAACCTTAGTAAAAGTATCAAACAGCAGCTACGTTATGCAGTGTCTTCTGTGTCTACCAAAACAAACAGACATTTCAGCATTCAAAAACTTGCTGTGGATAGGTGAATGTTTGTCTTTTAGGTTACATATGTTTTAAACATTTCCTATATATATATATATATATATATATATATATATATATATATATATATATATATATATATAGACACATTTACATTTGATGTGATAAGTCTCAACAAGTACTCAACTCAGTACTTGAGTAGTTTTTTCACCAAGCACTTTTTTACTCTTACTCAAGTAATTATTTGGATGACTACTTTTTACTTTTACTTGAGTCATATTATTCTGAAGTAGCAGTACTTTTACTTGAGTACAATTTTTGGCTACTCTACCCACCTGTGCCTAAATGTAGCGGAGTCTGAACACAGCAGACAACAGACAAAAGGCAAAAACTAAAAAAGCAGCCACCGGAAAATCAACAAGTAATATCAGTATGCAATAATTGATTATGGTCTGTTCCTGCATCGATGCAGAATCATCCAGGTCGGCATCGCGATGCATCAATGCAATGATTAATTTCAACATCCCTAGTAATAAGCGCTGATAAACTGTATGTCACTACATATTTCACTACTGCTGAAGCACGGAGCAGCCATGTTGGATTTTGTGCTCGGGGTGCTGCGAGGTTGTCCGATTTCCCAACTTGGAAATCCGAGTTCAGGGGGCGTGTTACCGACTTTGGAAATTCCGACCTCCGAGTACAAATGGAACGCAATTACACTACGGTCGAATGCCACGGACATTAGAGCAGCAGATTAGATCTGGACAGTAACTGTCACTGAGTTGTAAACCATTCTGAGAAACGCGCCGCTTTGAATCAAAGCAGTTGTCTACAGCATTGAGTCCGTTTGAATTATTATCAAGTATTAGCAGGAGAGATAGACAAAAACCAGAGGACCACATGCTTGATGTTGCCCTTTTTAAGAACTGTGTAACCTCAGTTTGGACAGAGACAGTGATAAAAGCAGGGAGAGAGGGACGCAGCCGAGACGCGGAAATAGAAGCTGTGAGGGGAAGAAAAAAAGGGGGCAGATTTCTTCATGTGGAGGTGAGAGTCAGATGTAGTCGTGGCAGTGAAAAGGAAGGCAGTGGGAGTCAGAGAGCAGGAGACAGTCACGCTTGGTCAGCCATGAAGAGAGAAGAGAGGGAGATGGCGAGTGAGAGCTGTCTCCTGCCATCTTCACACAAACGCAGCTCTCTCGGCCCACCCTATTCATTTCTGTCTGTCATGCTTTGCTTATTTTCTAACTACGTTGATAATCACAGTAAGTATATCTGACATATTCCATCTCTTCCCTTCACGTCCCTTCCATACCTTCCTGCGAGAAGCCTCTGATAATGTATAAACCTTTGTGACAAAAGTAAACCAACTAGGGGAAAACAGTATTATGGTTCATGAACAGTTCATGAATTGTTGTATTTCTACTTACTAGGTAAGACTATTTTTTATTTTATATTTATATTATTGATTGATACACTAATTACAATGTATTAACTCCGTTAGAACACACTACACACAGGCCTGAAATACACACACATGCTCAGGACAAAGGGATGATGGAGATAGAGTGAGGGGGCTGCGACTGCTGGACAGGCGCCCCGAGCAGTTGCTCACAAGCACCTCTCCAGGTACCAGTCCACACTCTGTACTTTGGTCCGTACGGGGACTTGAACCGGCGACCCTCCGGTTCCCAACCCAACTCCCTACTGACTGAGGTTCTACCAACTGAGACAAACATGATAAAGCAGGTTAATTAGTGAACTTTAGATGCTCGTAGGCATATTTTGTAATCTTTGGACAAAGCCAGGGTAGCCGTTTCCCCATGCTTCCAGTCTTTATGCTAAGCTAGGCTAACCGGCTGCTGGCTCCTGCTACATATTTAACGTACATGCACGAGAGTGGTATCAATCTTCTCATCGAACAACAAAGTGAAGACACATACTTTCCAAACTGTCAAACTATTCCTAAGGAGACATTTTTCAAGACTGACTTTTATGTAATAGTGGTCCTATGTTGCACTAGTCTGCAAATGAACAGCCCTGTAAACCTCTTTCCTCAGTAATGTGGGCGAAAGCTAAAACGGTACAGCTGTTTTTTCTCATTTTATACCTGCACAAATTGAATTGTGTCGGGCTTCACTGGTTTGCAGCTTTTTGTGTTCTCTAGAAAATCAATTTTGTGCACCTTTCAAGTTCCGTTGCTGCATACGTGTTTTCAGAGCTGCTATTTCTCAGCTCTGCACTCAGGAAAACTAACAATTCTTTTCTTTTTTTTTACCTGCGTATTCAGGGAAGCAGATGCTGAGTGCCGACTTCTTAATCTTCTCTGCAAACAGATCCTTCTTGTTGAGGAAGAGGATGATGGAGGTGTCGATGAAGAACTTGTTGTTGCAGATTGAGTCGAACAGCATCAGAGACTCGTGCATGCGATTCTGCGGATGAGAAAAGAAAAAGTGGGGGAAGAAAGAAATGGATGGTAAAGATGGAAAAAAAAGAATACAAATAAAAGAATAATGTGATTAGAGGAGATTAAAGGAACAGGTAAAAGAAAGATAAGAGGATTAAACAAAGAGGACAAATAAGAGGAGCAGAAAGATGAAAGAGTAGACAGGGAGGGGGAAAGAGAAAAGACAGTGGGTAAAAGTGAATGGATGATGATAAAGAGAGAATAGGAAAGAAGGAAAAAGTTATTTACCACATATCTTAAAGGGAAACTGATGAAAGAATATCATTATGGCCAAACTCTTTTACACACAGAGAGAAAAATAATAACACCCCCCTCTCTCTTTTCAATTATTTCAATTATAACTTTAGCAAAAGAGAGAGGGGAGATGCAGATGTCAGGGGGGGACACACTCACTTTCTGCATAATTATTGTTTGTGAATATTTAATTAAATTAAGCGCATTACATTCTGCGTGCATTTTACAATCAGACAAAGATACCAACTGAGGAGTGATTTCTTTGTCACACACACACACACACACACACACACACACACACACACACACACACACACACACACACACACACACACACACACACACACACACACACACACACACACACACACACAATTCTTTTCAACATTTACAATTGCAGTTTAGGAAAACACAGAAAGTGAGAAAAAAGAATCAATTAACAAACATCCTCAGTATTGCCATTTAAATATTCTGCAAATACACACATACAGGACAGACACAAAATAACTAGGTCCAGAAAATAATCACACATATCAAGTTACTCATGTGGTGCTTTATTGTCATTTCTTTAATGTATAAATACAACCTTTAATAAATTATCACAGCAGTAGGGGAGATACAGCAGATATATTTTACAGTGCTCAGTAAAATACACCACATGCATGCATGCGCGCATGCATGCACTCACTCACTCACTCACTCACTCACTCACTCACTCACTCACTCACTCACTCACTCACTCACTCACTCACTCACTCACTCACTCACTCACTCACTCACTCACTCACTCTCTCACACACACACACGCACGCACAACGACAGGTGTTTGAGAGCATAATGAGCGCATACTCTGACTCCTTAACTCTACACAAATTCATTAGTCATGAGCCCTGCGGCTTTTTGAATCATCTCTAAGTCCAGCAGTAGCATCTCCCTGGCTCTGAAGAGGCTTAAGTGCTCATTTTATTGATTGAACAGATTTTAAGACGACCCAAAAGCACTTACAGGCAAACTCTACTTTTAAATTAGAAGGATAAATCACCAAAAGACACCAAAGGAGCTCATTTACATCTAACATGGGATCTAAATTCAGTTAAAATGGTTGGCTGCCATTGTGGGATTTCAGAAATTGTTTATGTTCCCAAAGCATTGAATAGCGCTAAGATTTCTTTTGTGCCACCACCTGCTGCCCAGATGCATCAGGACCTTTGTTACCTGAATGAACCACTGATTGTATTATTCACATCAGACTACTCCACAATTACCCACAAATATATCCTTCACTGCAGCCTATGGGAGTCAATTATTTTTCTCTGGGACTGAAGCAGGACATAAACTAAATTAGCCACTATCCCATCAGCATCGCCCGCTGATGTCATTTCTCACTGGTTGTTTGGGGTTCATTGGTAAACCAGCGGGAGTACGGACGGATAGCACAAGCAAAAAAACATAGCACAAACACACACATGCCCACGCATACACACACACAGAGTTATCTGCTCATAGTTCTTCTCTGAGGGAAGCATCAATCCTGTCTTTACCTTATAAACTATTAATAGCTTTAGAGCTAATAGAGAGAGCAAGAGAGCGAGAGAGAGAAAGAGAGAGAGAGAGGTTTAGGTGTAAGAAATAAACTGGTGCGCCAGATTGTTTGTAACTCGTAACCATCTGAAAGGCTGTCATCGGAAACTGTTCGAAAAAAGGGCAAGCATCTGTCTATCACCATCTGTCACGCGTTAGTCTTGCATAGCCAGACCTGTCTCCATAGCGCTGTATCAGCGCTGGTGTTTAGTATGGCCACACCGTTTATCATTCTGGGATACAGACCCAATCGTCTTGGGCAGCGCTAAGCCCCAGATGCAGCATATGACGTAGTGGGAGAGTGCCGAAGAGGAAACAACAAGCTGCAGTCTAAAGAGAGAGTCATTTAGCTTGTCCGTACCAACTCATCAAATACTGACGCTTGGTCAGTGGCTTTGAGCGTCAGATACTGAAGCAAACATCACCCTTTAGCGTCTGTATGGAACGCAAAGGGCATAGCAGTAGATCGCCCGCGGCGCTGGAAGATGACGCAGCATTAAGAGAGAACGGTAGCGAGTAGTATGAAAGACCTGAAATCTGTGTAAGTAGGTTTAGGGTGGAGGATGGGTCGAACTTTCACCCTGGAGAGAGCGGTTTGTGTCCCGTTCTTGTTCCGCGTGTCACTGAAATGTACATTTTGTAACCCCACCCACGATCTTTGCCTAACGCTAAGTGGTTGCACATTGGGTACGTTTTGCCCCGTTCCAATGGAATCTCAATGTGAGCGAGTCCACAGGGGCGTAGTAAAAACGCGCAAATATTGGCTTTGACACATAAATCATGTTTCAGGTGTCTGCAAGGTTATTTTAATATTGTATAAAATTAAGGTTAACCAAAAAAATACTATAGTATTTATTAAAGAACACTGTATGTGATTTAAATACGCGAAAACACAGTTACGGTCACAGTTACATCTGATATTCCACTGAAGAATATGTACAGCAGAAACATGGATACATCCTAGTCTGTGCACTGCCTGAGGTTAACACAGCAATGAAAGAAGTTGGAAGACAAAGCTGCCATTGCCACCCTGAGGGCAAATACAAATATAGGCATGTCATTCTGAATGTGAATTGGGGCTTTCTAACTTACTGTGGATGAAGATTTCAACAGCCAATTGTTCCACAGCTCATGTCTACGGCTGGCTGCTCTTTAGGCTTTCAGGCATAAAAATAGCAACACACACACACACACACACACACACACACACACACACACACACACACACACACACACACACACACACACACACACACACACACACAATAATCATGATAAATTCAATTAATTCATTGTGCAAGGGCTCTACTATGTAAAAGTGCAAATGTTCAAATGATCTGTTTGTATTGTCTTTTCTGTATACTGCATTTAAAATAACCCCCACATTTAAGCATTAAGCACAGATGATCAGCATGTCAGTGTGAAATATTTGATTGGGCTTCTATGCAAACTACAAAAAAAAATGGTTTTCTACGCACAATGCAACCACTGACAGAAGTTTGAAATGAAGTAAAGGGAATTCATAGAAATCTTTCACGTGGACTTATGTTGACATCATTTCAGGACAAACACCTTTGATGTTTTATGTTTATTACAAGTCACTGCAGTGCAGTAAGATCATTTTACTTTCATATTATGTAATGAGTTAGAGAAGATTATAAACCAAAACAACCAAAAAACATCCAAGGCTCTTTGGTTGGATATGGTGGTAGTATTTGGCACGGGCAAGTAATGTAAGGTGACATTTTAAAGTCCCATGGGTGTGTCTGCATCTTCAGTGTGTGTGTGTGTGTGTGTTGAGGGCCTGTGTGTGGAAAGGGTAGGTGCCTTCTGGGTAATTAACAGAGATACTGACTCCACCACAACCCCCACATGGGCTGATGTTGTCTCACACACAACACATACATATACACATTTACGCACGTGTGCACACACACACACACACACACACACACACACACACACACACACACACACACACACACACACACACACACACACACACACACACACACACACACACACACACACACACACACACACACACACACACACATATAAAATACTTAGTTAAGTTTAGAAAAAGATCTTGGTTTGGGTAAAAAATCATGGACATTTGTAACTTTACTTCACTTCTGGTGAAAGTCCTGTGTTTGTTTGACCCATCCCCCACCCCGACCTATCTCCTTATGCTTATGATGGTGCGCTTATACACTGTCAACTTACTTCATGTTTTGGTCCTGTCTTACTATGAGGCCGCCACAGCAAAAAAATTGCGGCTTGAACAACTTATGGGGGCGTTTTTTGGGGTAGGACAGACAGTTCTAAAAAGTTGGCACATATGTAGTAGGAAGAGACTATGACGTCATCCGCTTGTTAAAAAAAACAACGTGCAGCTTTGAGCAGAGGGTGAAGACGTTGTTTGATTGTGGAGGGGAGAGTAGCATGAAGCAAATGCCCTGCTCATAAATAAATAAGGAAGTTCTCTACCTCTTGCCACAGAGCACTCACACCGGTAAAGCTGTAAACACACTCATCTCGGTCAATTCAACAAAGTCCCACAGACAAACAAAGCTCATATTCCAGATGCTGCTGTAAACTGTTGCTTATAAAGAGAGAAGGGAGAAGCTGATGATATTGTCCTGGTATTATATGCATGTCTTTGGCTTTAATGTCACAGCTTAAATCATGTTCCCGCACACTGCACACACCACTTTTCATTTCAACTAAGCTGTGCACTACATCAAACCTCAACCCTACAGCTGCTCTGGGATGGCTACTATCCAGCAGAAATGGAACTTGCTCAGCAGAAAGCAAAACATTGGGGCTGAAACAATAGTCACCGGGTTGACATCCTAGTTCCAGAGGACTATATGTACCCACCAGCACACAATCTTTCAAAGCTCACCTATGACTTATTAAGGCAGAGAGGTGGACAACAGGGATATTACATGGTGCAGACTTACAAAATGAATGCGGCTCCAGGGCCCTATAAAATCAATCCTGCCTTTGAAGCATAGTCTGGGAATTGTCTGGTTGAGTCAGAGCACTACATGTACCTCTTATAGCTCTTCATTTAAAGTGATTTTATAGTGGACTTATGAAAACTGCAACACGAGAGCCTGAAAAATCAATCCAAAAATACAACCAGAGGTGACATCCACAGGGATGAAAGAAAATTGCCGAGGGAAATAGCAACTTCATCACTTTAAATTCAAATATTATACATTTAAGGCAAAGGGAAAGAAAGCAATTATACTGCTAACCTCTTCTAACTTTGATCAAAATACATTATGTTACAAAGATACAAATTCAATTACAACATTTTTTTCATTCTCCAAGGCCAAAACGCTAATGATATTATTAACTATTCCTTTGAAACATGGAAACACACAATTCAGTTCTGCTGTATGAACTCTTGCTGAGTAGTATTTACCATTGCTCAAACCATGACTGACGCTGCATACGTTTTAACAAGATTACTGCCAATGAACATGTCAAATGACATCACAACATATAAAATACATATTTTTTCTAATTATATTTTCAAAATAATTTCTTTCTTCTTAAAGCCCAAATGTTTTTGTGATTATAGCATCTTTAAATTATTTTAATGAAACAACTTTTTGATTGTAGAAACAATTTGATAATTCTAGTAAAAATTGGCGCAATCAATCATTGTGGCTGTAGTCTGGCATTGCCAGACCTATCTCCTCAGTGCTGTGGTGTAAGGTCTGGCTACACCACACATACATTCTGGAATAGGAGAAAAAAACACTCTGGGTTGTTTGCGTTTCTTTAAACCAATCACAATCATCTTGGCCGGCGCTAACGGTGGCTCTACAAAATAGGATCTTGTTTTGGTGGAACATTTGCACTCTGCAAAGAAAATGCCACATTCCACCAAATTAAGTTAACTGTTCACACAAAACAGTAACATGAGGTATTTAAATCAGCTGGATACATGGTTAAAAGTAATTTGCTCTTAACAGTGTATCGCCGTGTGTACTTTGTCCACAGCAATTCCCAATCTGTCCCAATCTGTCCCAAAACGTCCCAGTTGGAGAGTAAATCCTGTAAACAAACCGTCTTTACAATCATTCCCCGAAAGAACCAAGCAGGCCTGCCTTGTTGCACCATCCAAGTTTCTTCAAAACTTGCCATTTTCAGCATGTAGCTTGCTAGCTCCAAGTTTGTTGTTGTTTCCCATAGAGACGGGATTTTCTACACATAAGGGCTTTAAATTGTACCAACTGGGTCTATAAAATCTGAACTAGTGAACTAATTGCCATCAATTCAAAATGCAGTAAAAATAAGAGAAATGTGGTTTAAGAGTTTGACTGAAGAACAGTCATGTTTAATAAATGGGATTACCTTTGGTCTCATTGTATTTTATATTCTGAGCAGTCCATTCTGATAATCCCTCTCCTCCCACAGGTGTTGAGCAAGGCTTTACTGTATTGACGCTGACGTGAGGCTGTTTGGACTCTGTATGTTTCTCTTCAACCAGTGGAAGACAGGACCAGATGAATGGACACTGTGTTATTAATTGGCCCTACTTGTTCAATCGTTATGTTAGGCGTCATGCTGTTTGATACAGAACTACAAAATGGGCAACATCAAACCAATGAATATGATTTCATAACTAGGTATATTATTATGACTAAACAAAATACATATGACTATGATAAAATACAGAAACTTATATTACTTGAAATTATTTCATAAATAATTGAATCCTTAATTATCATAAAATGTTACTTCATCATTCTTATTTCTCTTTTTTTTTTTAAGTATAATATTATTTCACTGACATGTTTCTCATGATAGTGTCACTGTTTCTGTAGCCCGTAGCTAAGCTAAGCTAGTGCTATGAAATATAAAACAAATGCTATTGTCAAAGTAATATAATATGTTAAGTTTGACTTCATCTAATCATTTCACAATAATTGCTTAATCTTTTTCTCAGTATTCATGCATATGATGATTTAGTTCATAATGTCCTTACTGATTAAATACTGATTCTTTTGGAGCTCCACAGAGCACAGCTTAGTGCAACAAAGCAGCCAGACACAATGCAGCGCACCGCATACATCAGAGCAGGGCTGTCATCAGGAAAACTAAATAAAACAAATAAGACAACACAAGCAAAATAATGAAGTGCGCACATAAGCTATTTTGCACAAAGTATAAATGCAGTTTTTTGCTGATGACTTTGCATTTACTTTGAATGTCTTCTTAGTGTCTGATAAAGACTACTGTAGTTAAACAACTTATTTATCAGTTTCACATTGGCCCTTCGTGTGACTAAGGCGTAGGTCTAAGGCAAGAGTGACAACTCAAATTTAAATGCAAATCTAGTAAAGTCTAGTTCTTTGAGTAAGGCACTACGGCTAAGATTCTGCAGCACACCAGAGTTTTGGTACAATTAAATGCCCCATGTAGGACTGGGCGATAAATCGATTTTATTGATTAACTTGAATGTGTAGTTAGTTGACTTGTTTAAATGAAAATCGGTTTTCTCCTCATCATCCGCTCGGAACTACGCCGAATGGGCTTAGCCCTCCCCCCACGCAGTTGCCATAAAGATACACAACAACATGGCAGTGACAGGGACTAACATTAGTTATTTTCTTAACTAGGCGTTTCATTACTTACTTAACCGTAATCTCCGCCGAAATGACCAGCAGCTCGCGGTGCTCTGTACCCGGCTTACAGTCACCTATTCTCAGATAACTGAACCACCAATTACAGCTGACCTGAGCACCATGCGGAGCACTGGAGCCGGTGTTGAGGAGCTCTGTTGCGGCTCAACACATCTACTAAACGCCGCTGATACGACTGAGCTGTGACAGAGGTCTGTAGCGGATTAAACAACTAGCAATCACCACTCTGTAGCACAGAGTTCCTCTTCAACGTTTTTTTTTTACCGCTAGTTACTACGAAGGAGCTTGCTACAGGTGTGCTACATTCACGAGACCATGGGATGTTAATGTACGGTACTCAGCAACAGGTGAAAATAGGGGCAACTAAAGTTAAACTGAATTGAACTTTGAGGCGAGGAACAAGAAGTGAATTACTTGTATGTGTGAAAACAGCTTTATCTCATGCATCCCCCCCACAAAAATAAACAATGGTAGGAAAAACACAAACCAATATATATTTCCACAAAATTGGCATGAATAATCATAATGCTATACATGCCCCATTTATGTGTGCATGCGTGCAAGTGAGTCAAAACAAAATAAAGTTAAAACTTGTTTTGAACAATTTCTTTATCATCTGCAGATTTTAAGTAGGGGGGGAATCGATTTAAATCATGAATTGGATTTTTTGTGAAAAAAATTGGGGAATTCTTTTTAGGCCATATCGCCCAGCCCTAGCACAAAGTTAATGGGATTTTCCATTGGTTCTTCTTCAGGAGGAAGTAAAAAAAAAGGCAAACACGTTAAAGCAACTCTCAACTTTCAACCAACCATTCAAACAATCAATTAATTAATTAAGAGTCAAGTTGAACAGCCAGCCTTACGGTAAAGCAGTATGATGACATCACAAACACAGCCCATACCCCATATTTGCCTGGCTATCATTTGATGACTTCACTGATATGGGCCACATATCCTATGTGATACACACTGGTACCATATAGGTAAACACAGGTCAAACACTGGCTAACATTTAAAAGAATCATCAGTACAGGCCACACCCCCGCAGGTTATTTGCTATGATGACATCAGTGACAGCATCAAAGACAAACTGGATGTTGTTGGTGTCTGTAGCGCAGGTCACATGGGCGTAGACGTCTTTGCTGGGTGACTTGTTCTTGCTCTCGTACTGACCCTTAATGTAGTCTATTCCCTCCAGGTAAGTGTCTGGACCTAAGGAGAGAGAGAGCGAGAGAAAGAGATAGAGAGAGACAGAGTGAGAGTGAGAGAGAAATAGATGACATATAGTGGGAGTGAGCTGAAGACTTAAAAGCTGTTGTCATTTGGACCATTATATCACTTCCCGTATCAGCACTATTTTCTGAGATTTCATGAAAACATAACCTTTGACTTTCCAGCTCAGCACACATTCTGCTGAGGTGTACGGAGGGTCTGTGCTTACTGCTAGCCAAGCTTTAATAAATGTGATACATGGACAACTTTTTCACAGAAAAAGGAAAGGTAATTTTGGATTGACAAATGAAATGTGATGGAAAATGTTATGGCCTGGTATTGTTAGCAAAGTCTGCCAGTTTCTGAATATTGCCAATGTATCACAGACTTTATACAGCAACAGTACAAGACTGTGACAGATATGAGGTCCTAGAGCCAAAAGGGTAGAAGCATTATTCATAATGTATACTGATTCATTTTACAGCAGTGCCAACTCTACTGTATGCCCTTTTAGTTCCACTCCATTATTAACCGTGAGAGTTAGTTCTGCCTGTAATGCAAGCATTTGGCATGCGGTGGATTTAAACAAGAGCTTTAATTTGCTATAACGCCAATGGAATGAGTCCGATCTCAGTGATTGGAGTCATTTCTGCTCAAAGTGTCACTAACATCTACTTGGCTCTCAGCCATTAGCAAAACTGTGGTGTGTCTGTCTGCTTCAGTGGCAACTTCATCAGCATAGGCAACAAGACTGGCCATGTAAAAGGATGAAGAGAAGAAGAGGGAAGGAATCCTAATTCTCTCTTTCTCACAGTCTTGCTGTTTTGGTCTCCCTCCATCTTGCTTTCCCATGGTGTTCTTTGTCTATTCCTTTCTCATTTTCTCACACTCTCTTGCTCTCTCTGGCTTTCTCACGTTCTGTTGTTTTCCCGTGTGTCTTATCTCTCTTTTTCTCTTGTATGTAAGACACTCAAGCTCCTCTCCTTCACACTCCTGATAACACACCTGATTTCTTCGCTGTGTTTTTCTGTTGCCTTCAATTTTCTATTTCCCATTCCGTCTACTTGTGCTCCTCTCAATTCATCCTTCTTCACACAACCTTGTATGCAGTGTAACTTTCATCAGAGCAATAGTACTTTTTCCATAATTATGCCACCAAATTCACCTTATTTTTCCCCCCTAGGATTTTTTTTCCACAAAGCTGAGAAGAAACAGTTTTACTTAAATATGCAGAGAACTGTTCCCAAGATCAAGATGCTGTAAAGTTCATTTGTACAGAGTGATTTCGGGCCCTCTGGACCTTTGCCAAGAGTATTTCCAATCATGAACACAACAATGGTCTTAAATACATTCTTGCATCTCCCATTCCGTGGGCCCAGTTGTGGGACTATTGACAATCACTTATTGACAGGAGTGTCTCCCAGTAAACTTGAAACATCTTGACAAAGGTCCAGAGAGACAAAAACATTAGTTTTTTTTAATAAGCGGGGATGCTGCATCAAGAGCAGCGTGCAAGACATGTCAATGTCAAAAAATCTTTTGAAATCAGTGACTCAAGTGAAAGCACAGTGGACTATACTGACATGTTCACAGATTAAGGAGTTGGGTTTTGTATTATCAATGTAGTCAATGACTCTTTGACCAAAAACTTGGAAGTCTTAAAGTGAGGACTTTTCTGTCTTTCCATAATCAGCTTGTCTTTAAAAGTTTGTGAATACTGGGTGGGGGAAGCTCTACCTCAGCAGCCACAGTGCCTCCTAGTGTCCATACTATTATACAGTATATAGTATGAACTAAATGAAATAATATCACTGCCAGGTGTGTGGATATATACCAGTGTACTCAGGGAAGCAGATGGACAGTGGTGACTTGATGATCCTGCTTTCAAAGAGGTCCTTCTTGTTCAGGAAGAGGATGATGGAGGTGTCGTTAAACCACTTGTTGTTACAGATGGAATCAAACAGCTTCAGAGACTCGTGCATGCGGTTCTGTAGAAGAGAGATGAGCGAGGGTTAAATGGGCTTTAAAACACACTCATCTGCATGATCATAGTACACAAATACACACACACACACACTTAATCAACCAGACAAGTATACAAAATGTGTGTTCAGAAAAGTAGCCAAATCAAGAACACACATACTTCACACACACCACTGAAACACAAAGAGGAACCGATTAAATAAAAAGCAGAACAGAAGTACTGAAGAGTTCCTCTTGTCTAAGGATACAGCATGTCCTGCTGTGTGTGTGTGTCTGTGTGTGTGTATGTAGCAACAAATCAGTTATAGGAGTTATTAGTAAGCTGGATGTTGCAGCTGAGTTAAACAAAGCCATGCACTTCTAGCTTTTAAGCTGTGAGCCACTGCCTGCTCTAACTGTACTATGTAACCATGATTCAATGAAAGCTCAAAGGTACCCTGTGGAGTTTATGACCATTAGGGGCACTGTAGAGCTAAAGAAAGTCTCTGTGTATTAGGTATTCTGCAGCACAGGCTTGAGGACACAACCCTCTCACCGTGAGCAGAGGTTTATGTAATCTGCAGGAGGCAGTGACAGTTTGGGGAGGTAATGAGTTATAAAGGCTGCAGTGTACCAATGAGGGAGGAGAATAAATGAAAACACGTTGATGTAAACAAAGTGCATTTAAATTATTCCCTTGTTCCATTCGAACATGTTTCTTAGGCTGGATAAAGACAATACATTTTTGGTAAGAAACGTTAAATGTAAACGAAATTTAAAAAAAAAATTGTATTTACAATATAAACTCCACAGGGTACATAAAGAATAAATGCTACGTTAAAAACAAGATTTAAGGCATATATGTACACTAAATGAGCATCTGAAATGGAGCTAAAACAAAGCATGAAAACTAATTATTATTGTGTATTATTTTACACACTAGTACTATTTTCCATCATTAGGCACTTTCTCATGATATTTTGGCTTTCTAGATTGAGTTGTTACCGGCTGAGCTGTTACAGCGTAACTTTTTAGTGCTCATGCTAAAAAAACAAAAAAAAAAAACACTATCCTATCCATACTGCATATAAAATTGCTTATGAAAACATATGAGACTGATTCTTTTTAAGAATTAGATGAATTGAAAGCAGTTTCTTTCTGGTTATGATCCTGTATTGCCTAGTTTAGGACAGGGGAGGGGAAAAAAGGTGACTGATGGGGCCAATCAACCAATCACAATAGAGCCAACTACAAATGTGGCATATTACTGTAGATTCAGGCAATGCTGCCTCACATACAACAGAAGAGAGGTATAAATAGTTGGTACAATAATTAGAGAAATAATGAAGTGATCAGACAGACAGACAGACAGATAGACAGTAATACAACATTTGACGAAGCTGTGCAAACACACACGCAAACACACACACACACACACACACACACACACACACACACACACACACACACACACACACACACACACACACACACACACACAAGACAATTCAATTCCTTGTTTTCACAAACAGAAAGAGGCACTGCTTTCAACTCGTGGTAGGTGTATTAACCTATCGAAAGGTTTCATACCTGTCTGTGGGTGGAGCATCTGGGGAAGATCTGACTGCTGATTGGTTAGAGAGGACAGTCGATGGCGAGAGTGACAGGAGGAGTGGAAGGAGCCAGAGATGCTGCAGGACGGAGCTTAGCGCAGGGACAGAAAATGCAAGGGACCCGCTGACCCACCCACGTCCTACTTCCTTTACGACAACCCCTTAACTCCAAACACACACATACAGTACACACATACACACCCCTAGTGCTGAAAAGGAGGTATTTAGAGGCAGGAGGACAGGACTTTATCCACACAGTGTTCACCCAGTTGTCATTGTACACTGTGTGTGTGTGTGTGTGTGTGTGTGTGTGTGTGTGTGTGTGTGTGTGTGTGTGTGTGTGTGTGTGTGGAAACAAGACAGGGAGAGGCAGAGAAAAACAAAATGCAAGCAGTTCTTCAATAGAAAGAAGGGACTTACAAAGCAGCAGAAGTAGTATGTGTTGTACTGTGTGTGTGTGTGTGTGTGTGTGTGTGTGTGTGTGTGTGTGTGTGTGTGTGTGTGTGTGTGTGTGTGTGTGAGCGTTTCCATACAGCACTTGAATGTTTACATAGATATACAGTAGTTCAGTGAAAACCTTCAGCATGGGGCCAGTGAGGTAGACTTTTACTTCTGTATTGTCCTCTCAAAAGGACAGAACCCCCACAAACAAAACAGACAACCTGTTACCTGTCACCTCATTAACCAGGCAATACCACACCATATCATACAGGTACTGCAAATTACAGGGTACCAGCCGGTCTTAAAAAGCATTAAATTCAGTTTCCTCAATGCAAAGTCTTTCATTTAATTTACAGTATTAATACAGTAATTTATAAGTATTGAATATTTTCTTTTGCCGGCCATTAGGCAGTAAGGATAGTTATAAAATGTTTTTGTATCTGACTGCGAGCTGTTGGGAAACACCAATAAACTGAAAGTGAGGTTGTGCAGTGGATTGTGCATGCATGAGGTGGTGTTGTCCCTTTTTTGTGGAGTCAGTCAGCCCCATCAGAAATGTAGCAAAAACAGTGTCGCTACTGCTAGCTACAGTAGCTAGGAAGCTCATCAACTCTTAATAGGCAAGTGTAAATTTCAGCAAAGACTTTAATAATAATAATACATTTCTCATTGGTTAGTACAACCAACCATTTGGAATTGTTTGTTCATTCCCCTCCCCCGCTCCAAGCTGCTCTGCTCAATATCACTTCGTGCTCAACTGAAATCGCTCATTGCTCGCTTCCAAAAACAAAGAATAAAAAGAACAAAAGCTGCGTTGCATTTATCAGATGAACAGCGCCCACCCTCCCTTTATGCCTGGAACTCCACCAGCAAGAAGTGCTCCCACTGCAGTAACACAGAGACATGCTAGGGCATGCTTCGGACTCATGGCGTAAGCGGTCCCGGGGCGAAGATAAGGCAACACTTGCTCGCACTCCTTGCTCACTCGCGCTCCGCTCACAAGCTCTGTCCGGGTCCAGGTCACAATAACTCAGTTTTTCATATTATTAGTAATTATTGTTGTTGGGAAGTAGTGAAAAATGTGATATTGTCCCTACTGGCTTTCCATTATACTTTAATACTTACCACTTACCAGTATAACAATTTCAGAGTGTTATTCAAAAAGTTATTAAATATAACTTTGTGAACCCGACAGAAACCCTAAAATAAGTAAAAGATGGAGCAAAAGGGGTTCAAAGTACAGTCAGGTCATTTGGTTTCAGGAAAACAATTCCTTTGTTTTAATTGATGCTAAAATATAAATGTAAATGTCACCGTCTATGACTCTTCTATTTCTCTGATTACACTTCACTACATGCTAGTAGTCAGACAACTTTAGGAATATCCAGTAACCTCTTTCAGCCTCACATGTCTTGACTTAGGAACATAAACCATTGTTAGATGCATATGTAGGCTATGGTTCTATGTAAAATCAAGCCTCTTAATATGATTGATTTTACATAGTAATATGCTTGCAGCTCTGCTAAGCGCTACTTGGGCGGAGTGATATGCTGTAGCTCTGCTCAGAGCTGCAGCATATCACTCCACCCAAGTAGCACTGCTTCCCTTTCTGAGAATATAGTTCCCAGTATGTATACGGTTAGAAGATGGCTGTGTCTCAAGTGACGTTGTTATTTTTACACGCTGTGACTATACAAATCACAACATGTAAATAGGAACATGTTGCCGTTATGTTGTCACTTATTCGGAGCAGTAGGCTAGTTGGAGCCGGTTACCTCCAGGATCTGTGCTAGGCTAAGCTAACGGTGGAGCCGTCAGACAGAGTTACGACACGCACGGAGATGAGAAGGGTATGTATCGACTTGTCTAACTGTCGGGGTTACGGTGAATAAGCTAATGTCCCAATAAGTCGGCGTGTTCCTTTAATAATACTAATAATAATAATAAACATACAGTATGAATTATATATGCATTGTCTTACTTTGTAAGTGTCTGCTATACTAAGAATCTAAGATGTAAAAGGAAAAATCCACCATTAGATACTCCTAACCCCTGTCCAGACAGGAATAGTATTATGGGAAAAGGCTGGCTTTCTAATTAAATTCAGCGTATTAGTGATTTTAATAACTTTCCCAAAAGGGATATATGTATTACTTTATCACTCCCTTATTAGTGAGGAGGGGGTGTTATCTTTCCTGTCCAATTGTAGAATGTATTCACTGCATACTTGTACTTTTTGAATCACATGCCATGACTGTGTGTGGTAGCAGAACTGACAAGAGGATGTGGGCGCTCGCCGAAAAATATTTGGTTATTTGCCTGCTAATTATAACTCCCACGCTAATGTTTGCTTTTCAACAATAACGCATCATGTTGAACAGATATAAATCTGGGATGTTTAATGCAGTCCTTTGACTTTTGCTTGATTGGTAATTTTCTTTTTTGGTATACCCATTTTGCCACAAATTGCTTTGTATTTGCCTATTTGAACTTGTTTTTCAGCTGTGGGCTGTGTTGGTGAAAATATAATAGCGGTCACAATTTCATAGTAAAACATTAAATGTTTCACCAGAGTAAAACAGCGCCGTAATTAAAACAATTTAAACATATTACTGCTCTACAGTCTGATCTATTGTAAGCGGACAATTTGGTATCTTTGTCTCTTTACAATGGATTTCTCCTTGGAAATAGTGAGTTTAGTGAAAGTTTTGATGCTTAGGGATGGAACTTAAGTTTTACTATTAATGTTGTATATAGCGGAGACATTTTCAGCTGTCAGACACGATAGCAGCTGTACTCAAAATATTACCATGAACTCATATCACCTACATTTGGACAGATGTCTGTAAGAACAGAACACACTGCACACCAACTAAATGGTCTCAGATATGCAACAGATACTAGAAGCTGTTTGTGAGTGTTTCATGATGGATATTTCTCTGCATCTGACGTTCTTCTGCTGCTCCCAGCTCAGAGGGAGGCTTGATGAGATCTGCATAAATAGAGCAGCTACTGAGCACAATTTCCCAGCCTGGAATTCTCAGAGGATACACTTCAGGCTTTGTAAATAGCAGTGAGCACCGTGCATTCAAATCAGCAAATTTTTAAGGTTACACACATCGTCTTCACACGGCAGGGTGTGACCTTTGTGTGAGGAGACAATGAGATGCTCCATTGTAACTGTGTTTAACCATTCCCAGAGCCTTGTTTTAACCAAATATCAGATAAGTCTTTTGTTTTACCACCCCACAGCCATTGTGGTAAAAAAAAAAGGTAAAGGTAAACCTGTAAAGGTTTTAATTTACCAATAATAAATCTTTTTTTAACAAACAAAGCAAAAAGAAATCTGCTTGAGCTTTTTTGCAAACTACACCAATAATGTTCTATTCTCACCTAATATCATATTGTACTTCAGTGTCAGTTTTGCATTGTTTCCTACCCCTTTTGAACATAACCAATATTATTTGAGTTGCTTATTTATTGCATATGAACTTGTTTCTTTTTCTTTTGTAATTGCTTATACATTTTACTTTGTGTTTGTATTATTTACATGTTCAACATTTGTAGTATTCAACTCCAAATTTTAAAAGAGTAATGTAAAGTAACAGTAAAGTGAATACAGGCATCTTAAATAACTGTTATACCTGCTGTATATCTAAGAATCAGCCTTATTTGCCTTTAGAGCAACCATATACTGTATACATATGATACTGTACATGTCCTTCCCATTATTTAAAACAGGTCATTTGCTTTGGTCAGCATGCAACTTGTTTTGCAGTGTCAATGCTGGGAAGAATGATTTGCATAGATAAAAATAACTCACATATACTCCTCTATGTCTCCGCTTGTATTTTTGCATCGAAACCATCCAACAGTATGTTCACCAGAAATGCAGCACTGTTGGATTAAATGTTTTGTTAAACAAAGTCCAACAAGTATTTTGAATGTGGCCTTCAGTGTTACTCTGTTGATATATTTACATGACGATGATATCTGAGGATGGTGTACTAAACGGAGATCCAGAGGAAACACCAAGGAATTCCATAGAAATTCACATTGTGTTCTGGTTGTACAGAAAGTATGAAGGCAGATTGCTGATGCTTTTGTATTATTAAATAACACAAGCTATTTAGATGGATGCAAAATCAGAGCAAAAAAGGAACCAATTTGACTGTAAGTATGTATGTACCAGTCACTCCTAAAACATTGTGAAACATTTATATATGAAATGCAAATATAAATATTTTAAAACTTTCATGCCTTCATTTTTTTAGCAGCTCATCAAAGAGCACCACAGATGTTTACCCCTCCGTCTCAAGCTTTTACACAGGCTGTGTGTTTAAAGTGCCCATATTATGCTAATTTTCAGGTTCATAATTGTATTTTGAGGTTGTACCAGAATAGGTTTACATGGTTTAATTTTCAAAAAATATCATATTTTTGTTGTACTGCACATTGCTGCAGCTTCTCTTTTCACCCTGTGTGTTGTGTTTTAGCTACAGAGTGAGTGAGATATCTCACTTCTGTACCATCTTTGTTGGGAGTCGCACATGCGCAGTAGCTAGGTAAGGATCACATCAGCTAGCTAGCTTTTTTCTCAAACTTTGGTCAGTACAAGGCAGGATTATCCAGGAGACTTCTTCTAAACAAGGGCGCACTTCCAACTGTGCGTGGAATAACTGCAGAACAGGGACATGTAAGTAATTCTTTTGTAGATTATGGTGAACTCATGTGTGTTGTAGCAGTGTTTTGCCATTGACAACGAGGGGGCTAGCATGCTGTAGAAAGCCGTGCAGATTTTGAACAGCTCACCGTTAGACTGAAGGCAGGAATCATTCAGAAACCGTATCTCACTCAAAACAGAGACACAAAAATAACAGCCCAAATTTCAGATAAAGTGTTTTTTTTCATAATATGGGCACTTTAATGTCAGCTTAAACATAATTTCTACATTTAGAACAAGTGTATACTCCATCTTTATACTAGCTGTTATGTAGGGCTGGGGAAAAATCAATACAGCATAGTATCGCAATATTTTCTGTATCGATACATGGACGTCAAGTATCAATCTTTTATTATATAAACTGCACATGAGAATTTAGCTTTTTGGGACTAGAATAATAAAATCAATAGTTTTTTCAGTCCACTAGATATATATATATATATATATATATATATATATATATATATATATATATATATATATATATATATATATATAGCACATTTTTATCTATTCTAAATGTCCCTTGATTTCTTTTTGTCCCATTATATTTTCTCATTTTAATTCTCTTATCAGCATGGAAAAGTAGATTGGCTTGCTTTGTGACAATGTTTTTTTTATTGAAAACAACATTGTCATATACGTTATGTTCAATTTCACACTAACATTCACACTTGGAACTAATAATCTGTCACATAATGTAACGCTGTTACCTCGATTTTCCATTGCAGATAGTACTGCAGATAGTACTGCAGGTAGTACTGCAGGTAGTACTGCAGATAGTACTGCAGATAGTACTGCAGGTAGTACTGCCTCATGCCTGAGGCGAGCGTGGCTGGTCTTACTGTCTATGGGCTCATAGCGTCGTCAGCGGCATAGCCGTCGTCATAGCAACTGGTTTCCCGTGACTCATTTCCTGGTTCTCGTTCTCGTTCATAACCAACGTAAAATCAAGGAGAGGGTTCTCCTGCTCCAGGTTTCCCACCGTGGTCAGAAAGAACAGAGGAGACACTTTGTTTCTCTCACTGACTGTAGAGTCACTACTCGCTCCGAAGCTAATCGCCGTGACGAGCCTACTAGCTACGCGGCTAGCAAGCTCAAACCATACTGTCTTTGGCTTAAACCGGCCGCGGCTTGTGTCTGTTTTGTTTCCGGTCTGCGAAATTACAAGACCCGCCCTTCAATCACTACTATTGGCCAGGCGTCCAAGGTAACGTAACTCCATTTGTTCAGGTCCTATCCCCTGACCAATCCACTATCCTAACTACTTGCGGTGAAATGCCTAAACCAAACCAATCAGCTGCTTCGTAGGGCGGGACATGGCGTGGCCATAGACAGTTAAAGAAGTGGACTAACAGATCCCGTTGCTCTCTCTATGCGTTAATCGTGCGTTAAAAAAATTATCGGCATTAAAATGGGTTTGCTATATATACATGTATATGTATATATATATATATATATATATATATATATATATATATATATATATATATATATATATATATATATATATATATATACACACTGTATATCCTGCTATTATTTACAATAATATTGTATTGTGATATCGTATTGTGACAATACTGTATCATGACAATATCGTATCATGACAAAAAGGTACCGTGGCAATATCGTACTGTGACAATACCGTAGCGTGATATCATATTGTGATATCGCATCGACATAATATCGTCCCGTGATAATATCCTATCGTGATAATACCCTATCGTGATAATAACGTAATACTGTATTGCGATAATATCGAATCGTGATAATATCATCCCACGATAATAACGAATCGTGATAATACCGTAATACCGCATCATGATAATATCATACCGCGATATGGTAGCGTGATAATATTGTATCGTGATAATATCGTATCATGATAATATCGTATCGTGACAATATCGTACAGTGATGATACTGTATCGTGATAATATCGTATCTGGTGATTCCTACCCCTACTGTTATATGGCCTGTTTTAGGGGATTATTACCCATGTTCCCGCACATCCCGAATGTATGAAATAACATTACTGATGCCATTTGATACAGTTTCCTTTACGTACAACATTTATAAATATTAGAATAATAAATATTAAAATAAGGCCACAAAGTGACAGAGAAAAAGCATCAGAGAGACCGGGATAGAGAGACATAGTGAGAGAGAATATACAGATGTGAAGATCTGTCCTTACCGTGGTCTCGTCCTCATGCAGCACCTGGTCGTATCCGCTGAGCGCCACACAGAAAATGATAGCTGTGACATCTTCAAAACAGTGGATCCACTTCTTCCTCTCCGACCTCTGACCTCCCACATCAAACAGCCTGATGGACAGAGAGACAGACATGAATACACACACGCACGTAAACAAACAGATGCAAACACACAGAGATGTAAACACACCCATGGGACTTTAAAATGTCACCTTACTTGCCCCGTGCCAAAAAACACCACCATATCCAACCAAAGAGCCTTCAATGTTGAACTGTGTGTGTCTTCTGAGTCAGTTGGGATGATTTGTACTGTAGGTCCATTCATAAACTACTATTTTTTCAATTTTTTTGGCAATAATCTGATATCATCTACAGCTGACTTATTGTTTCTATACCCCATATGTCTCAGAGTTTTTTTCACTTTTATTTTATTTTTTCTGCGCATGAAAATCTCTAAAATTTAGAGTCTAAAGTATGGTAACGTAAGAAAGCTTTTTTGCACACCTCTTTTGGTCGGGCAGGTACGTAGGATGTGATCCAAAGTGGCAGATCAGAAGTTTAGAAAAAAGATCCCGCACACTGACCATTATGCAAGCAAACAATTTATTTACAACGTTTCGGTCCTAGACCTTCACCTGATGAAGGTCTAGCCGTCTAAAGGCTAAAGGCGGCTTTAAACTACAATTTTTGGCTTTCTGAGACGAAAGTTGACAATCGTGAGAAAAAAATCAAATCTTTGGTCGTCAATCAAAACAGTGGTGCTAGGTCATCTACTGATGGCAGATTTGGAACTTTGGCTACCAAAGACAGACTGTGGCTAACTCCTGACAGTTTATTAATGTTGCATAGTCTAAAGCAGGGGTCGGCAATTAAAAAAATTTTCTTGCTACATAGCATTAAGCCTGCCACCGTTGAGTTATTTTTTTTCTGCTTTGCGCTGCATTCTGTAAAGTAGGCAATGAGTACTATCCAATCAGAGTAGGGCAGGTCTTGGCGGAATACAGATGAGGAAAATGTCAATCAACTTCCGTAAATAACTTAATTTGGCATGCGGATTGGAACATTTCCAAAAAACTCTCTTGCACACATACAGTATTGCTAGAGTGCCATTGGTTGAGCTAACCTGTGCCAGTGGCGGCACGCGTGCCTTAAGTTGCTGACTCCTGGTCTAAAGGTTTTTTGGGCCCATTTCGAACATTGACAATGATTCTCCGGTCTTTCCTCTGCATCTGTAATTATGCTGGCTTGATCAGACAATGTGGCCATTTTTAATGTATGGGGATGTTCAGGTAGGAGGTGCTGGCTTACTACAGATATTTAGTTGTATAGTCCATAGACAGGGAACAGTGGAAACACCAAGTCAATGTCTTGCCACGTCAAAACCACGACCTGTGACCCTTTGAGGAAAACAGTGAAGCTGAAACTATCAAGCAACGAAACAATACACTAGACTATAAACTGTATATCTGAGACCAGATGAACCTTGCCTCATGTCTTTGCCTCATGTCTTCATAAGCTTGGAATGACCACTCTCATGTATAAGTTGTATTTTTGTGGTTTGTAGAGTACACTAGACAAACCACTAGCAGAGAGGAGTGAATCTAAAGTGAAGTGAACCCAGAAACAGTTCCACATGTGATGGGTATAATGGTAGGTAGGTTGATGGGTTACACCCAGTACAGGAACACTGCAGTCTCCCACACACGGCCTGTCTGCCAGTAATAGCAATTGAGCTGACAATATTTAGGCTTCTCAACAAAACACACCCGGCACACCGCCTACTCAACTCCAAGATTAAAAGCAGAGAGCATCATTCAGCAGAATGAACATTTCTCTGCATGTTTAAATGGAGTGTGTGCCTTTGTATCTGAATACACAACAAAAAAACAGTGCGTGCATATGAGAGAGATTGGGACAGGAAGTGAAACAAACATCAGCTGAAGTGGGATAGTGCATCCATCCAGAAAAATAATTGGTGTCTACAGTTTATTAATCTCTGCACTCTGTGTGCCTATCAAAACTTGTGTGTGTGTGTGTAAAGAGGGGCAGAAATATGGTAATTAAATAAGAGGTCAGAAAAAGCCTCCTCCCCTCTTTTCTCTCTTCCCTCTCCTCCTACCATTCCTCCTCTCTGTCATCATTCCCACAGCTCCGGTATTGCTCTAATTTAATCAGATCTCATTAAAATGACAGACAATCATAAATATAGGCACTTGTTTAAAGCATTTCATCTTATTAATTACAGACTGGAGTTCCTGCGTGGATAAGAGGAGCAGCCAGAGAGTACTGGTGACGGTAAAAGAACTGTCAATGTCATGAGTTAATACTGACCTGAAGTGGAGGTTTTTGAAGGTAAAATGTGTCTCGACGATGCCCGTGGTCTTCACTCGGGTCCTCAGGATGTCCTGCTCTGTGGGCTGGTAGTCTGCCGCACCAATCCGATCTAGGCTGTCTAGGTAGCTGCGCACACACGACACACACAGATTGAAAATCAGCAGCGGGTCAGGGCTTAGCAAACAGTCAATTCTGATAGTGGTTTCATCATTTCCATGGTGGTTAAAAGTGGTAGACGTAGTTTTCTGATCCCACTGACAGAGTCAGAGTGTCATTACTTTAAATGGATGGATTTTGTTTTGTTGTAATCCACTTTGTGTTTGTGTAATGATGTATGTTATGGCTCAAGTGGGTGAAACGGTACAGTAAGCATTACATAACAAGCGGTATGTGACAGCCACCCACTGAATTACTGTCATCAATAATGAGAGTAAATGCGCTATTCTACTGACTGCGGTGGGTTCATTTTCTATCCACTTCACTCTCCCTCTGTGGGAGGTCAGTGGACAGATCAATACTGTCACAACAGGCGTATAATTATTCAATAAAAGTTGCAACATTGTTGCTTTTTTCATTTGGTTCAGTTTGCGTTCAGACTGTATTTTGTCAAACGCACAACAAATGGTTGAAATGGTCACTGGTCTATTGGACAGAATATCCGAGTGAACAAACACTTCCTGGTCTCAGAAATAAGGGAGCAACACCAAATTTATAACGTCTTGGTTTTCTGGTTTTGCTTTAGCGTTTCTAATATTTTAGAAGAAGGCGAACAATCTGAGCAGCTGACGAGACAGCGAGTGAAGGAGAGAGATGATGATGATGATGTCACACAGACAACGAGGAATGTGTGCTCATAGTAGGTTATGGATTTGAAAGTTATCATCCCTTTAATCATACATAAGTCTGTAAATTGGGTGTAAAGTTGAAATTGCAGGCTAGAAAATACACTGTTTTTTGGTTCACTTCCATCCTAGTGATCTGAACTCTGGTGCACTTGGAAGCCAACCGAGACCCCCGCTTTCCAGCGGACCAGAGTTTGGTTGTTTGGTCCGCACCAGAGTTTGAATGAGCTTTTACACCAGTGTTTCTCAAATAGGGGTACACCTACCTCTAGGGGTACTTTGGACTACTGCAGGGGGTACGTAATTTCTTTTTAAATGTTAATTTAAATAATATCAGTCATGCATAATTCCTAAAATAATTATACACTATAATAATGAACGCATTTAGTGATTCTAAACATTTGAAATCTAGCATTTAAGTGTTTTTCTGTTATTATAATGTTCAGAAAATCAGACTCGGATGGCAGAGCTCTGCATTGTGCCTCTTTATATACTGTAGCTAGGCTTTTTGTTCTACCCAAAAAGGTTTTGTATTGGTCAGGGGGTACTTAAATAAACTGAAATACATATTTCAAAGGGGGTACATTATTAAAAAAGGTTGAGAACCACTGTTTTACACCACCCTAAACCAACCACAATATCCCATTAAATGCTCCAGGGTTCGGTTAAAACGGACTTAACTGCTCAGGTGTGAAAGCAACCTAAGTTACCATGTTGAATAGCCACTAGGTGGGTGGGCCAGATGACTCTGTTCAGTTATGTAATAGAATATCCCTGGAAGTGGACCTTTTATTTTTTAATGTAGAAGTGTAAATTGAATAATCCTCACAACCCTGGGAGGGCAGCTCCCTGACCGAGGGATACTGTATAAATCCACCCTACCATTAAGCAGGAATAGGGGAGAGAGTGAAGAAAGGGAGCTGTTACTTACTTATTCACTTTTTCAGCATGGACACTGATAATCTTTTATTCTGATTGGCTGGCAGGACGTCTGTTATGCTCTTTTAATGCCATTTTCTTTCCCAATGCTGACCTACAGCTGTGTAATGCCCACCATGGAGTGTATTAGTTCCTTCTGAAAAAAAACCTTCACTTTTAAAACCAAGTGCAGGTGAGAAATTACTTACCACAAACCAACCATTCGGACATTATTGGTATTCTACCAGAGATGGGTTGGCCGAAAGTCACACAGAAAGACAGAAGAGTGGGAGGTATGAGCGTAAAATATACCCACATCATGTATCCATGCATCCATTAGTGTCATGGGTGTAAAGCTTTTATTTATAGATTGGTGAGAGTGTTGTTTCAGAGCTTTTAAATGGATGCTGAGTTACTTCGAAGAGAATGAGAGAAAAAGATAAAGAGAGGGCTAGAGAGGGGAGGAGATAACAAGAAGTGGTTGGCACACACACACACACACACACACACACACACACACACACACACACACACACACACACACACACACACACACACACACACACACACACACACACACACACACACAGCTGAAAGGGGGAGGCAAAGTGATTGTGAGAGGAAGAAAGCAGTTTTTCACAGGGCCACAATGAGGCAAAGTGATCTGCTGGATCTTGATTTATTTTCTAAATGGGAAACTCTTTTAGTACAACATTAGTACAACTCAATAATGTTATAACTGTATTAATTAAAAAAATAGTTGGTGTGTTCATTTTGAAAACTAAAAGGGATCTGATAAGATTTTTTGATAATCAAACGCTATATATATATAAAAACAAAAACAAAAAAACATGCACCTTATCACAAATGCCTCCCAAAGTGGATTTTATGGTGTAGAATTTCTAGGAACAGGAACGTAACTGCTCTTTACCAGATGGTGGCTGTATTTGTGTTGCCTGCCTGGTCAACAAAATATTTTTTTTTAGCAATTTAGTGTGGTTAGAAAACTCTTCAGACACTAGTTGAAAACTGTAGTGTGGATGCAAATCATCTTCAAACACACAGCATTTTCAGACTTTTCCGCCTCAGTGGGGACATAGTCCAAGGTTTTAAAGTGCTCATATTATGCTTATTTTCAGGTTCATAATTTTATTTAGAGGTTATATCAGAAAAGGTTTACATGGTTTAATTTTCAAAAAACACCATATTTTTGTGTACTGCACATTGCTGTAGCCCCCCTTTCACCCTGTGTTGAGCTCTCTGTTTTAGCTACAGAGTGAGGCATTGCACTTCTGTTCCATCTTTGTTGGGAGTCGCACATGCGCAGTACCTAGGTAAGGACTACTAGCCAGTCAGAAGCAGAGTATGAGGGTGTGCCACGCTAGCAGCTAGGCTAGCATTATAACGTGTGTTACAAAGTGACGCACGTTCGTCGCGGCTGGACTACAATAGAACTGTTTGGAGCAGTTTGTGAACAGTGTTTTCTGTTGGAGATGGTAAGTCTCTTTGGGATGGACTTTGGGCTCTTTCACTTTGCAAACCATAACGTGCACAAAAAAGATAGTAAACACAATAAAGGAAAGGGAAAAAGCCAAAAAGCATAATATGAGCACTTTAAGATGGTGGTGGTATTGGTCTGTATGCAGCAGAATCGGAAATTTAAAAGGGCTCCAATGGAAATACTGAAAAAAAGTGGACTGGGATTGTCTCCACATGGCTCTCACAGACCGTTTCCCAATGCGTGAAATTCCGACATGCATGCACAGCCGGATCGGCTATCAAAACGAAGAACAGAGGAGTTTGGATTCCACCACACACAGAGGGATTGCAACTTCATTCTCTGCTCTGATCGCCATTACTCCACTATGTCTTTATATATAGCAAATATTTGTTTGCTGCTGTATTAAAGTTCTGATTGTTGAGTACAGCCCCCTGAAAAAGAGAGACAGTGATGACCCAGGCTGGAAAGGAAGAGCACAGTGGGTAGCCGAGTCGCTCACATATGTACTGCACAAGGCGAAGGATGTGAGCATTCAATGCCTTTCTTTGTCACGTATGGTTGTAAACTGAATATCTTTGGGTTGTGGATTGTTGTTCAGACAAGAGAAAAAAACGAAGACATCTCAACACATCGTGTGAGGCTCTGGGAAATTATAAGTGACATTTTTCACTACTTTATGTGTCACAGACAAAGGGCCTTATTTTAACAATCTAAGCGCACGGTGTGAAGCGCATGGCGCAGGTGCGTTTAGGGTGTGTCCAAATCCACTCTGCTAGTTTGACGGTGGAAAAAAGGGTCCGTGTGCCGGGCGCATGGTTCAAAAGGGTTGTACTTAGTGTCTTCATTAATTCATAGGTGTTTTTTGGGCGTAACATGCAATAAACCGATCAGTGTCATCTCCCATTCCCTTTAAAAGCCAGGCGTGTGTGTACCTTGGCGCATTGCTATTATGATGGCGGATTTGCACCGTAATATTTTTTTGCATGTTTGTGTGCTGCTGCCCTTCCCTGAGTGTGTGTAACAGGCATTGTGCATTTTACTAATTTGCTGTTAAAATAACAATGAAATGACTTTAGACCAGGTTTTTGTTGGTCAATGGTGCGATCACTTCCCGCTGCCTCAAGATAGGAATACGTCAAGAATGCACCTGAACACACCTCCCTGTAAGCCCAGCACGCCCATGGGTGCAAAGATGGGTGCAGTAATATTTTTCCTTGTAATTATGTATGGTTTGCAAAAATGGGAACTGCTGCCTCCGTGTAGATGAGAGAAGCAAAGTGTATGCGCGTTGTGCACACGCTACATTATGGCCAAGCATGATACAACTTGGCCACAACATAAAAGGGCTCTGAATCGATAGAGGAAAAAAAGCCCTGTCATTATTTAGCCCTGAGAAGACGAAGATAAGCCAGGACATTTTATACTGATGACGCACACATGCTTCAAGGCACACTGACCAGATCACCACATCTATTTTGTATTTCAGCCTTTCATGAACACAAGCATGCTGACCTTTAAACATAGACTGTAAATTTAGTGGACAAATCTTCAGTCTGAAAAGGTTTACTTTTTTTGAAGAGTATTTATGGGGCTTTTCCCTTTATTAGATATGACAGTGGATAGACAGGAAAGGGGTGGAGAGAGAGAGAGAGAGAGAGGGGATGACACGGAGCAAAGGGCAGCAGGTCGGATTCAAACCCTGGCCTCTGCAAAGGACTCCGCCTTCATGGGGCGCACACTCTACTGGGTGAGCTAGAGGTTGCCTCTGGGTCTGAAAAGTGAAGCCAATGCAGAAGTGCCTTAAACCTGCATTCTGTTTGTATAGAAGTCTATGGAAAAATGACCCTACTTCTCACTTGATTTATTACCTCAATAAACATTTTCATAATGAGTTTATGGCCTCAATCGCTAGTTCAAGGGAATGTTTACCAATTTCATGTTCTGCTGTATATGCAGATGAATGGCGCCAGTACACCCGCAGGTCTGCATTTACCCGCCGGTAAATCTCCACTGGATAATTGCTTTAGAAGGGTTTAAAATCTGCAACTTTCCCTGTTGTGTTTAGCTTAGTGCAGCACCATTGCAACCATGAACAACACTGGCTTGGCCGCGTCATCTTTCCCAGCTCCACCCTCTCGTCAAAACTGTCACTTCTAGTTGCAACAAAACCCCCAAAAATAGCGGCACCCGTATTGCTAAACTCAAGGCTTCAAAATGGCAGTTCAGAAACCAATGGGTGACGTCATGGATGCTACGTCCACTAATGTCATGTCTATGCCTTTAAACATTAGGTTACCTGTGTTGTCAACAAATTAACTTTCTAAAGCCAAAAATAGACAAATTACAGTACCTACCAGCACCGGGACATACTGTGTCTATTAAGATCAATATGGCTGAAGTAGCTTCAAATTACATTACACGGTGAGAAGTTCAATGATGTTCAATAACCAAATGCAATGCAAGGCGCAGAATCAATATCGGTAGTAAAGAATGGAGAATGAGGCCATTTTGTCTGACATTTAACTTCAATTAGTTCTAAACAAGTAGGCCTATACTCACACTCCTTGCTATTAGTGGGCATGATGCACTCTGATCTTTTAATACTGCAGTCTTTAAGTGTAATAAACCAAAGCACCAAAGACACACTCTGGTCCACTGTCCACTTAACTACTTCAACTGGCATCTTACAATGTCATTGCATAATTATGTGTTTATATAGAGGCTGTGACTAAGAGGGCACACGCATACTACTGTGTCACAAAGGCAGGGGATGTAAATCATAAACAGAGTGTATGTGTATTGTGGTAAATAGGTCAGGACATACAGGGCATTTGCACATAGATAGATAGGGAGAGAGAAAGAGAGAGAGAGAGAGAGAGACAGAGAGAGAGGGGCGGCTTCAGGCAGTACTTGCTCCTCTCAGAATAGAGCTTTCTGCTTTCTATGTAATAGAAACACATTACATGCATGCGTGGTTACACCTCCCCCCCCCCTTCTGGTACTATAACCTTGTTCACTAAATACCCGCCAAGTGAAAAAGCCTTTTCACAGCAAAAACTGACAAAATATCTTAACTTAAGAAAAACAGCATTCACTTTCTTCTGCTTTTAGGGATTTTCAAGAAAAAGGCACACGGACACACAGACACAGACACACACACACACAGACACACACACACAGACACACACACACACAGACACACACACACACACACACAGACACACACACACACACACACACACACACACACACACACACACACACACACACACACACACACACACACACACACACACACACACACACACACACACACACACACACACACACACACACACCAGGTAATTGACCAGTAAATGTTGACAGGAATATGTTTGCACTTCCAAGATGTCTGCCATGATGAGCAACAACTCTCTGCTGCAACTCTCTCTTTCTTTCTCTCCTCCTTTTCTTGCTCTCTCATTCACTTACTGACTCGCTCTTTTCCTTGCCTTTTTAGTCTCATTTGTCTTTCGGTCTGTATCATTCAATACATGTTTACAATGTTTTCTTTGTCCTAGCCTCTGTTTGAATTCCCCCCTCTAGCTTTGCTACTGGACACTTATTTCAACTGGTACATTACCATCCAAATGGTCCATTTGATCTCATCTCTGGATGCGGTTTGTTGTCATTTTAGCCAATTCATAATTACATTACATTACATTACATGTCATTTAGCTGACGCCTTTATCCAAAGTCTCTGGTACGCGGCAGTTCCAAGGCGGAAATGCTCAGGCATGGCATTGACTGCTTAATTTGCTCACAATACGTCTTGCATCATATGTAAAAAAAAAAAAACATATGGACATGTTAAGAAGGTTATAAATTTGACTTTTATTGGAGGGGGTCTGTAAAGTATATTGGTTTGGAGCAGAATGCCGTTTCATATGAATTCATGTTATTAAATGGTCAGTGTTATCAACTAAAGACACTGGCTTGATTCACTACATCCGTGGTTGGAGCCTATACAAGTGGTATACGTACAGCGTGTGTGCTGCCCACAGCAACCAAGATATATGACTCCATCTGTCACTCTATTTTAATTTCATCCTGTGTCACTGTGTAATTTCACTGGATGTATGGTGCACAATTAAAAACAAGGGCTACACGCACAAACATGGCACTTGAGGGAAATAACTCCCCTTGCTATCTCTCTCTCTATGTCTCTGCTGTGTTTCTCCGGCTGTCTCTCTCTCTCTCTCCCTTTCCCCCCACGCACAGGCACTCAGCATAAATCAGACCGTGAACTTGTAATGGTGATTGACTGTGTGTCGTAATAGCTAGGGTATGATCACATTTAGAAGCTTATAAATGAATAGTGGTGTTTCAGAGCTTGTTCTTGTTTGTTTTTTTGTTGTTGTTTATTTTATTTTTTTTTTTGGGGGGGGGGGGGGGGGTTAATGACTGATCTATTGATCCACACTTAGGGAATTAGGACTTAGCTGGCCAGGTGAAATACACACACACACACACTGCTCCCCAGGCCACAACATAATAGGAAGTGACCATGTGTACTTACTACTGCGCTGAATCGTTGAGCTGGTACTCGCGGGCGCGGCTGAAACACTCCTGGATCCCTGAGTCAGACCACAGACGCATCATGGCGGAGAGCAGCTCGGCGGAGTAAGGCTCTGTGTCCTCCATACGACTGACCACATCACACACCATCTTAGCATCCGCCTAGAGGAGACACAATGGGGAGAAGCAGGAGGTTGGTATTCTCAGAGGAGCAGCGTGTTCTCTAAACTCTAAAAGTGCAGTAATCATCACATCACACCTCAAAAGGACATTAGCATAATTATTGTAAACAAACACAGAGAGACTGTCAGTCTGTACAGTACAATGCATTTCAAAGAGTGTGCCACTGGGTTAACAGACACCCTACAGTATGATGAATACCGTTTGTTAGTTGACAGTGTAAGAGCGATATAAAAAAAGAAAATATAGAGCTATTACATATAGCAGAAGAGCAAGAACAATGCCCTGGAGGGGGGAGGATTAACATGGATGCAGGATGAAAGGGAGAGAAGAAGAAGAAGAAGAGGAGGTTTAAGGGTAACAAGAATTACAGAAGGCGATTACAGGAGAAGAGAACAAGATTAGGGGGAGAGAGAAAAGAATGAGGGCATTTTTCAGCTCCCACTGGTCCATTTATTCTCCCGGTGAAAAGCCTTCACAAAAGCATCATTTAAAATTCATGTGTCATTACAAACCCTGAGACAGTACAGAGGCAGAAACACACCAGAGAGCTACCACAGTTTATGGGGAGGCCTGAGTTCCAATAATATTTTAATGTCATCAAACTGCAATGTGGGCAAACCTTTAAGAAGATTCTCTAAAAAACATCAGTGAGGTGGACTTTGACAAAATGTTAAGGTTTTCTCTGGGGTCTTTTTCTTTCATAGCTGCAGAAGGACGCAGAGGAGACTGTTGTTGTGCAGCAGTGAATCTGGATCTGGTTCTGTCAGGGGTAGAGACTTTGCACTTAGCTCTTTCCAGACAAAGATGCAGATAAATCAGCTCCTCCAAAGGACAACAATGAAAATAATCTCTTGGGTTTTATCCTTTTGACAAATTTTGTGAAAGATACGATGCCTCGTGGTAACGCTGTGCATACATTTTTTTTATTATCAATAAAAAAGTTGGAAAGTTTCAATCCTGGTAGCTGAAAAAGAGTAGGCTAAGTGTCTTAAAACCCCAAGCTGTTTAGGTCTTAAGATCATAATAGTCCCGCAAATAAGGTGCTGACGTTATTTCATACATTGATTGCATTATATAAGCAAGCTATTAGCTATATGTTTCCTATTGTAACATTAAAAGAGACTGTTTTCAGGTTTTTTCATTTTTTAGTGTTTCTACATGTTAACATGCTTTAATGTTCAAAAATCACATTATCTTTCTCATACTGCCTGTGGCTGCTGCTCCTGTATTCACCCTCTGCCTGAGACGCTCTATTGGAGCGCCTGTCTCTTTAAGGCCCCCTACCGAAAAAGCCCAGTCTGCTCTGACTGGCCAGTCAGAGTCTCTGCATCTGTGCTCTGCTGTCGCCAAGGGGGCAGGCTTCTCTCCTCAGAGCGAAGCCGCGATGGCGCCATTTTATGCTAACCCCTATCCATCACCCCCCCGTTAGCATCCCATTGACTGCCATTCATTTTGGCGTCACTTTGACAGCCAATAACTTTACATCTGAAGCGTTTAAAGACTTCATTTGTCCATCGTTTGTTTCTAAAGAAACACAACAATGTATAAAAGGCTCCATTACCTTGTAACTCACGTTATGGCTCCGTAGCAGACGTTTTTATAAAAATAGGCTAACGATTGTGTCATAACCACGCGACTTACTGTCGCATAGTAGAGGAATTACCGTATAGTACAGGAGAAGCTCGCAGGCAGTTTTGACTTACATTAGCTGTTTAGTTTAATTACTAATGTTAACTAGCATTTTAGTTAGCAATTATTAGCCTATGCCTATGTTATCTCCTTACATATACCTACGCTCTCCGTCTCTGCAAGATTGGGAATGATTGAGATTTCTCTTGCCACAGCTACCAGAAGACTTACATCTTGCAGACATGTTACTCACGTCACATCTACGGCGGGAAGCTCAGTTTGCAGCTGCGCAGTAACGCTCAGTAATGCTCAACCATCACCGGAAAAGTGCTTCTAATAGACTTCACTTGTCTCCGTTAAAAACAGCGGAGTCACTGGGTCCATTTTATATACTGTCTTTGGCTGTCGCTGCCTCTGTGCAACGGAGTACAGTATATAGCAGCACTTTGTGAAAAATTACCAAAATAAACATAACATGAGCATCCGACATTGTAACATTATACATAGATATGACAGAAAATACAGCAAAAAATTATAGGTCTCCTTTAATTGTTACAGACAGGGATGATATTGGTGGAATTCAATATTGTAATTTTGCCTCAAAATCCTATCTCATTATTGCATTAATGAGTGCAACACGATTATTTTTGAGACGTTATATTTGTTTAATGATGTGTCATTCTGTGTTTATGGGAAATCTAGTTAGCCACATAGCTATGACTAAACCGGCTGCACAGATCCCCCTTAAATTCCGCTGCCATTACAGCATCTCTCCTTTGCAATTTGCTGTTATTCCTTTCTTTTCCTAGCACTTACGTTCTATATGGCCGTTCTTGCTCACAATAATATTGCCAGGTTACTAAGGCCCTGTCCCTTGTACTCTTAACATTTGGTTTGTTACTTCCACCCCTCATAGTCAGCAAGCTTGAAATATGAGAATAACGGACCTAAGCATACTAGTGTATAAAGTTTCAACCTACAAGTACTTCTATAAATGTGGTATTTCTATTACTGTGGCCTCAGAAATGTTTGAGTCAGCAAAAAATGAAATATAAAACAGAGTGAACACAGTTCAAATATCTAAATAAACTATGCAACACGATACCTGGCTGACTCCATCACTGGAACAATATATCATCAGTTCTTATGTCCTGAAGATTTAAATAGTTTTACCAATGAATCAGTATCGTATCAGGATGAGTGTTATTCCCTTTCTGTAACTTTATCCAGGCATTATAATTAGATAGCACGGCGCTCAGGCTGAAATTAAAATAACTGAGGGCATGATCGGTTTGAGTTTCCACATACCCCTAAAAATCACAGCTTACCAAGCAATCAGGAGGAGATAATAACAGATTACGTGGGGTTGAAGATTTGACAGTATGCGTTATGCTCCTCCAGCAGCAACATGATTAAAACTCACCCAGTCTGACACACTCACACCTGGGAGTGGCCTGGTGCAACCAGCGGAGCCATTGTAATGTAATACATTTCATTTACTGAGATTTCACCAAGGTGAGAAACTTTAAAGCTCAAAACCTTAACCCTTGTGTTGTCTTCCATTCAACCATGTACTTGTCGTCCTGAAAATCAACACTTTTTCTGACGTTTTTGTCTCTTTTATCAACACTTTTGTCTCTTTTTTCAATGTTTTTACGTTTAGCGCTTCTTTTCACCACCATTTTTAAACACAACACCAACTTATTACCAGTTTTACACTCATTTTTGGAATTCATGGTCAGTACACCTAATTATTGAGTTAAAGGTCCCATGACATGGTGCTCTTTGGATGCTTTTATATAGACCTTAGTGGTCCCCTAATACTATATCTGAAGTCTATTTCCCGAAATTCAGCCTTGGTGCAGAATTACAGCCACTAGAGCCAGTCCCACAATGAGCTTTCCTTAGGACGTGCCATTTCTGTGTCTGTAGCTACTGAGGAGGAGGGGGGGGGGTTTACACCTATCACCATTTTTAGCCACTAGGGGACCATAGGCAGGCTGGGGGAACTCATATTAATGTTAAAAAACCTCATAAAGTGAAATTTTCATGCCATGGGACCTTTAGAAAAGCAGACTCAAATTAAAAGGACGAATAATTACAGAAGGGTAAATGTCAATGTTCAGTCTGGTTTTGAAACTTTTTTTTTTCAAATGCAAATTTTTATTTTTATAAGACCCAAAAGTCAATGAAAGTAGAGATCCTATATTTTGTTGTACTTGCGAAGCGCAATGTATGGAATCATCCAAATTAGGTAGTTAAAAAGAAATCCATATTTCTGATATAGACATTTGAAAAACGGGTCAAATTTGACACACAAGGGTTAAAAAGCCAATGATGTCAACATAGACTTCTGCAGTGGACAGGGAGTGATTTCACAATGATGCTTGCTGATAGTGTTTTTTTACAGGATGTTACAACACATTAACTCAAAACTTAAAAAAGGCTTGATTCATTCGACCGAATTCAACAGATGCAGGCTTTGATAAGCCCATTAGAGAATGGGAAAGGCATCTCCATCTCTTTTTTTCTTTCTCCTATTCCACTCCTTTGATTTTCCACATTATGGACTCCTTTTCTGTTTTTCCTTAATCCTTGTCTAGCTCGCCCTCTCCTTCCCAGGTTTCCTTGCTAGGAACCTCATTAGTTAAGCAGGTATTTGGTCATAAACCAAAGTATTGGACAACATATACAAGTGACCTGATGAAAGGTCAGGGGATCACCAACGTCAGTAAGATTCATCATCTGGTAACCAAGAATGTCCGTGCAAAATGATGTGCCAATCTTTCCTGTAGATGTTAAGACACTTCACATGATAAGTGAAAGCTTTGTCTTGACGGTGGCGCTAGAGAAAGTCAGAGGATCACCAAAGTCAGTAGGATTCATCCTCTAGGGGCCTTGAATATCTGAAGCAAATTTAACGGCAATCAATTCATTGGTTGTCGAGATATTTCACTCTTAACCACAATTGTCATCCTCATGGTGCCGCTAGATTTAAAGTCAGAGGATCGCCACCCTCAGCAGGATTCGTCCTCTAGTTACCATGAATATCTGTATAAGATTACATGGCAATCCATCATATAGTTGTTGAAATATTTCAGTCTGGACCAAAGTGGAGAACCGACCACAGACATTGCCATCCACAGACACATGCCATTTGTATGGCTTAAAAGGAACACGCCGACTTATTGGGACTTTAGCTTACTCACCGTATCCCCCAGAGTTAGATAAGTCCATACATAGCCTTCTCATCTCTGTGCGTGTCATGACTCTGTCTGGCGCACCCAACGCTAGCCTAGCTTAGCACAGATCCTGGAGGTAACCGGCTCCAACTAGCCTACTGCTCCCAATAAGTAACAAAATTATGCCAACATTTTCCTATTCACATGTTGTGATTTGTATAGTCACAGCGTGTACAAATAACAACATCACTTGAGACACAGCCATCTTCTAACCGTATACAAACTGGAAACTATATCACTAGATCTGTGCTAAGTGAGCAGGGTATCTGTGCATTTTGCAACAGCAAATGTAAGGCCTTTTAAGACCTTTTTAAGTCCTCTAAAAGGAAAATTTAAGACTTTACCACGACAAAAAAAAAAAAAACAGGAATAAGGTCAGCGCGACACAGAATGGTGTTGCGAAGCGTAGCGCAGCACAGCTCACCAGAACCACGCTCAAGACAGGTCACAGGGACACCACAACTTTTATACCAAGTGCTGATTCGCCTTACAACCCTGACCAGTGTTGGGCAAGTTAATTCCAAAATGTAATACATTATTGATTACTAGTTACTGTCATTTGAGAGTAATTAGTTATATTACAATATTACAATATTACTGTCTCTGAATTGTAATGCTTTACACTACTTTTGAGTTACTTTCAGCAAAATAGTAGGTAGCTATTGTGAATTTCACCACGGAATCAACAAAGTCTCATCTTTATCCACTTTAATACATCATAATGTATTCATATTATTTTGTTTATTAATCTGAAGCTGCAAAGTAACTAAAGCTATAAGATAAATAGTTAAGTAAAATGTACAATAGCCTACTTGACTCTGAATTGTGGTGGACTAGAAGTAGCCTAATAAGTAGGATTAAATACTCAATTAAAAGCACCTTAATTGAATTGAAGTAGCCTACTGATAAAATAAAATGTAATGATATTACGTGTAGCAAGACTAAACATTAATTCCCGACATGTTGTTATCTGTCAGTTGCTCGGGCACATTGCTGTCGGCACTGACAGGACACAGATGACTCTGGTTCTGGCTCTGACCACGGGAACCAGTGGTGTAGTCTATGTTTTTGTAGTGAGTATACTATGATTTTCCCCTCCCACCTCATACTCGCCTGTCCCAGAGCGACACCCCATACACTAAGCACTGTGACATTTCCAAAGTGTACACGGACAACTGACGTTTCAGTATTGATGTCTATTATTTAAAGCCCTGGAATTAGCATTCAGCTACATGTGGAAGGGTGTGTACTGTTAACGTAAACGCCTCGGTATGATATCATACGGAGTCGAGAGTAAAACAAACTGTGCGTCCGGAACAGTGGGAAAACTGAGGTTTCGGCTCACAGGGATTTCTTTTAAATACGTTTAACTCATTATTTAAAGCTTTGGCCACGTTTAACATAAGCATCCGACATTGTAACATTATACATAGATACTATACGACTGGGTATATACAGCATATACCTGCGTATCACGTAGACTACACCACTGGGTATATACAGCATATACCTGCGTATCACGTAGACTACGCCACATTCGGGAACAGTGACGAGACAGCTCGCTTCAACGCAGCATAAAAAACTTCTGAAAATAATGTCCATGTCGCAAGATGGTGCTGGTCAAATTGCGGTTGAACAAAAAAAGAAATTTCAAAAACGGATGTCGAGTCGGACTCGGTCACATATGAAATTTAAGACCTCCTTATCATAAATTCCAGATTTAAAGACATTTTAAGACCTTAAATTAAAAAAAAAGACCTTTTAAGGACCCGCGGGGACCCTGGTGAGGCTAGTGGTGGGTGCACCAGACAGAATTATGACATGCACGGAGATGAGAAGGGTATGTATGGACTTATCTAACTCTGGGGTATACGGTGAGTAAGCTAATGTCCCAATAAGTCACCGTGTTCCTTTAAGAACAAGTGAAACTGTCTAATCAAGAAGTTAACTATCAGTCTGTGTAACTTCAAGCTTCAGGCTGTTCTCATGAACCATACGTACATATAGCTACGAAAAGTAAAACAATGAAGATCCCTGAAAGGATCGTCACTTCGCGGTGCCCTGTACCCGGCTCACAGTCTTGTCGGCTAAACTCAACTAGTGATGGCCTCTGAAACGACCGGCAGCTCACGGTGCTCTGTAGCCGGCTCCTAGTAACTTTTTTTGTCGGCTACATCTCACTGTAAAGACCGCTAAACTTAAATGTCATGTGACCAATCAGTAGGGCTGGGTACCGAATTCAATTCTTTTTAGGCAGTGACCGAATTGTCTCCCTGGTATCGAGGATCGAAAAATGCCTCGTCATTCAAAACTAGGACTGGACAATATCGTGAGACAAGACTAGATACCGTCTTAGATTTTGGATATCGTAATATCGAGATATGACATAAGTGTTGTCTTTTCCTGGTTTTAAAGGCTGCATTACAGTAAAGTGATGTACTTTTCTGCACTTACCAGACTGTTCTAGCTGTTCTATTATTTGCCTTTTCCCCACTGCCTTATCCACATTACTGATGATTATTTATCTAAAATCTAAGTGTGAAGATATTTAGTTAAATAACCAATTGGCAACCCTAGAATATCGCCGCAATATTGAGGTATTTGGTCAAGAATATTGTGATAGCTGGATTTCTCCCTATTGCCCAGCTCCATTCAATACGCAATTTCAATACCCAAGGAGCAAATCTCGTCAGCATCATGGGGCCAATAAGCATGCAGCATGCTTCTACCAAGATCTAATAATGTTTGTGATTGGCTGTCTAATGTAGAGACACGCAGCAAAGACTCTACTCTAATAAGATTTTGTGCTGTAATGTGTAATGCAATTTCGTTTTGTTAAAAGGTTTTTCTAAAATTGGTATCCAAAATTGTTCAGGAACCGGTATCAAAGTCACAGTATTGCTATTGGAATTTTTTAAATGATACCCAACCAGCCTGCGGTCGCCTAATTTGGTAGGATATCATACATTAATTGGTGTGCATTTTCATACGATATCATACGAACCCGTTGATGAGAATGCATTGCAAGCTTACACCTATTGGTTCGTTTGAAAAGTCAGTGTGAACATGAACTAGACCAGAACTATGGCAATGATGCATCACTTTCTTTCTTTGGTCCAGAGCCAATGAACTGAAGTACAGGTGTGAAAGTGACCTTAGTCTTGTACTGGCATTGTTTGTGTACTATACAGAATTGCTGTGGACTGTCAACAGCAGCAGATCATCATGATGTGAACTGAGTCACTGGTTTATAAGACTTCAAACTAGAATCTGTCATTTCTTTATTATTCCCGTATTGTGGGGAGTTTGCTTCGTCCCGTCTATCACTCTCTGCATCCAAGCATACCAACTCTCCACCTACCTGACCTCCTCTAGTCACCCAGTCTTTCTTCCAGTCTTTTTAGCCATCCCTCCATCATCTTCATCTCTGTCATTCTATCTGACCTCTATCTATCTTCTCATTTCTCTACAGTGTTTTGTATCTTTCTGTCCTTCATCTCTCCTTCCATCTGTGCCCATGACCATGTTTGTTTTGTTCTCCATTTGTCCTCTCCTGGTGTCATGTTTGTTTTCTTCCTCTTTCTCTCTCCTTCCCGCCCCCTGTAGTTCTGTCCATCCTCTCTTTTACTCTTCACACAAGCCTTCCCTCTCTCATTCTTGCCTATGTCACTGTCCTTTTGTCAGTCTCCTGTGCTCCTCCCCTCTCTTCCGCTCTATTTTGGTTTCCCCCCTCCCTCTCAATCCCTTTTATTTTCATAACTCTACATTCTGTCCCCCTCTCTCTGACCTGCTCTGCTCCTCCCTTTCTCACCTCTATGACACCCTTGTTATGTTGAACTATTTTTAACGCTGTCACCAAGGTGTGTGTGTGTGTGCCTGCAAAAACATGGTCAAGCAAGCAGAAATGTGTTTCTACATTTGTCCCATGGATTTATTTTTGTGTACGAGTGTTTTTATACATCTATATCACATTTCTTTCTGGACTGAAAGGTTTCCGTCCCCGTAATTAGAGTATGGGATATATATATATATATATATATATATATATATATATATATATAGCCATTCCCATCTACCTAACGACATAACGATATACATGGAGACTTGAAGCTACAGTACAGGGACTGTCTGAAGCCTCCTGTCTCATCCAATGACCTTTACAATCTCTGAACTCAGTCGGACACACGCACACACCATGCACACACGGACACAGGCACACACACAGAGGGTGTGCAACAGTTTCTCTGTGAGGAAAGGATTGCTTTTGAAGTAATGTGGTGTAAGTCAGAGTAATTTGTGTATTTTATGTGGTCATTTTAATCTTGTTCTTATAACATCAGCAATTCCAGCTTTTTTTTAACTTTAAGTTGATAATGACAGTCTTGATGAATGTAGGCGTGTGTGTGTTCCTTCAAGGCTAATGATAGACGTGCTATCTGTTCCCTGCTCTACATCCCGGCTTGGACATTGAATAGGCTATCACCGGTGTCATCATCTTCACCACCGCCATCATCATCATCCTTCCCACATCCTCTGCATCTGGTCCTTTCTCTCTTTCCTTACCTCTGTCCCTCCATTCAATAGCCAATCAGAGCATTTCACCACTTACTGTAGGACCTTTCACATCTCAGTTATTATTGGCGATCTATAGCCAATCACTGCTCTCTGCTCACGTATCTGCCTAAACTAACTGTACTTAACATATATTTACCAAACTCACATCCATCCATCCATGTACAGTATGTGTGTGTGTGTGTGTGTGTGTGTGTGTGTGTGTGTGTGTGTGCGTGTGTGCGTGCAGATTCCGATTTCTGCAGAAATGTCAGTGCTGATGGTTGAGGACTTGTAGAATGTGATTAAACACCTGTAGTCATTGCACAGCAGCAGGCATGATACGTGTGTTCCATCCACAGTCTCTGATTTGAGAGAGTGTCATTTTATACCGGGATGGCACAGCAGCGTGACTTCATTAATCATTGATATCTCCGGACACACTGACCAGATTGGTCAGGATCTAATAGTGAATAATGTTGTGTGTTTTCTTAACATCAGACTGGAACGATTTTACTCACAGATTTCAAGTTTAACAGTAAAATCCCCTAAAGTGATGTCGTCAGGACATTCTTACTGAAAGCAAGAGTCAAAACTCCAAGTCAAAATATTTTTTCCAGTCATGTCAAGAGGATTATTACAATGACTTTTCTGTTTTGCCGCTTCCAACCTTAATATTTGCACTTGTGGCTAATGCGCATGGAAATATATACATATAATCAGTAGCACCACTAAATTACCTTTTTTTCATAAGTTTGGCTGGTCCTGCGACTTATAGTCAGGTGCGACTTATTTATCAAAATTAATTTGACATGAACCATGAGAAATTAACCAAGAGAAAACATTACCGTCTACAGCCGCGAGAGGGCGCTCTGTGCTGCTCAGTGCTCCTGTAGCCTACCCCTGAAAACATTAAACAACTGAAAAACTGTTAAATGAAATGCTCACTATTCACTGCTCTAAACAGTGGTTGCTCGTGGCAACAGCACAACTTCCTGTGTCGCCACAAGCAACCACTGTTTAGAGCAGCGAAGAAGAAAATGCATGCGTGCGGTACCAGTATGTCCGCTGTTCTCCGTTAATATTTCCGTTAACAGTTTTTCAGTTGTTTTCAGGGGAAGGCTACAGGAGCACTGAGCAGCATAGAGCGCCCTCGCGTCTGTAGACGGTAATGTTTTCTCTTGGTTCTAAACAAATGCGACATAGTCCTGTGCGACTTATATGTTTTTTTCCTCATCATGACGCATTTTTGGACTGATGCAACTCAGGAGCAACTTAGAGTCCGAAAAATACGGTATGCAGCCTATACGGTGTGCTGCAAACAAATCATGTTAGTGATAATGTTTTAGAACAAGTTAACACAGCTTTTCTTTTTTCTTTTTTATCTGCAGAGCAGACTCCTGCATGTGCATACCTGCCCCACAGCGGCAAAGCTCAACATGAACTGATCTGTTACCTGCAATTATCGCTAAAACAACCGACTCAACACGTTAATATCTAACCTGATCCGACCCATAATTAAAATAAAGGCTCAGAGCTGCTGCTGGGCAGTGACGGCAAAAGCTCGGGGCACAAGTTGCTGCCGGGATGCAGAACGGCAAGAGGAAATACATCAATGATTTTAAAAAAGTGGATTAGGTTCACTTGTTTTTCCTTCAGCTCAGAATCAACTCCATGACATATTAGGCGCACACTCACACCTTTTCAACATCCTGCTTTCTTTATATCAAACTGGCGCAGTGTAGATCCCTTCACTACTTATTTAAATATTCAGATGTGACACCCTGGGATTTAATGATAACTGAAGATGTGCATGTTTCTACAACACTTAAAGGGCAAATCTCCAAACCTGATTTGCATTTCTTTGTTAGATAAATGAGGACTCATATCTTGCAAGTAGACTCATTTATGTTCATTGGACTTTAAAGACATAAATGATGATACATTTTTTAAACAGGCAACGATAACAGCCGGTGTGTATTAATGTTTGGGATTGTTGTGCATCTTTCTGATTTTGGAACGTCAGGTGCTTCATGGAGATAAGGGCTCCACAATTAATCGCAATTTTATCGAAATCGCAATATGGACTAGTGCAATATCCAAATAGCAATATTTGTTAAAGGCAAAATATGTGTCAATATGTGCCTACAAATCGTATCCTACAGACTTAAAGAAACATCTTTGTTTGGTACAGATCTTTGTAAACATCCCACTATCATCAGTGTGATAGATGTCTGAACCCACATTGCCACTTGAGCCACACAACTTCTGGTCTGGTTATTTCCACACTATTTCAATTATGACAGGAATCCATTTTCAGCCATGCCTCTTAGTTGCTATTTTTGGGTCCCCAGACGAGTCAGATCGAGTAAAATTTGGCACAGAAAGAAATTCTTCGTTTCACATCTTTACTAGCCAGACGTTGAATTCCTTTACAGTGGAAGTCTCCAACCCTCCTTCAGTTTCACAGTGGCTTAAAGATTATATGTTTTTCTTGACAATTAAGTACACGATGAGAGGAAACACTGACATGTTTTTTCATATATGGCAGCCTTTTCTATCATATTTGTGCATATGACTCCAACTAAGCCAAGGTGGGTGGGTGGACTGTGTGCCTTTTTTTCATTTCTTTTACCTTATATTTTGTATTTGTTTTTTTGCCTTTCTTGTATAAATGGTTGTGCATTTTGTTGTATGTGTCTTTTTCTGTTTAAAATCTAAACTGTATAAAATGTCTTTTAAAGTTTTTTCAAATTGTTTTCAATTAAATGGTTTAAAGTGCTCATATTATGCTCATTTTCAGGTTCATAATTGTATTTAGAGGTTGTACCAGAATAGGTTTATGTGGTTTAATTTCCAGAAAACACCATATATTTGTTGTACTGCACATTGCTGCAGCTCCTCTTTTCACCCTGTGTGTTGAGCTCTCTGTTTTAGCTACAGAGTGAGGCATCTCACTTCTTTAACATCTTTGTTGGGAGTCGCACATGCACAGTAGCTAGGTAAGGACTACTAGCCAGTCAGAAGCAGAGTATGAGGGCGTGTCATGCTAGCAGCTAGGCGAGCATTATAACGTGTTACAAAGTGACGCACGTTCGTCACGGAAGTAAAGGCTGGACTACAACAGAGCTGTTTGGAGCAGTTTGTGAACAGTGTTTTCTGTTGGAGATGGTAAGTCCCTTTGGGATGGACTTAGGGCTTTTTCACTTTGTAAAATGTGCACAAAAAGATATATAACACAATAAAGGGGAAAAGCCAAACGCATAATATGAGCACTTTAAAAACAAATCACACTATAGTCGTTTTAATTTTAAATATTTGTCACTGAAAATGAGAATAATGATACAAAAATGATCATTCCCTCCACTATCGTAAATCATATCGCAATCGCAATATCAGTCAAAATAATCGCAATTCCATATTTTCCTCATATCGTGCAGCCCTAATGGAGATTCACTTTTTTCTCTCTCAGACCCCTCAGCCTCTCTGTTCCATGTTTGCTGCTTTACACGAGATGAGAGCAGCTCATGTGAGTGGTGATTACTGATATCTGATTCTGTATTCCTCCGACTAATAATGTATTCAGCCTCTCTTCCACGTTGCGCCCAGCTGTGCCTACTCTCAGCCAACGCAAGTGGTCACCAAAATTGAAAAACGTGCTGGTCACGCTCATTTGTGTTTTTTTACGCCCTATTTCAGGAAAATAGAGCCCATAGTGTATTTTTACTATCTCACAGCTCAGTGTTAACTCTTGGTCTTTTATAGAAACTCTCTTTGACAAACTCAGTTGTGTCAGATAAACATGAAAGGGGCTAGATGTGATTAATTTGCCCTCTGACATTGTGGTTATGTCCTGTCTAAAAAAGAGCTATGGCAGTGACAATTTCCATGAGCCACATGTAAACCCAAGTCCACGGTCTGCTGTTTGGCCTGCTGAGACACCATGACGCCCCGGACATGCTCTCAAACATTACACTGAAGTGATCTCTGTCTGTTATCCTCTACTAGGCGCCAATCCTACTCGAAGGGGATTTGATTTTATGTAAATGTGTTTCAGCCTGGATTAAAGCTTTGTTCCAGCTTCCTCTATGCTACTGAAGCTCTGTTCACTCCGTCAGCAGCCACACAAGGCCTGATATGGAATGAGAGAGAGTGAGTGTGTACCTGGGTGCTTGGGTATAAATGAGGGGAAGAGAGAGAAGCAACTGAGCATGTTTGTGTGTTTGTGTGTGTGTGTGTGTGTGTGTGTTCCCGACGAAGTGTGTTCCAGTTTAGAGCCCTGGGCAGTGGGCCACAGACACACTTAAAACCCACTGCCCAAGCCAAGGATACTGTCTAAACAGACATATTGGAAGCAGGGTCAGTGTGTGTGTGTGTGTGTGTGTGTGTGTGTGTGTGTGAGAGATACTAATGGACTGTTCAGACAAGCACAGCTCCTTTTTTCTCCTGACGCAGCCATGTTTGTACTTGTCTCAAACTTTAACACATGCATGGACAAACAATCACAATCACCCACACAGTCACAGTTGTCAAGGAAAAGTAGTTATCTTTTAACCTTTGTACGATTAGATTACTCACTCTTATCTAGGAAGATATATCTAGATCCATCTGCAATAATTGTGTAAAAACACTATAAAGGCAAAAAACTACCAAGGTATGAGAACTTGGGGTGTCACGATTTGGATTTAAATGAATTTGATAGCCAAAATCAAAAGCACGACAGGTTTTTCTCCATGCAGCCGAAGACACAGGGTACCATAAGCTTATCAGCTGAAGATGCTCAATTACATTTCTTACAAGTATGGGATGACCTCTAGCTCACCCAGTAAGAGTGTTGCATTCAGTTGCAGTTATTGTAAAATATAATGTTCCCATCCAGTGGTTGTTTTTGTCGTTTACCGGCAATTTACTGGTGAAATAAGTTATTGTTATAAGTTATAGTTACATTTTTAATAAATCATTTAATTTTTTACCATATGGCCTTAGCAATAAACAAGCCGTTCTTAAAAGGTCCAATGTGTAAGAATTTCTCCTGTCTAGCATTGAGATCATATATCGCAATCAACTCTCTCGCACCACGCAGTTCGAAGTACGTATTACAGCTACGGTAGCCTTCACGCTTCAAAAAGACGGTCCCTTGCTCTTTTCAATATCCTTGACTACGGTTCCTGAAATTTGGATTTTGAATACGTGTGGTCCTCCATGTTTCCTTCTTCAAACTTGTCGGGGCCTTATGATATTATAATAACCATTGATTAATACAATACAACTGTGCCAGAGTTAGACAATAAAGTCCATTTTCATCTAGTGGCCCAGGCCAGAAGACGTACATTAGATAAAAAATTGCATTTGTTATGGAGTTAATGTACAAGACAGAGATATGAATAAAACACAGGCAAGAAATAAACGCATTGTGACTACAGACAATAAAACAAGCACACGTCAGAGTGTGTGTTTGTCGTTGACGTCACAGTGAGCCCCAGCCACCAGATATCTTGGAGATAAAACATGGCTGGCATTCTCCATGAACAATCTGTTCTCACTCCCCTTTCTCTATCTCTTTTTCTCTTCTACCCCTCCCCTCCTCTCCTCTATTTATGGACTTGAGTTCTCTTTTCTATAATTTTCCTCACTCTTCTTGTCAATCACACCTCTCTTTCTCTTGCTTTCTTCCTCCTCTCTGTCTGTCTCTCATGGTCTAACCTTTATCATTCTTCACATGACCTCACTGTAATCCAGTGGCCTACAAAAAAAACCAAGGGTAAATACACACTCGCAAGTGACTGTACTCTATTTTTTGTTTTTGTTTCATTTCTTTCTATCTATCCCTCCACTTAATTATTTTACCCCATTACCATCTCTTTTCTCTTCTCTCCTCCTCTGTCATCGGCTGGCACGAGCCCACCCTCTCCCTCAGTCTCTCTCTTCTCTCTCTCTCTCACTCCTCTTCATCATGTGACTCTCAGCTGCAGTTGCCATGGCGACCATCCTCATTTCCCAGAGACAAGATTGCATTCCAATCTTGTCTCTGATTCTCTGTCTCTCTCTCTCCCTTCCCCATCCATTCTGTTGCACCCTCCTCCATCAACATTATCTTTCCCTTTCCTTCATCTATCCCTCCATCCCGCTTCTTATCCAGCTCCGCTTTTGACTCCACCTCTCCTCCCCTCCCCTCTTCCTCCTGTCCTCCCTCTCTGTAGTTGTTAAATAATGGAAGTGATAAAATATTAAATTGTTGTTCCACCCTCCTGTAGACTGCCTCAATGGAGCCTTAACACACACACACACACACACACACACGTACATATGAGTGTATGTATGTATGTATGTATGTATGTATGTATGTATGTATGCATGTATGTATGTATGTATGTATAAGCATGCCTGTGTGTGGTCCATGCCTTGCTCCAGTGGAGCTTCCGTTGCCACCTTCACAGGGCATCCTGCATCCACACCCATGACAGCACACACACACACACACACACACACACACACACACACACACACACACACACACACACACACACACACACACACACACACACCTCCACACCCACACCCACACACACCAGCACACACAGGAAAGAGGTGGTGGATATGGGGCATGTACAGTACGTGCTGTTATATGGGTGGGTCGTTAAAACACACTTAGTCAACAGCAGCCGGAGAACACAGTAAAAAAATCAATCCCACTGTCCCCACCTCAACCCCGAGAGAGACGGAGGAAGAGATGGAGAGCAGGAGGAGGAGCGAGCACGGCTGTGCATGTAATCAGAAGCTTGTACATGAGTGCGTTACAAACATTATGTGTGCAAAAATCTTTGCTGCAGGGCAGTTTATGTACGAGAGTATTGTTAGTCTCCAACAATAATGTAGTGATACGTCTCCAAAATAGGAACAAATTGCAGCAGCAAACGGTGGATGTGCAATGAGCTTCTTCGGAAATCTGTGATTTTTTATTTTAGATGGCTCGTCTTGGCTGGGTGTGTTTTTTTCTGCTGTACATCTCATAGCTGTTTCGAGGAAAGTCTGAGCTACCGAGTCTATATCCACTTCCAGCAATGGCTGTACACTGGTGACACTGGTGTGAAGTGGGCAGTATGAAAAGCGTACACCTGTCAGGATTAAATAACATTTGAATCAGTATTGGGGTTGTTTGATCACGGTGACAGTCAGATCTGATCCAACCACACCTCCACAGCCCTATTAAGAAAGATACGTTTTGAGTTTTTGACTGTTCAAAAAACTCTTAAACAAACTCTTGAAAAACACTACCTATGGATTTTATCCCCCAAAACTTTGATTGGTTTATTAGTCATGAAAATGTAATGATATCATGAAAGACCTTTTCAGAAAGGCCTTGAGGCAATTCAAGTGAGACTAACGTTTAACAGTCAGGAAATACAGGGAGACAGAAGGGTAAGTCATGCAACTCAGCTAGAATGGAACTGGAGACTTTGCGCTTATACAGTACGGCATGTGACTAGAACACCAGACACCCAAACACAATGTATTTCTTATTCGGGGCAGGCCATGCTCAGTGTTAAAAGATAACACTTTTGGTTTAGTACAGTCAATGGTAAGACATATAAGCTGAATCTATAAGTGCATAAGTTAGTAGCCATTTAGAGTTATGCTGCTATGGAGATGCTATTCTGGTCTGGTCTGTTACACCTGCACAGTGTGTGTGTGTGTGTGTGTGTGTGTGTGTGTGTGTGTGTGTGTGTGTGTGTGTGTGTGTACACACTGTGCAGGTGTATCAGACACACACACACACACACACACACACACACACACATATACAGTACATATACACACACACACACACACCAACCAACCAACTCCCCCATATACAGCATATAATATATGTGGTATACATATAATATATACTGTATATACCACATGTACCTAATCCAAGAGATGTGTGTTCCTTAGTAGCTGTACGGTTTAAACAAATGTGTGCAATGCTGCATTTAATTCCAACCTTAATGTGTGTGTATGTGTGTGTGTGTGTGTATCCATTTACACATCTAGATCACACTCAAGATACAAACTACATCCCAGAGATCAATCAATCACATCTGTGGCACACACACACACACACACACACACACACACACACACACACACACACACACACACAAGGACATCCATTTGTCAAAGACAACAGCCATATCTCTCTCTTACGCTAACCGTGTGTTCCTACTTGTGCTGACCTGGCAATATCTGTTGGCTTGCTGGCCTTCTCCCTTCTGAGTCATCTCCCATCTCTCTACTTACCCATTTCTGTTGTCTCTTTTTAATTCTTTACTCTACAACACATCCTTTATGTGAGTAAGAGACTGTGGTTGCTTGTTTTTAAGTGTTCACAAAATGAAGGCAGCATCACATATGATGAATGTTGACTTTGTATCTATACTGTGACAAGAAGGACGTTCAGTGTTGTGCTCCTAATGGCTCTGTGATGTATTTATCACAGAGAAGATGAATTGTTTATGCAGTGGTGATCCAGTGTTTCCCATCTTTTCAAGTAGCCTTAAAATGGGTTAGAAAATAATTAATTATTTTGTCTTACTTTTCCCCTTCCTTCTTATAGCTTGCATTGCTTATTTATTCTGTTTTATGCTTATATTCTGCTTTGCTAAAGCAATCTGATTTCCCCACAGGGATCAATACATCTTGAGATGTTTGCCATATCCGTTTCTTCCCCAGATTTTCTATCTTTCTCAAGTAAACACCCCCCCCCACACACACCTCTCTCTAACTGTCACCCATTGTGCTCTGAGCTCTGTCTCCTCTCACTTTCTCTCCTGTTGAGTATCAGTCTCTCGTCCAATCTGCTTCTCTGTCACTCACAGCCTCTTTCTTCTCACACTTCATCTATACTTAGATCCAAAAGTGAGGGGTCACCTCTCCACTCCAAACATACCTCAGAGTCTACTGGTGAAGCCCAGACACACACACACACACACACACGCACACACACATACACTGCGAAAGGCTGCGACATATCGCAAAAGACAGTCAGACATTTTTTGTGGTAGTTAAAGAAAATAAGGGTAGAAAACTTTACAACTCTAAACTTTAAACACTTTGAAATATAACTATCATTCTTTTTTAGTGTAATGTTCAATTTGCTCAGAGAAAGAATTTTACCTTTTATTTGTTTGTAAATCCAACAAGCAACTTGTTGTATTTTAGCAGAATGATGAAAGCAGCAGGAAGACAGAATTGAGTACACTATTTATCACAAGTAATATCGTTATCGCGATATTCAACAACGTTTTTGCATATTTTCCTCACATCGTGCAGCCCTAAAAGACACACACACACACACACACACACACACACACACACACACACACACACACACACACACACACACACACACACACGACAGCGACGCTCATCAACATACAGTGAATATTATTATAACAAACCCAGATAAAACATGAAAAGAAAGTTGGTTGATCAAATCTTTTTAGAACCGGGACGTAATAGAACAATCACTTCCAGCCTACCAGCACACGTTTGCACGTCAGACACTGTTCAACAGATTCTCATATCTGCATTTCTATCTGCACAAGGGAGACCATTGAGAGCTGTTATAAAAAGCAAAGATAAACAAGTAAGAAGAAGAGCTGCAATATTTAGGATAACTAGTAGTTCCTGTGTTTGGGTGTTGGCTCTCTGGCAGTTTAGCAGGCAAATTATACACATTACAGACGCGTGTGTTACTGTATATGTGTGCCCTGCTGTCATCCATGCCAACCATCAGTAGTGTGGATTCTTTAATCATAATGTTTATCACCTGTGCTGTATTTTAGTTGGATCCTGTAGCTCTTGTTCACTGTAGCTCTTGGAAAAGGACAATGTTTGTATTCTTAAGGAAATGTGACATCTATTGACAGTAGGGCTGTGCAATTCATTGAATCTTAAATCGCGTTTACGATTTTGGCTCCTAACGATCACAAAAACGATTGAAAAACTGATTATTTTGCCCATTACGTTTTGCAAGGAAACTCTTATTTTGTCCTGTGTTCTGAATGAGAAAAAAAAAGTTTAAAAGGAAAAGTTTTAATGGAAATGTCACAGTTCAAATGTTGTTTACACTGTTTGAAAAAAAAAAAAAGATCAATATAATTTGATTGTCAGTTCGAGCTCGGAGGATGTTCCCCGAATCGACTGGAGTTCAGAATGGCAACATAAACAAAGCGGAAGGTGAGGGACATCTGGCCTAAAATGAGGGACATCCGGCAAAACCTCCGGCGGCATCGGAACTATCCCGCTAATTGTTGTCTTTTCTGTGTTTTTCTAAATGTCTATATCATAAATATGGGTTTCTTTTTAACGACCTCATTTTGATTATGCAAAAATAACATGGACGGATGATTCCACACAACGCGCTTCACAAGTACAACAGAAGATCGGATATCTACTTTCATTGAATTTAGGCTGTTTTGTAAAAACAATTAGCATTTGAAAAATAAATTGAAATGTTTCGAAACAGTATCCTGACTGAACGTTGACCCTTCTGTGATTGTCCTTCCTTTAATATTAGTCTAAATAATTCATAATTTCTGCTTTTTTAACTCAAGGATTAGGTATAATTTCCTTAATAAATGAGGATTATTGACCATGAAATCCAAAAAGTGTAAAACTAGTAATTAGTAGGTGTTAGTGGTGTTTATACATGGTAGTGAAAAAATGAGATTTTTAGATTAGATTCAACTTTAAAGACAACAAAATGCAGTTTGCGTCCAACCAGAAGTGCAAAAAGAGCAGAAAAGTGCAATGTGAAATACAAAAAGAAGTATAAAACGGTAGCCTGGAAAAACCCTGACGAACTTCCGGCAAATTTGAGATTTGCTCTGCAAGTCCGTCTGGCCAAAAGTCCATTCAAGCCCATTTCCAATTTTTCCAAATCGAGGCAGCAATCACAACCATTGAGGCGGGCTTTACACAATGACAATAGAGCAGCAACAGCAAGCAGCTTTTTGTTTACATTCACCATGACGGTCACCGAAGCGCAGCAACCTGTTGATGCCGCTGTCGCTGCTACGTCACCCGGATCGTTGGTCTGATTGGTTGAAGGACTATCCAATTGCTCCCAGAGGCATATGAGCAGCATCCGTTGGTGACGCCCCTTTGGAAATGGGCTGTGAATGAATCTTTCCCACTGTCAACCAGGCTAGTAAAATGGCAAAAAAACGCCATAAACATTGGAAAAAAAGTGCCTAGAAAAAAAGGGACAAAAGCATCGACAAGTGCATGGTCCAATGGAAGGGTTAATGAAACGTCGTAGATATTGACTAGGAGTACAGTGAATCAAGAGGAAGAAGGCACCAAACCACTTCATAGTGGTATTAAGGTTAAGGATACACTTCCCTTTACAGTTCTAAGAATGATCAACTGGTGAGGTGACTTCAGGAAATCATCAAATTATGAGTTAAACCAAATAAAGATGAAAGCCAAAAAACTTTTTGTCTAAATTTCTAACTTGTTCCATTGCTTACTAATGTTACTCAATATTCCGCGTGGCATCCAACATTATAACCTATAAAAAAAAAAATAGAGCTGAAACACATAGTCAATTAATCAATTAGTCAATCAACAGAAAACCTATTTTGATGATCAACTAATCGTTTCAGGCATTTTGCAGGAATGTATAGACTGTAATATTGGATTTTATTTTCTCAAATGTGAGGATTTGTTGCTTTTCTGTGTCACATGTGATAGTAAAGTGAATATGAAGTAAAGGAAATATCCGGCAGATGAATCAATAATGAAGATAATTGTTTGTTGCAGCTATAAAAAACAAAAACAAAAACCACACAATCCACCACTGTGCACAAGTCAGAGCTGTGGCAATCTACTTCCTTTCATACAGTAACTCGGTTGATCTCAACCTGCAGGTCATGAACACGAGGGAGTCATAAGATCATCAGGGACGGTGGTACGCCTGAAATAATGATTACATAAATATCTAATCAAAATATTTTTACCTAATCGCTGTTTCTTTGTTTAACTGCAATTAATTGCTAACATTAGCTGAAGTCCTAAGGGGTATTACTGTTGATGGTAACGGCTGATTTTGTTTGGATATGCCAAATTGAAATTACGGACTGTTGAGCTAAGCTTTTCGTTAGTTGCTGACACTTGTGCTTATACACGTTCATAACAACAAAAATGACAAGAGGGGTGGATACAGTTAGAAAATAACGTACAGAAGCAGTAATGACTATTTTGCCACACAGTTTTGCCAATAGTGTTGAATATTTTCTGTTAATGATCACTGCTTTGTTTTTTATTGACAAGGATAAATGGTCTATTGTAAATTTTATGTTCAGTTTTTTAATGATAATAAAGAGGCATGGTTTACTTAAAATGTTGTGTACCTGTGTTACTACATTATCTGGCTCACATAACAGTGATATGACCAAAGGACGTATTGTGGAATTCATTCCAAACTTTAATTTGTTTGAAAAAGTAATAAATGAATACATATCTATCTAATAAAGTGGGACGCCTCTGTATGTGTATGTGTGTGTGTGTGTGTGTGTGTGTGTGTGTGTGTGTGTGTGTGTGTGTGTGTGTGTGTGTGTGTGTGTGTGTGTGTGTGTGTGTGTGTGTGTGTGTGTGTAAGTCCATGAGGCAACTGTCTGATTACTCCACATTTTAATTGTGATATTTGTTGATTAAATTCTGAATCTGACACATTCTCTGTCAGGTAAATATAGTAGCACAATGTCTTCCTCTGATGTAAAAGTAGCCTTCACTGTAAGTCAGTAGTGGGCTGTAGAGTGGAGTTGCATATTAAGTGGTTTGGGGTCCTTCTGAAAGTAACTTTGGGGTACAATTTGGTTTTGGAGAATTCTACAACCATTAATACCACAGGCCAAGCAATCGGCCCGTTCCAAACAGGCACATTTTCAACGGGCTCTGTACTAGTTTTTCAAATGTGACTGAAAGAGACAATTATCATGCTAATTGCATTTATTTCTGAGAAAATTAATTGTACAGCAAAATGTGGAATTGTCACAGCTCTAGATGGTGGGTAAAGAGCAGCATTGTTTGTTTGTTTTTTAAAGATGAACAAATTCAGGGTGATGAATGTTATGAAAATGTAAAAGAAACAATGAAAAGATTAGAAGATTGTTGCATTCCAATAATATTTTTTTATTGTTATTTAAATGGTTTGGAAAGGCTGAATTTGCTCTTGCTTTATTGCCTTTTTTAGCTGATGCTCCCAATGCAAAACGTGCTTTCCTAACAGTCAAAGCAGAAGTATCAAATGTGAATCCATGCAGTGACTGTAGCATTATGCTGATGTAATACAATCCCTGTGTTTGCTCAGAGTGAGACAGAAGGAGAGGGGGAAGTGACGGAAAGATACAGACGAGAGATGCAGAAAAGAGAGAAAATAGAGGAAGAGTGTGAAAATGAGAGGAGAGAGAAGTTGTTGGGGCCCCCATTCCAACCAATAGCATGTGAATAGACGTGGCCAAAACACAGCATCCAATCATGTGAAGGATACGTGGTCAGGTGGCCACATCGTGTTCCACGGTGGTGGCCGGCTAGCCTGGTTGCTACGGTAACTGCTCGGTATCCTAGAGACTGGCAAAGGGGCTTACAGAAAACTGAATGGTAAGACACCCAGAAAAGAGAGAGTGCTGGAAAAGACGAAGCCTCATCCTGTATCCCACACTGTAGGATTTAGACAACTTATGTGTGTGTGTGTGTGTGTGTGTGTGTGTGTGTGTGTGTGTCTGCATGCATTTAGGATGTTGTGGCCATTAGAGATAAGAGCTGTTGAATTAGATTATCTTATTTTCCCAGCTACAAACACACATGTCCATGTCCACACACACATGTACACACACACACACACACACACACACACACACACACACACACACACACACACACACACACACACACACACACACACACACACACACACACACACACACACACACACACACACACACAGAGCAGAGAAAGTGCAGGCAGTGCTACAGTCAGGTCTGATTCAAAGAAGCATTGAACTATAAATAATGACAGTCCACACTCACAAACACAAACACATACAGGGATGCTTGATGAGCCCAGCCTAGATATGCCTGTGAATCATTTTAATAAAGGTGTGTTGACTTTGTGTGTGTGTGTGAGTGTGTGTGTGTGTGTGTGTGTGTGTGTCATCACAACCCGAGAACACATTTTTCTACTACATTTTGTATGTGCTTTTTTACGCCTTAGAAAACCTTTAAAGGAATACGCCACCGTTTGTTGAAATAGGGCTTATCACGGTCTCCTCTAGATGTAGATAGGTGGGCAAACGCATGTTTTGTCTCAGTGCATGCATTGTCTCAGTCCAGCGGATCCGCCGTTAGCTTAGCTTAGCGTAGTGAATGGAATCCTTTGTTGCCGTTAGCATGTCGCGAGTAAAAGTGAGCCAACAACAACGAAACAACCTAATTACTTCTTGTGGCCTGTGTATTCACAACAAGTACAAATAGCAACCCAAAATAAGACTAGACGATTTCCTAGGCATATATTGATTTGGGACTATATTGGGTGGAAGTAGCCAGCCGAAGCACTGCTACTTGGTGCAGAGATATCATGCAGCAACTCTGTGAGTACAGGTCTAATATGGGTCGATCTATCCCGTAAAATAACCATGCGTCATGTTTACAGTAATCACTTACTCTGTGGACAGCTGTTTATTGGGTCCATTTGGCGTTTTTCCCAGTTGACTTTATCACACCGGAAAAAAAAGTTGAGTACTGCAGGATCAACGCCGAAAAATCCTCGGTAGCTCATCTTGTCCGGCGGTACGTCCCACTCTCACAGACACTCTATTTCAGTCGGTATATTCCCGCACACGCCCACCACCAGATCTGTTGGCTTTCATCCTTGCGTCCTCAGGCTGTTCAGCGATCGCTACCGATCCTCCTCCTCCTGTCGTTTTATTCCCAAAGCAGCAGCTCCTCTCCATCCTGTGTGTGTGTGTGTTGCTGACGTCCGGAAAGTAGGTGAAGGGTCGTGGCCGGGCGATCTACCTGTAGCTAGTTGCAGCTAGTAGCTGTAGCTAGTTGATTCAGCTAAGGACTGCTCCAGTATTTAGACCCAGGCGGAACTCATCTTCGGCGCCAAATCCTTACAGCTACCAATGTCGTAACTTGTCTCCCAGTGTGAAGTGTGCTAAGTAGCAGTGCTTTGGCTGGCTACTTCCACCCAATATAGTCCCAAATCAATATATGCCTAGGAAATCGTCTGGTCTTATTTTGCGTTGCTATTTGTACTTGTTGTGAATACACAGGCCACAAGAAGTAATTAGGTTGTTTTGTTGTTGTTGTTGGCTCACTTTTACTCGCGACATGCTAACGGCAACAAAGGATTCCATTCACTACGCTAAGCTAAGCTAGCAACGGCTCCGCCGGACTGAGACGATGCATGCACTGAGACAAAAAAATGCGTTTGCCCACCTATCTACATCTAGAGGAGACCGTGATAAGC
>CM042431.1:9205735-9665735 GCA_023631565.1 Gymnocephalus cernua
CACACACACACGCACACAGGGGACACCCCATTTAAGGCAAAATTATTCATGAACAGACAGATGTAGCTTTTTATGAAGTTAATAATTAAAGCAAGATGAATTAGAAGGGGGGGGGGGGGGGGGGGGTGAGGGGAAAACGGGGATAGAGTGGAGAGACAAAGATATATGATTTTCTTTTTTTAATTAAACCAACTCAAAATAAAGGGCTGGCCTCCTCCCTCCTCTCCTCTTACTGCATCAGATTGAAATATGTTTTGGCTTGACAGCGGTCCGGCAGGTCTACAACCTTCAGTCACTGAGTGAGGAAGTTCCACCATTGGTCGGAGTGAGCGTGATGATGTTGAGTGTTGATGTTTTTCTATTGGCCAGTGCCTTTTGGCAAAATGTAGTCGTATTACCTGCACTATCGTCCATCAATCAGCTAATTAACTTCCTCAACACACGGTGAACGTGGAATGTGTGTGTGTGTGTGTCTGCTCCTCTCTGTCACTCTTTTTTTTGTTATTTCATCATGTAAAAATCGGGGGAATTGAAACTCCAGGAGGACGTGCACTACCATGCATATGCACGGCTTATTTCAAGCCCTGTGCATCACCTATATTTCTGTTCTCAGCTATCCCTTAACCGTCTTCTCCTTTTAGTCATTCTTTCCATTCTTTCTTCTTCACTTTCTCTTCAGCATCTTTTTCTCTCTCCCTCCTTCTCAGGTGTCCCTGTTACCATGGCAACAGCAGACATTGGAATTAATCACCTAGAGCGCTCGCTTCTCTTGCAGCTACAATAAGAACACACGCACGCACGCACTCACGCACGCACGCACAAACACAAGGTTGAATCACTCATGTTGTGCATCATGCTGCTGTCTACCAAACCCCAGCGGGAATCTGATGAAAATGTTCACGTATTAACAGATATGGATGCAACAACACTGTGTTTGCATCATCTGCGAGGAAAAGTGCAATCAACAGTGTAATGTTACTAATTGAAGATAGTGCAGGTTTTGTGTGTGTGTGTGTGTGTGTGTGTGTGTGTGTGTGTGTGTGTGTGTGTGTGTGTGTGTGTGTGTGTGTGTGTGTGTGTGTGTGTGTGCAGGTATGGCATAATCATGGAGCAAAGCAACTGTAGGGAAACGTGTCTTTGATAGAAAGCTGATCTCTCTCTGTCTCTGTGTCAATGTGTGTATGAATGTGAGCATTGTGTGTTGTATGTGAGTTGGAAAATGCTGCTTATGAGGTGGACAAAAATAGAGAGAGAGAGAGAGAGAGAGAGAGAGAGAGAGAGAGAGAGAGAGAGAGAGAGAGAGAGAGAGAGAGAGAGAGAGAGAGAGAGAGAGAGAGAGAGAGAGAGAGAGAGAAAGACTCATGCTGATGGTATATGCTAACCTTCAATTAGCAGCGGTAGTCAGCAGGGCATTGATTAGCCTCTAAATGCCAGAGCAGTGTGTAAACACCCACATCCAAATACACACACACACACACAGAGACACACGTCCACTAAGAGGTACACATTAATGTCACAAGAATTTTAATGATCAGGGATTTCATGTTCATGTTCTATTGGTGAAATGGCGGTCACAAGTAACCAATCAAATACTGTTGCAGCTTGAGCCATAATAAGCAGTGGTGGAAGAAGTATTCAGATCCTTTACTTAAGTAAAAGTAATAATACCACACTGTAAAAACACTCTGTTGCAAGTAAAAGTCCTGCATTGAAAATGTTGCTTAAGCAAAAGTATGTACAGTGAGTAGCATCAGGAAAATGTACTTCAAGTATTACAAGTAAAGTCAATCCAGAAAAATCCTGACATTTTAGAAACTGGAAACAATAAAAACAGTTCTGTCAATCAACTAAGTGTTTAATGGGCTAATCATTTCAGCTGGACTTCATTTACAATGAAGTAGAAGTTTATAATCTACATGTGTGTTTTAGTGTAGTAAAAAGTACAATATTTTCCTCTGAAATGTAGTGGAGTAGAAGTAGAAATAGGCATGAAAAGAAAAGACTCGAGAAAAGTATAATTACCTCAAATGTGTACTTAATAGGGTGTAACGATACATGTACTCGTACCGGATCGTTTCGGTACAGGACTTTCAAAACGGCACAGGATTTTCGGAACGGTACACAGAGTGCAATCTTTAACAGAAATCATTAGGCTTGTTTTGCGTGTGGAACATACTTCAATTCCCAGTTCCCACACGAACATTTTAAGACCAAAAGTTTGTTTAGTCTCCGCCCAGCACTTTGAGCACTTATAGCAGCCAAGCCTCTGGTTAGCTAGCGTCATGGCCAACTTAGACAAGTTATCAGTTATCATTAAGGTCTCTTGTTTGGGAACACTTCGTTTTCCCGGTGAAATACAACAACGGACAACAACAAGTAGACAAGACGAAGGTACTGTGCTGACATCACTCATTAGTGATCGGGTATGTTTCTGGCAACACTTCAAACTTGCTAACTCACTTAAACCAGCACCACGTGAATGTGAATATCACTGCTACAAGGAAAAAAACGAGTGAAGTGCAAACGCAGCGGCATTTAACAGACTTTTGCTGGTAATTCAGATCGGGCCAAAGCAATAACAAATGCCATTGGTGTTTTTATAGCAGCGGATCTACGACCATATTCAGTTGTTGAAAACACAGGTTTTAAACACACGACACGGTGAGGGTGATTGAGCCCTGGTATGAAATTCCTTCTTGCCCACATTTCAGCCAGAAAATCATACCAGCTCTTTATGAACAAACTAAAACTGCTGTTGTCCACGACTTGTCTAAGGCATCTGCTATAGCACTCATGACTGATGGATGGACATCCAGAGCTACTGAGAGCTACTTAACAGTGACTGCCCATCACATCACCCCTGAGTGGAACATGGTAAGCCATGTTCTGCAAACTCGCCCCATTTATGAACAACACAAAAGCACAAATCTGGCAGAGGGACTTAAAGGGATACTTCACCGCTGGAAAGCTGAATATATCTTTAAATTGGGTCACTTATGTAGCAGAAATGTGAAAAAAAAATTTTAATTGGTGCCTTCTAGGCCGAGAAAAGCCAGAAAATGTGTTTTTGGCTCATATGGATGAAAGAAACCAAATCCCAGAATGCACTTCGCTTCGCTGCTTTGAGTCCACTCCCAAGCCACGCCTACCGCTTGACAGACAGACAGCGAGGCATTCGACTCAACTCAATGTGTTTTATTGTTATTTCAACCATATACACAAAACAATGTTTCATTGTGGCTCAAGTGGCGTTACACATTTAAAATATATATATAAACTACATTATATAATAACGACATACGAAACAGGCTACCTTTAGTGCACACAGACATTATAGGTTCCGTAAAGTTCAGCTAACGCATACTAGCATTAGGCTTGGTGGGCTGTAAACACCGAGTATAAACACAGCCGTGAATTAGCGTGGAATGTCGAATGGTCGCCATGTAACAGTCACAAACTCCAGCGGTACAAATCACCCCATTTCTGCACCAGTCCGTGTTAACACAGCTCACCTTCATACAGAGCATCTCTAGCTCGGATCGTCGGAAGGCTAGCAGGCCTGGTAGCTGGACAGTCCGGTTCACTGTTGTTCAGCCATGTTTCCACGAAACAAAAAAAACACAGTCTCTGAATTTGCGTTTGGAGCATCGTTGAAGTTGGATGTAGTCCAGTTTGTTGTTAAATCAACGGACACTTTCAATCAGGATTGATGGGACAGGTGGCCGGCTAGCGTTAGCTCGCTCTGGATGTGCCTTTCCCCCGGCTAGCATTAGCTTCCCACCTATCCGACGTGAATGTCCCCTACCCCGGCTCGGGGTAGGAGCAAGCCCGCGGTCCCTGTGCTGGTCTCCGTGCAGGCGAAGCTCTCGTAGTGGGCCGATTATTCCGTCTGTAATAACGTTTCCTGCATATTCTCTGATCTGTAGTGATGTATCCCGGTGGTACACGTGCGGTAGTTTGAATGCACATAATTGTTGTAAAAGTTTGCTGCTGAGAAGATAGAGCAGAGCCCTGTTTAGCGAGGATTCAAGATGGCTGACATTTCGTTTTTTTTCGGCCGAGATCGCCTCGCTTCGGGTGATGGGCGGGTTTAAAACATGCGGAAGTAGGTCCTACTACTGGTTGTAGTCTTTTGCTCTGGCCAAAAAATCTTCCGATGACGCAAAAATCGTCATTTTACGTCATCGGAAGATTTTTTCCGGACCCCCCAATGCAGATATCTCCTGTCTCAGGGGGATAAGAGTGAGGGACGCACGGTCATTCAGAAATACTACCGGGTTTCTACTGATACAAAGCTGAATGCTAAATCGGTGAAGTATCCCTTTAAGGTGGCATTGTTGGAGTGAAAGTTGGAGAGGCCAGGAACAACAATTCCTGTCACAAAAGACAATGCTAGCAATATTAATAATACACAACAAGCACCTGTGTTGCTTCTTTACTTTATTTGTTGGAAGCTTTGAATTTTTTCCCCTTACTGTACCAAAAATGAACCAAACCGTGACTTCAAAACCGAGGTACGTACCGAACCGTGATTTTTGTGTACCGTTAAACCCCTAGTACTTAAGTACATTGACTTAGTTACGTTCCACGACTGATAAGTCTCCACATATGCATCAATCCTGCATTACAATCACAGTGACAGTAGCTTTACCCGGCAGGAAAGATGAACATTTCATTGCAACATTTCTTTGTATCTGACTGTTCTGCCATTTCTAAATGCTTTGCTTGACCCGAGCGTCCTGAATTAATCACATCAATAACTGCCTTTTCCTTCCAAGCAGTAGGAAGAAATTTTGCTGAACAACTGCTTTCAAATCTGCTTTTTGAGCAATTTCAGTCAGGCTTGTCCTTTGACAACACCGCTGCACCAAGACTGCTCTCATTATAGTATTTAATTATCTTCTTTCCACCATCCAGCAAACACGATCTAATTTAGCTCTCTCTGACCTATGCGCTGCCTTTGACACCATTGATTATTGGATGTTGAATATTAATCAGTGCTTGGGCATCTTTAGTTTATCTTTGATTTGGTTTTAAATGACAGCACATTTAATGATTTGAGATTATCATGTATTAAGCTGACCCATAGTGAACCTCTGCGTCTGTTCGTAGACTTCTCATGTTCCATTTACATGTAGTTCCTGCTTGATATTTTGCAGAACTATCAGGTGTTCCCATTTTAATGGCCACAATACTCAGTTGTGGCCTTTTTTTATTTAAATCAAAATGGTGTATATGTACCTGTGAGCCTGTTCTAAAAAGAGCTTGGTATTTTAGATGACAACCATTTTGACCTGGACAAACAAGATACAGCAGTCATTAAAGGGATGTGTTGGTGGATTTTAATACAGCTCTGTGTCAAGGCAGTGTGGGCAGTATGTTTACATGAACAGTGTTTGGCTTCCGTCTGTGGCGCCAGTGTAGAGCAGCCGAGATCCGTCGGATAACACCAAGCGTCATGGAAGTCTGCAGAGCTCTGCTGCTCCGCTTCTCCGTGCACTGGCGCTACAGAGGCAAGCCAAACATCGTTCATCTAAACACACTGACCACACAAAGATGACGTAGAGCAAGATTTAAATCGGCAAAGTATCCCTTTAAGTCCTGTTTTGTCAAAGAAAAAAATAAATTCTTTATTCTTATCACACAGACACCTAGACATAATTATACATGCATTCATTGCTCACCCGGCTGACTTTATTTCCCTACACCTCTCTGAGTCAGCAGAGACTCCAAAGACAAGACCTTGTCCATTAAACTAAATGTCCATGTGAGACATCCTCCTCAGAGAGAGTGTTCTTCTGGCTCCCCGTCAATTTCATTGATTTAAATAAATCAGGAAATCTCTGTATATGTTTGTGTGTGTGTGTGTGTGTGTGTGTGTGTGTGTGTGTGTGTGTGTGTGTGTGTGTGTGTGTGTGTGTGTGTGTGTGTGTGCGCGCGCGTGTGTCTGTCTATGAAATATCTCATGAACCGTTCATCCAATCTACTTTACACTTAGGTACCCAGTGAACATGGGGTTTGGAATTTGCTGTGAGCTGTAAATTCACCAGTTCTAAGCACACAGCACAAATTAACATCATCCCTGAGATGACAGGCAAAGAGAGGTCTCCTTCTCACTCAGACTCACCCTGGGTCCGGTTGTTGTAGGTGTGCTGCTAACTTAGGCTATAACACTAATAACATTACAGTCCGGCAAAATACCCCCGCAAATCAAGTCCATACTTCAACCGTCAAGCCACTGAGCCTGTTTGGAAATAACACATCTGCTGAAATGTTAAATTAATTGACGATAATAATGATGAGACAGCACCGCTGTCATTAAACACTGACTGTCTACAGGCAGATGTACTTCTCTTTTGCTCTCTGCTTTGAGTCCATTCCGAACTGGGTTTTTGTGCCTTTTCTTTACTGCACTCTACACATTATCAGCAGAGGTTCCCGCAAGGGCTGGGCAATATATTTATTTATGTGTATATATATATATATATATATATATATATATATATATATATATATATATATATGAGGCTAGATATCTTCTTAAATTTTGGATATTGTAATACCGCAATATGACACAAGTTTTGTCTTTTTCTGGTTTTAAAGGCTGCATTACAGTAAAGTGATGTAATTTCCTGAACTTACCAGACTGTTATAGCTGTTCTATTATCTGCCTTCACCCACTTCAAGATCCCATATTATGCTCATTTTCAGGTTCATAATTGTATTTTAAGGTTGTACCAGAATAGGTTTACATGGTTCAATTTTCAAAAAAGACCATATTTTTGTTGTACTGCACACCTCTCTCTCACTGCTGCAGCTCCTCTTTTCACCTTGTGTTCAGGTCTCTGTTTTAGCTACAGAGTGAATCATCTTTTCTCATGTACTCTTTGATTCCTCTCGCACATGCGCAGAAGCTCAGATCGTAGATCATGTCAGTTAGCTCCATAAACAGTAAAATAAAGGTTGTTTCCCCAACTTTGGTCAGTTAGCTACAAGGCAGGATTAGCCGGGAGACTTCTTTTAAACGAGGGCGCACATGTAAGTACTTCTTTTGTAGATTATGGTGAACTTGTGTGTGTTGTAGCAGTGCTTTGCCATTGAGAACGAGCTAGCATGCTAACGCTAGCGCTAGCATGCTAACGGTTCTGGTTAGCCCGCCGTTTCGGCTAGTTACGTAAAAAGCCGTGCAGATTTTGAACAGCTCACCCGGAGACTGAAGGCAGGACATATTCAGAAACCGTATCTCACTCAAAACAGCATAGATAGATTTTCTAAGTTTGTATGCGTGTGGAAGCACCAGAGACACACAATAACACCCCAAATCCCAGAAAAAGTGATATTTCCATTTCCATATTATTGATGATTATTTATCTCAAATCTCGTGTAAATATTTTCTAAAAGTACCAATAGTCAACTCTACTGATGCATTTGGTCAAAAATATTGTGTAATATGATTTTGTGCATATTGCCCAGCTCTAATTCCCGCTAACAACCCAGTCATTGGAATTATAATTTATGACTGCTATTTTGGGTCCGGACCCTGTACATTGAACTGTCTTCAGACTCTTACTATGTCACTGTGACCTGAGCTCCGCTCAGACTAGTTTCTAGGTTTAACTGACACATACGGCTAGCTATCTAAACCAAAACAAAACTAACTTTATCTTGCTAATATTTGATTCATTTAGATTGAGATCTTATATGGAATACGGTTAATATATCTGTCCTTACACTTGATCACAATGTTCATCACTAATGAAACTAGAACAAAATTAGTAAATAAATCAGCCATATATAAATTTACAATGGCAGTTAAGTCTAATATATAATTTTGCCTCATAAAAATGTTATTTTTGAAATTATGCAACATCTGATAATTTGATTGGACAGCGCTACAAATGTTTCCTGGCAACTGACTTACACATCACTTATGTCTTTACAAGCTAAGACATGTCTTTTACAACCTGATTTACTAAATAATAAAACCAGCTAGTTGTTAGTAAGAATTTAGGACGAACATTACACACAAACTTAGTGAACGATTTACAAATAGCTAAGGCAACACAACCCCCGAACACACTCTGAGGTACAAATTAATGTCACAAGAAAATTCATGATCAAGGATTCCATGTTCATGGAAGCTATTGTTGAAATGAGGATTAAAAGTAACCAATCAAATACTGTTGCAGCTTTAGCTTAATGAGTCTCCACGTCTGCATCAATCCTGCATATGTCACAGTAGCTTGACCCGGCAGGAAAGATGACTAAAGTAGCACATTTCTTTTTAACCGTGTGTCAGAGAGGCGTTGACTTCCCTCCATGGTACATCGCAACCGGAATTTAAGTTAAGGAAAGGTTATAATTACTGCAGGGCTTTTGTTTTGGCTTGTATTTGACTGTTCTGCCATTTCTGAATGCTAACTTCTCCGACTCCTGACAGCAGTATGCCTCTGTACTCATCAAAACCTTCCAGGCAGATCTGAATGTCAGATATGGTTAGAGAAGATTGCAGTTCTTCAAACGAGGATATTTGAACTGGAGAAGACTTCTGAACTCCATGACAATCTCTGAGTGACTCATGCCAGCATAATCTAGAATCAAACTACTAAAATACACAAACAAACCAGCAAAACAAGCCACCACAAACAGTGTCAGCTTGTTGATGACCAGCCCCCAACCCTCACCCCTGGCATCATCATCCAACTCTTCTCCAACAATTTTTTTGGCTATGGCGAGCACAATCAACCAGCCCTAACCAGCAATCTTGCTGATAATGAGGCGACAGAAAAAGAGATCAGCTCTCTTCTGGCAACACGGTCAGCAAGGTCACCAAAAGATCAGTTCTGACTTGCAGCAACTCAGAAGAGCTGCTGCCCTGGATTGACAGGGCCCCTGCCTCACCCCGTCCCCCAAAATTCACATTATTTCTGCTGTTAGGCGTGGCAGAAACAGGTCCTACATCTGCCATTCCTGTTCACATCTTTATTTTGATTGGTGGTTGAGTGAAGAAGTAGGACTCTATTGCTGCAAATGTACCAAATTTTGATATTATTTCTTGTCAGCCACAATCTGTCTTCTAGCAAATAAATGTCACTTCTTTGGTAGGAAAATCATTCATGTTTGTAACTAAAGGTTGGCTGGTCATAACACAATAGTGCACCGAACCTTATTTAAGAACTCTACTGCCAAGTTTTTCAAGATTGAAAAAAGCTCCATTTGAGAACAGCATGGATATAGGCAAGTCTGCATGCTGACATCACAACATGACAATACACCGTCATACGGCAACAATGGGTGAGAAAGTCAATAGCAGCAACCTTTTACCCCTTCAATCCCTATAAACACACATACATACAGAAAATGGTACACTGAAACACACACACACACACACACACACAGCTGCTGCAGCCATCACCTCTGGCTGGTTTCTAAATAAAAGGCAGTCATCAAATATAGATTCAAAAGTCCTCCATAATTTACAGCCACAAGGCACAGCAGGCACACACATACACACACTGTGTATGCACTGGATATGAATATGCGTAGCGCATGTGTGGCGATATATCAACTTTTTAGGATATATCGATATATTTTCAAATGGGATGTGGGATGACATTAGCGTTTCTATAGATATACAGTAGTTTGATGTTGCGTTACATAACATCTTCCATAATGCAATGCCTGTGTTTGCATCTCTTCTCTCACACGCTCTCTGGGAAACCCCGCCCCCACACACTCACAGGCTCTCCTGCAACATGTAGGGAAACACAGCGCCACATTCACCTACAGTGTTAATTGTAATTTGCACAGCTGTAGTATATTTTGTTAAACAGGAGAGGAAAAACTGTAATTGTACCAGTGTTTCCGCTGGTAATGTTCTGTTGTGGCAGGCCCCATGGCAAAAAAACACAGAAGAACAGTAGTTACTGGATGTAACGTTTATTTCAGTTCTACCACTGAGACGGCGAAGGGAGGTGGGGGCGAGAGACGTGAGCCACCATGAGACATGATTATCATCAGTGGTGTAGTCTATGGCCACGTCCACACGTACCAAAACGATCTCCCCCCCCCCGTCTTCCCTGGCATCGTTTCAAGAATAGTTGCGTCCAAACGGATCCATTTGTAAATGACTCAACATGCTACTTCATATTCCAGGCCTATAGGTGGTGCTGTTTCTGCTACATAAATTCACCAAATACAGAGAAGAAGAGGTGGAGCATGCGTATAAACCTTCTGTATAGAACAGACAGACAGTAGAATTAGAAACCAAACACAAGAAGAAGACGACAAAAATAGCTAGTGCAAGGAAACCAGAATTGTTTGTGTGGACCGATTGTTGTTGTTGTTATGAGACCTCGTCGCGGGATAAGAGGTTGAAGGCTAGAGGTCGAGGGGTGTGGCAATGACATCATCGATATGCAAGTATGCGGCTTTGCCGTCCAAACGAAGCCGCAAGGGCGGCGTTTTGGAATTTTTTCAACCTGGGACCAGGTTTCAAAAAAGTGTGTCTTCAGGCAGTGCATTTACAGGATTCGTTTTGGATGATCGGCCAAAACGATGCAAAACATGTGTTTATACCAAAAAGCGTTTCCGTGTGGATGGCCCCTACGTGATACGCAGGTATAACCATTCCGAAAGTTCAAGCATTTCCGTATACCCACTTACAAAAGAGTGAGGATACGTAACAACGATTGTTTTGTGGCAGAACTTTCATATTTTCGTTCAAAGAGAAGAGAAACGGGGAGACACTTAATTACTAGCCACGGCAAGCTGAGCCTTCCCCCGCCTCAGTTCAGTATATGGTTCATAGTTCAGTTTTCTATCAGATAATCACATCGGGCAAATGTGCATCATCAATTTCCGTCCACTAAAAGTGCTGTTTTTGCCACTGACGGACTCAGATTGTTATTCTAAGTGTCTGACAACATTATTGAAAGGATCCCTACAGAGGTAGACCTTTTTGTTAAAGAGTAGGATCCCTTTTGTTTAACCAGAAACAGCTCAGAAATCGCTAATACCGTCAAACCCACCAGACCCCATTTAAATAAACAAAATTTTTAGCCTGTATAGAGCCAGCATATTTCCCCATGTGTAGGTGAATTAAGGGTTTATTTAAACAAACCAGAGTGGTGATTGACGAACTAAGGCGGCTTTTGATAGTTTTGGATTAGCTCACCTGGTAGAGCGTGCGCCCATATACACAAGGCTTAGTCCTCGATGGATCGGACGCGGGCTCGACTCCGACCTGCAGCCCTTTGCTACATGTCATTCCCCTCTCTCTCTCCCCTTTCATGTCTTAAGCTGTCATATCTAACAAAGGCCTAAAAATGCCACAAACAATCTTAAATCTTCATGGCTCATCAGTAGGTGTATTAGTTCAAACCTATAAAATCATGAATCTTTGAAGAAAACCTTGTTTTGATTAATTTGTTTGCTGTGAGAGTCTGCATTACATAACAACTGACTTATTCTTAGTTTGATACTAAACATATTCTGGTCCACTTCACCACTTTGGCATATATTGACCGGCCAGTTGACAGGAGGATGGGAGGCAGGAGATTTACACATCTGAGGTTTTGTATGACAGAGATGATATATGAATCTTATAGGCAAGTGTCTATTTTTAGCCTGGCCTAATTAGCTGCACCAGCAGTTGGCTGCCACATTGAACACATAACAGAGAGGAAGCCAAGCACAACAATGTCAAAGAAAGTCAGTATACAAAAGCCTAACTTTCATGACATACAGTACAATACTATACCCTATCTACTGCTGTATTTCTCCCACAGTTTAATTTGTGACAAACTGTCTATAGCAGGAATTGTTCCAACCTATATTAAAGTAAAAAGTTGACTTAAAGCAATGTTGTTAATACTGAAACCACATCTTTCTTTCTTTCCTTCCTTCCTTCCTTATTTGTGCATCTAAAATAAAAAAGAAGAAATATACAATAACACAATGCACAGGTGGGATTAAAAAACAACAACCTGAGGGCTTGTAAAGGGAACCCACCTAACATTGAAATTACAGACAGCTGTACATGCTTGCCACAAATTTCCAAATGAACATAACTATTTTTAAAATATTTAAAGGAAATAAAAATGCAGCTGGAGCTGCTGCCCCGAGACCCGACTCGGATAAGCGGACAAAGATGGATGGATGGATGGATGGATATTTAAAGGAAAGAAAAATAAATACTTACAGGAAAGACAAGAATACAAATTTTAGACAAGGGGTGCTACAGATAGAATACAAGGAAGAAAAGAAGATATGTATTACAGTAACATATTCACACTATGTTAAGCATATACACTGTATCATAATTGCATAGTGCTGTACTCCATCAACAGAAGTCGTTGATTTATTAGGATTTTTTTTTTTTTAAATCATAAATGAGGAGTGACTGCGAAAAAGAAGCAGAAAAACTGTCCCGTATAACTAGACCTCTGTACCCGATTGAAAACTGGCCAGAGTTAGTTCTGTAGAAGTGACTATACTACAGTATATATTAACAAATCTGGTGTGGTAACAATGGATCTGAGACTGAGATACAAAGAAACTGTGGGAAGAGAGGAAATGGGAAGAGAATTGTTAAAAGAAAATTCAATCACAAAGGTTCTGAAGTTTGAGATGTTAAATATGTTTAATAACTCCAGGGTTTGAAATAAAGGGGCAGTATGGGCATTCCAGCTGGAGTAAGTGACCATTCTAACACACTTTTTTTTTTGGAATATAAAGATGGGGCCAGGGCTGGATTTGTGTGTGCTTGCCCATACTATACGTTTGTATTACCATAAGATATAAAATGATAAATCATAGGGTAATATAGATCCAGAAGAATTTTTCTCAACAAGATGTGTCTTATGTATGATGAGCAATTGGTTCTGTACAGCGATGCCCTTAAAATAGCAAGAACCGAATACTACTCTCAAATCATTAATGATGGTACTGCTAATCCAAATAAGATGTTTAAAGTAATCAACAAACTTCTTAAACCTACCAATCCACTTGTTTGTTCGACTGTGCAGCAGTGCAATATGTTTTTAAAATTCTTTGCTGATAAAATTGATAATATTTATCAGTCTATTACCTGTGCCTCTCTGAGTGCACCTCCTGAGATTCAGCCTTTAAATTGTCCGCATACTTTATTTTCTAGTTTTAAAACGGTCACCATTGATTACATTTCCAAATTAATTATGACTATGAGTTCCACTACCTGCACCTTGGATCCTATTCCAACTCATGTTCTTAAAGAGTGTCTGTCGTCTATCAGTCCTCTCATTTTGAACATCGTTAATACTTCCATTACTACTGGACTTGTTCCCCAAGCCCTTAAGGTTGCTTCCATCACACCAGTTCTTAAAAAGCCTGGGTGTGATGTGTCTGATCTGTCTAATTACAGACCAATATCTAATCTTCCTTTTTTGGCGAAGGTTTTGGAACGTGTTGTCGTGTCACAACTACATTCTCACTTGTCCGTGAACGAGCTTTTAGAACCTTTTCAATCTGGGTTTCGTTCAGGACATAGTACTGAGACTGCCTTGGTCCGAGTTATGAATGATCTCCTCGTCTCTGCTGACTCTGGTGCTCTTACTATCTTGGTGCTCTTAGATTTGAGTGCAGCCTTTGACACGGTGTGTCACTCTATACTGCTTGAGAGACTCGAGACTTGGCTTGGTATTTCCGGTACAGTGCTGGAGTGGTTTAAATCATACCTGACTGATCGTACCCAGTTTGTTATTTTAGAAAATAATAAATCTAACGTTGGACAGGTATGTCATGGTGTTCCTCAAGGCTCTGTCCTTGGCCCGATACTTTTTAATATTTACATGCTTCCTTTAGGGCAGATTATTAGAAAGCATGGTCTGGGGTTCCACTTCTATGCTGACGACACACAGATTTATATTAGCACAAAAACTAATATCACAGATGTATCAGCAACCCTTTCTAACTGTCTCCAGGAAATTAAATTATGGATGTACCAACATTTTCTTAAATTAAATGGTACAAAATCTGACGTTCTTTTAGTTGGTACCCCTGCAGCTACCTGTAATGGTAACATTTTTAATTTGGACATCGAAAACAATGTACTGTCTGCATCACCACAAGTACGTAACCTTGGTGTAATTTTTGATTCTCACTTGACACTTGAAGCACATATCAAGAGCATTTCTAAATCGGCATTTTTCCATTTAAGGAATATTGCTAGGATCAGGTCCTTTCTTTCATTACCGGATGCAGAAAGGCTTGTCCATGCACTTGTGACCTCTAGGCTTGATTATTGTAATGCCCTTTATGTTGGGCTACCAGCAAAATCTATTAAGCGCCTGCAACGTATACAGAATTCAGCTGCACGTGTTCTTACACATACTCCTTTTCGTCAGCATATCTCTGGGGTGCTTAGCAACCTGCATTGGCTTCCGGTCCATGACCGTATTGATTTTAAAATTCTTATCTTAACATATAAAGCTGTACATGGAATTGCACCTTCATATATATGTGATTTAATTACGCTCTATATGCCATCTCGATCTCTCCGTTCTGACAACTCTTTTCTACTTAAACAGCCTTCTTGCAGACTGAAAACGATGGGTGAAAGAGCTTTCTCTGTGTCCGCCCCCCGGTTGTGGAATGCACTTCCTTTAACTGTTAGGAATGCCCCAACACTAACAAGTTTTAAGAAACAGATAAAAACCCTTCTTTTTAAGATGTCTGTGTCATAATTGGTGACACTTGATGTGTACATTTGGTCTTATTTCTTGTTTGCTTTATTTTTAATGTTTTTTTTTAATGTATTTACTTTTGTACTGTACTGTAGCGCTTTGGGTACAAGAAAAGCGCATTACAAATAAAATGTATTATTATTATTATTATTATGTGAGATGTGAAAGATACCAATATTTTTGCAGCTTTGTTAGACACATAAGATATGTGTTCATACATGGTTATATAAGGCAACACATAACAAAATACATTAGAAAATAGGATTTCTACAACCAATTAAATGAATAAGTTCTGCACATTATTTTGCAACATTACCTTCAATTGGTCGATACAACCAGAGCCTGTAAAGGGATAGACACCTTGGTATAAATGGTAACAAAGCTAAATCTCTACCAGTTGACAAATCTCACAGAATATCATCCCATTGCTCTTCCGAGTGGTGTGTCTTTGTGTGTTTGCAAACAGCATATACAATAACAGTATCTGTGGTGTGAACTAACAGTGATTGATGACATCTGGCTGTTTTGCAGAGGCATGGAAATGTGATGACATTAACGCAGGGTGCTTTACACACACACACACACACACACACACACACACACACACACACACACCAACACACACCAACACACGCACACACACACACACACACACACACACACACACACACACACACACACATACATAATAGCATTGTGCTATATTGAGCCAATGTTCTAAACCCCTAAAGACCACCTCCAGTGCTCCCTCCCTCTGTGCTTCTTTTCTCTCCTTCATTCTGTTCATCATGTTTTACACCTGAGGGAGAATATTTCATCTCTCTCGCTCTCGGGGGTGGGGGGGTGGGGGGGGCTATGGTCCCTGTTCTGTTTCTCTCAGCACCTGAGAACCCAGTCCCTGAGGTAACTTAGACACAGCCCCATGAGACAACTGGACACATGCACATACATGATGGCTGCCTTCATGAGTGACTGATCACAAGCCTATCTAAGTGACTCACTGACATCAAACCATTTATTTTGAACTACTCTATTGTGTTCTGTTGTTAAAGGGATCGTGCAGAGGAACAGAACAAACCGATCCAATCATACACTCGTTGATACCCCAACACTCACGTTTTCTCTCCTCCTCCCTCTCCCACCATTCTTTACAGAAATATACTGTAGGAATGGTATAATTTTTTTTTTAACAGTTTTTAATCACACTACATTTGGCAGTATTTTTTTTTTCTTTGCCCCTTTTCCCCTTTTATAGAAAGTCATATTCTCAATCGCAGCTGTTCGGACTAAATTTGTCCTCCAATCACTTTTCAGGTTGTCATATAGTCACTGAATAATCTGTGTTTGGTTTTTGGTAGTGTGAGGCTTTTGCTAAGCAGAGCTTAGCAAACGAGCACTGGTGATTGGCGGCCCTGGTAACTGAGGGCGACAGGAGCAAGGCATCATGGTCCTGTTCTTAGAGGTGTGGTGTTGTGGCAGGGCGAGACAGATCCATGTGCCTGTCAGATGATGCTGGCAGCACCAGCCTGGCAAACACAGTGAAGAGGTATGCGAGAGAGACGCTGTGTAGTGTGTGTAGTGTGTGTGTGTGTGTGTGTGTGTGTGTGTGTGTGTGTGTGTGTGTGTGTGTGTGTGTGGCTTTAGAGAGCTACAGAACAATTTATGGAGCTCTGGTAGAGAACTAGCTGTGTGTGGGTGCGAGTGCGTGTATGTTGCCTCCCCTAAAGGCCCTACTCTGACCCTTTCTGATGTTATGCACTCTGACGTGTTTTTGCAGGCTTTACTCTATCTAAAAGGCACTGTTGGTTCACTGACACACAAACAGGAAAGACAAGAGGGCAATGGAATGAGAGGCTATAGCTAAGTGGAGTCAAACACACACAATTTTTTTCCTTTAGTCTGTAGGATAGGATTTGTAGGCCAGGACGTCTCTACAGCACTACCATACTTCATTCAGAATGGTTTGACACATATTTTGCCTTTAACAGATATTGTGCCCCCCTGCAATCAAGATATTGCACTAGTCCATATTGCAATTGAGTTCCTTCTCAGAACTAATCTCGCCTTCCATGGCAGAAATAACAAGCATCATTCTGTCTTCATTATTCAACCTCAGATTTTTCTTTTCATCACTCTATTTGATCCTGTCTCACATAAAACATCAACGCCCTGCAACACTTTCGAACAGACAGTCTCTTATATACAGACTGTTTGTAGATCTGATTAGTGGATTCATTGAATTGCTAATTGACAGAAACGTTTTTCAGTCATTTTTTGAAGCAAGAACTTCCCCAAATGCACTTCTTCCAGGCTCTCAAACATGCATATGTGATGCTTTCTCTGTCATATATGGTATGATGTTAAACTGAATATCTTTAGGGTTAGACTAACTGCTAATTTCCACCGGCTGCGGATCTGCTCCAGAACGGCGGCGGAGTCAATAGGTTTCCATTAAAGTCAATGTGTGTATTTTCACTGACTGCGGAACATCTGCGTTCTGACTCCGTCCCAGCTCCAGCGGTCGCAGCCCTCCAGAGCAGATATGCAGAGCTTCTATTTTTGCCGGACACCGGAGAGCTCCGCAGCAATTCAGCTCAGGGCAGATAGTGCGGGACAGGAAGTCGACCACAGAAACAAAATAAAACATATGGTTAACTTTCAAAATAAAATACATCATGCTCACGGCGGATCATATTTCCCTGCACTACATCTTGAAAACATCGTAATGGGCCTGAAGTCAACGGTTATTGGTTTTGTGGTTCTGCTTATAGAAACTACATCCTGTTATATTGCGCGATCATACGTGAATTCGCGACCACCTGGACCTGGTGGGTTTTGACAGACAGCGGAGCATGGAGCCGACATCCGCAGATGTTCCGCAGTCGGTGGAAATGAGGAGTAAGAGTCTACAGCTGGCAGCACTGTGAGCATGTGCCTAGGCATGCTGGGGCTTTGAGCTAAATGCTAATATCAGCATGCTAAAATGCTTATAGTGACAATGCAAACCTGCTGATGCTAAGAAAGTATAATGTTTACCGTGTTCACCATCTTAGTTCAGTGTGTTAGCATGCTAACATTAGCTAATTAGCACTGAACAGCGGAGGATGTACCAAATGTAATTATTGTTATGTTATGTAATGTGTAATTGTTGTCAAGATAGATCCCAAAAAAAACAAAAATGTCAACATCATTGGGGCACTGGAGGAGAAGTGCGGGATCCCTAAAGTTGTTTGGATCCATCGTCTAGGATGAACCCGTGCAAAATTTCATGGAAATCTATCCAGTAGTTGTTGATATATTTTAATCTGGATCGAAGCAATGGACCGACTGACACTGCCATCCCTAAAGCCATACAGCTAGCATGTCACAGAAAGAAAACAAAAAAACAAGCCATTTGAGTTTTTCTATTTTTGAAATTTTCATAGAAAACAATATTAACTAAATAATTGAGAAGATAAAAAAAAAAAAACAGTTGTCAATCAAATGATCCACAGGTCAGCTAGTCTATATCCACCACGTTCCACTTCTTTCCCGAGGCCATTTTGCAGCGGCACCGTCACTCCATACAGTGCTTAGCGCTGCCCAAGATGATCGTGATTGGTTTAAAGAAATGCCAATAAACCAGAGCACGTTTTTCTCCCATCCCAGAATGCTGTGTGGACTAGCCAGACCATCCTTCGCAGCGCTGTGGAGGAAGGTCTGGCAATGCGAGACTACAGGTCACCTAACCTAACATTTTGATGACATACAAACACTCTTGGGGGAAACGTACAATAATTGGTTCCTCCTCACTAAGTATCTCTGAGATGTTACGGAGTCAGGCATCCATCCGTTTTCTAAACCGCTTAGCCTGTTCAGGGTCGCAGGGCACTGGAGCCCATCCCAGTATGCATTGCTTGCCAGTCTATCACAAGGGCTGGCGCACACAGACACACACATTCATACTCACATTCACACCTACAGGCAATTCAGAGCAGCCAAATCACCCAACCCGTGTGTCTGGGGACTGTGGGAGAGAAAGAAGAACATGCCAACTATAGGAAGGCCCCAGCTGGTCCTCCGATGAAAACCAAAGGCTGAAAGTGAAACAAGCTACTGAACCAAGCCATGATGCTTCAGTGCAGCCAGCAGTGGAGTGCCGTCACTGTACTGGGCAGCTTATGAATACTGAAAAACTGTGTGGCAACTGTTCATCCACAGTATAAATTAGGGATGTAACAATGCATGGTGAATGATTCATATGAATTTTTAAAGATCACAACCTGTTGATAAAAAATAATCATTTTAATTCATTTAATTAATTAAGATAAAATACAATTCCAGTCTGTTGTTTTGCACAGTTTATATAAATGAAGGAATATCTCAAATGTCATTTGTCGGCAACTCATTCTGTTTCAAAATAAAAAGTGAGAACATCTCATCATGAACTTAAAATCGTGAACCTTATTGAAGTGTGCGTTGAGTGTATCTTTACATCCCTAGTATAAATAATAAAAGATGCTCTGCAATATCTAAAAAAACTGACATATCACTCATGGAAAACAAAGAGTAAAAAAACAACACTCACTCCCCAAATCTCAGGCACTGGGATCATGGTTTTTACTGTTGCTAGGATACAGCTTCTCAGCTCTCTCTGTCTCTCTTTCTCTCTCTCTCTGCTGCTGTAACCCACAGATTATTGATCTCACATCACTGATTAAATATCGAATGTCTTGAGGAATGAACTAGCCAACCAGGTGCCTTATACAGAGCACATCTTATTGATCTACTGGGCTAAAGTGGAGAGGATGTGAGGAGGGGAGAGACTAGTGGAGGATACTGAAAATAACAAAAGAGAAGGAGCCGAGGGAGGAGAGAGGGAGGGAACAAAAATCAAAGGGAGCTCAGCGCTGCAGGAAGGTGGCAGACTGACACACACTTCAAACACACAAACACACACATTTTTTCTCAACAACACAGAGAAACACAAACAAAAACGTCTGAATGGGAGTCTGTGTGTAGTGGAGGCTCGGTCCATACAATGACCTTCTTAACCTGGTTGGAAGGAATCTATACCGGTGCACGCACACACACACAAACACACACGCACGCGCACACACACACACACACACACACACACACACACACACACACACACACACACACACACACACACACACACACACACACACACACACACACACACACACACACACACACACACACACACACACACACACACACACACAGTGTGTGTCTCCATGTCAGCTCAGCTGTTACTTTGTATTCTTTCTACAGCTTTATTTAGCGTCCGACTCACCATGCTGGATAAAGTGAAAGTAACTTTTCCTTGCCGTCTTGCCCGCAAACTCAGCAATAAAGTCTTTGTAGTCCAGCATTTGCGAAATCGGTCGCACTCTCATGTCTGACATTGTTTCTCCTGTCTCCTTCTTCCAGCGTAACATCATAAATGGGAAAAAATATTTTGGGATTTTATGACAAACTGGAATTTCATTTTAGATCACACCTAGTCAAGAACAGGCATACCAGGCAGGCGCGAGGCCCTGTGCGGTCGCACAGTTGGCACAACCCATGCGATGGTTCTGATGATACCTATCCTGCTTCTTTCTTAGAATGATCAGGTTTGCAGCTTTTTAAAAGTTTTAAAAAGCTTTTTTAAGTCAGCATAATGAAAAATAGGTGCTGCTTATCCTATATCTCATGATAAGCATTTCTCAAGCTGTGTATTATTTGGGTCTTTATTCGGGTCAGTCCACAACAGAGAGGCAAATTACGAGCAACCACTTTCGGAATTATTTTTAGCACTGTAAAGTTGCATTTAAATGTTTTACTTTTGCTGTAAACAACACCACTAGTCACTAGCCTCCTGCATAATTTCACAAAACCATATCAAGTTTGATGCTGAAAAATAGGGATGCACCAAAATGAAAATTCTTGGCCGATGCAAAAGCCGAATAAAATGAAAAGCTTGGCCGAAGCCGAATAAACAAACATGTTTTTTTCTGCATGTTCCATTTTTGCATGGATTAAATAGTCAAAATGTGCTTTTTATTATTTTGTCTTGCTATTCAAAGAAAAAAATTAATTACAAAACTACAATTTAAAAAGAGGGGCTCAAAAGAGAGAAGTCTCCGTCCTGGTTTGACAGACACACCTGGGGCGAAGCTGGAAACTGAAATCAGCCAAACAGTAAAGTTTATACACCCCTAGTCTAGCCCTCACAACATCCACACTGCCGACATGTTTGCGGCATTCATGAAACGTTATGTCCGATGTTACGTCGGCAGCAAGCATTTTACAAAGTCAAATATCCGAATGCCACTTTTAGCCTAACTATCTGTCTGTACATTAAGCTAACACAAGTAACGTTGGACATATCGTTAGCTTAGTGTCAGGATCTCACAGTCTTCTAGCCTGGATGCCAGCCCAACATTTGAGGTCAGGAAGTTCGGTCTGGACTTGATCCGTTGTGGAGCAACTATGCTTGAACCAGAGCTGTTCGGACCAATCAAATTGTCAGGGCGGGCCTTATACGATGATGGATAAATGATCAACAGTAACGTAATCAACCACGTCACCAAATAGGGCTTAGGCTGAATTTGTTTACAACAAAGATGGCTGCCGCTGGAGAATTGAGATGTGTAGATTCCGCCATCGCGTCTGTTATAGAAGATATCAACAGCGCATTTATTTTAAAAACGGAACAGAGAACCGCGATCAAGGCATTTGTCGATCGGAAAGATGTTTTTGCCGTTCTTCCTACGGCATTTGGCAAAAGTTTAATTTATCAGCTAGCCCCAATGGTCGCTAAGAAGATGGGGCGTCACATACTCTGTTGCTCTGATTGGTTGTAGGTCTATCCAGTTGAGTCCAGAGGCATTTTCTTTCCTGGTTCGGTTGAAACATGCCCCATAATCACAGCCCAATGGAGCAGTATCAGACTCATGTTCTGACTAGAATCTGAGTATTCTTCCTGCTGATTCCTCACATCTGTTTGTCGGATCGGTATCTTTACATTGTTGGTAGTGAATATCACCACACCACACTTCTAGAAAAAAAAATGTTGTTTGCTAGCAGACAAAATTGACAAGGAGGAACCTTCACGCAATACAAGTAAATGTAGAGCGGGGAATTTGTTTCCCTCACAGTGGGGGTGGGACTTAAATGCGCTCTGTCTCCGCTTCGCCCATTCCACTTTCCAGTGACTGGACATCAGCCAGGAGCAGGCTGGCTAGTGGAACATCCCGGCCCTCTCGCATCTTTTTCCCGGGTTGTCACACCGCCCTCGGTGGCGCTTGGTCCGGCTGGGCTGGCTGGTCGCAGAATGTCGTGGGCAGTATGTATGTGGGATTGAGTCAAAATAAACTACAGTGCCCATGTTCATTCATAGAAAGGAACACGTCACCCAGGCAACAGTGTGGCTCATTTACGTGTTTTAAATGTTTTTGGACAAACAATGGAGCCTAATGGCACAGAGAAATAAGATATACTCTAAAGCAGGCTTTGGATACACAGACAATCATTCTTAATAGGCACAATTTTTCATGGGATTTTTTAACAGTAAAGAAAATATATATAACCAGCAATGATATTTGGGTCTAAATGCGTTCAACAAAGTGTACAAATAAAACCCTTGAGGGCATTTGTTGCTCCATTACAAAAATAATGTGTTATGTGTAGTCAATACACTGCCTTAGACTGCAATCTCTAGCTAATAGTACTTAGGTAACATTTTAAACAGAAGAAAATGTTTTCAAAGGCTTGCATGATGTGCTTGTTTAAAGGTTTGGATACTTTACAACACACTTCAAAAACCAAAATAAGTAAAGGAGACTGCAGTATACAGGAGACGTGTCATACTTACCTCCACTTTAAACTACACTTAAGTGTGGCCATGTGCAGCTTGTTTGATTCTTTAACAAGCAGAGGGAACATTATCATCAGAGGGGCGTTGTTCACATACCCACATCTTACAACACACACACACACACACACACACGGATAACTAGCTGGTTTCCACAACAACAGGCACCCACCTGTCTGCCAGCTCCCTTTCTCTTCCATTTTCTCTCGCTCTCTCTCTCATTCTGTCTATCCCTTCATCTAATCCCTTTGTTCATTTCATCTCCCTCTCGTCTTCCTGCCACTCTCGCTTCCACAGTCCATCGAGACACAAAGTGTTTTTCTGATGTCAGTTGCTGTGTATGTGCGTGCATGTACATGCCGCAACCCAATAGCAGCTGTGTCCTTCATTTCCTTCTGCAATGATGTGAGGAGAGACAAGGTGCATGGATCAGACTAACTAGAATATTGTTGAAAGTTCCTCTGAAAAATGCTTGGACTTCCATCTTTTTTGTTTATTTTTTTTTAAGGAAGAGGGCAATGAAAAATAATATGAGAAAATGATAGGACTTTGTTGATTAAATCTCCATCCGCAGCTTCTGCTATATGTACAGTGTGTGTGTGTGTGTGTGTGTGTCTATCACTAGCGACATTCTGCCTCCGACTTCATTTATTTCTTCAAGCTGGTTTTAGCGACATTGAACAAATAAGGTTGTGCATGCACGCGCACACATAATGCAAGGCTGATGAATTTTCAGCCGAAGAATTGTATGGATGCATTGAAGCAGTTAGTGTAGAGGAAATGGAGCCTAAGGCCAATTCATAGGTCACATACACACTGGCACACAATCTAGAGGAAAAATAAATATATATAAATTAGGGCTGTCAGTTTAACGCGTTATTAACGGCGTTAACGCAAACCCATTTTAATGCCGATAATTTTTTTAACGCACGAGTAACGCATAGAGAGAGCAACGGGATCTGTTAGTCCACTTCTTTAACTGTCTATGGCCACGCCATGTCCCGCCCTACGAAGCAGCTGATTGGTTTGGTTTAGGCATTTCACCGCGAGTGGTGAGGATAGTGGATTGGTCAGGGGATAGGACCTGAACAAATGGGGTTACGTTACCTTCGACGCCTGGCCAATAGTAGTGATTGAAGGGCGGGTCTTGTAATTTCGCAGACCGCAAACAAAACAGACACAAGCCTCGGCCGGTTTTAGCTTGCTAGCCGCGTAGCTTGTAGGCTCGTGACGGCGATTATCTTCAGAGCGAGCGAGTAGTGACTCTACAGTCAGAGAGAGAAACAAAGAGTCTCCTCTGTTCTTTCTGACCACGGTGGGAAACCTCGAGCAGGAAAACCCTCTCCTTGATTTTACGTTGGTTATGAAAGAGAACGAGAACCAGGAAATGAGTCACGGGAAACCAGTTGCTATGAGCCCATAGACAGTAGGACCAGCCACGCTCGCCTCAGGCATGAGGCGGTACTACCTGCAGTACTACCTGCAGTACTACCTGCAGGACTATCTGCAGTACTATCTGCAATGGAAAATCGAGGTAACAGCGTTACATTATGTGACAGATTATTAGTTCCAAGTGTGAATGTTAGTGTGAAATTGAACATAACGTATATGACAATGTTGTTTTCAATAAAAAAACATTGTCACAAAGCAAGCCAATCCACTTTTCCATGCTGATAAGAGAATTAAAATGAGAAAATATAATGGGACAAAAAGAAATCAAGGGACATTTAGAATAGATAAAAATGTGCGATTAATAGCGAGTTAACTATGACATTAATGCGATTAAATATTTTAATCGCTTGACAGCACTAGTATCTTTTGGTATGCATTTCAGAAAAAAAATGGTTAGGATTCAGGTGTAATTGCAAATAGTGATTAATCATGATTAATCCACTGAAAATTCTGATTAATTTGAATAAAACTTTTAATCATTTGACAGCCCTAATATAAATAAATCTAAGCTACTGCCCTAGGCTCGCTCTTAAGAGCAATTCTAAAAATCATATTGCAGTTCTAAATGACCAGTACAGTTGAGGTGAAAGAAAGCTCAGCTGTGCCTTGACAATTTACTCAAGAGTAAAGATAATGTCGGAGAGAAACATCAACAGCTTGATTTATCTGCAAGTATTTGCTAATAAATAACAGTACTGGATATATACTAAGGGTGTCACGATTTGCAAGCTATGCTATGTGTGTGTACCATATTCTGTGTGTTTACCATTGCACGTTAGCCTAGCAGCTAGCGGATATTCCTTATGCTTATAGCTTTATCCCAACAAAACTGTATGCACGTTTTACCGCCTAAACAGAGCATCTTATAATGGTTATATTAGAGAGAGCAACAAGTTAGCGGACTGCCTGAGCCGCCTTATTCGCTATCGGTCTGCTCAGTTGCTGTGCTGGCTTGATGGTGTTTTAAGCCCCCAACTAAGCCTTCAAGGCAGCGCTGCAACCGTCATCTTCAACCATAACCATTGCCTAATCCATTGGGAGCTTCAAACACCAAACTCTGTGTGCTGCGAAGAGTCTGCCCTCAAGATTGTCAGTAAACTGTTATCTGTTTCCAATTGACTGAAGATATGTTATTGTTACATTATGTTGTTAATAAATGTAATGTAATGTGGTACATTGCGAACAAAGTCTAGTCTAAAAATGGCATAGCAGCCTGTGCTTTAAAAACAAAAAATTAACTGCATTTTTATTCATATTTGACCCTTATCTTTCTTAATTATATATGACTCCTTACACAGGTTAGACGCTGACAATGAGGATATTCAGACATTGGTTAATATAATCTCCAAAGTGGCTGTTTGCTAACTACACCCCACCCCCCTTAGTTACCACCCTAGTTGCTATGCCTGTACACAGTAAATATGCAATTTACAATAAAAATGCTGCAGATTTACCACTCAAAATTCTTTCTGTCCTTAATTTCAGACTAAAAGCCACTTCTCATTACTAGCCAGCGTCGCTAGCAGAGTTTATCAGCTGTAGCTAGCTAGCTAATTAAGGTAACGTTAGCTTCATTAGTCGTTTGAAAACGTTGTTTCCAGCATCCAAGACCGGCACCCACTAACATTTGTAGCTTATATTAGAGCAGACAAACACAGTGTGTAATCCATTCCATACTACTTTTGCGAGAAAAAAACGAAACAAAAAAACACTACCATCCAAACTCTTTATATGTGAAGTACTACAGCCTCATGCACACCACTTTACCGTGCAGATAAATCCAAAACTTGACAGGCCTGCTGTACCTAGTTATGGTTGCAAAGCGATTAGAAAATCACTGCCAGGGGCAAATGGTCAAATAATAATTAATGAAAGTCACTCAGAATCTGACCAAAATGAAAAAAACAAATAAACAAAAACTGAATTGAGTTATTAGGACCATGGAGCAGCTTCTTCTTTGAAAGCTGAGTGAAAACTGCTTGAAGCTTCATACAGCAGTGACAACGTACAGTCTATTTCAAGCCTGCTATCATTGTGTGTGTGTGTGTGTGTGTGTGTGTGTGTGTGTGTGTGTGTGTGTGTGTGTGTGTGTGTGCGTGCGTGCATGTGCGTGCATGTGCGTGCATGTGTGTGTGTGTGTGTGTGCATGTGTGTGTGTGTGTGTGTCACATGGGCTTGCGGAATGTGTTGAGAGCAAGGCAAAACACTGGGTTGCCACAGCTACTAGCCAAGGCCAGGGAAACAGATGTGGGGGGTGTTATCAGAAGACGAGGTGAGAGCAAGATGGAAGGACAGGTGGAGTTGAAATATTTGTGACTAATACAGTGTACTGTCAGAGAGGGAGAAATATAAAAAGAGAAAGCAAGTCAAAATGGCAGCAAGGTGTAAAGAGTGAGGGTTAACTTGCAGGTGTTTTTTTGCGATTGCTAACAAGCATTGGGCAATACTGAAGCCACTTTTTTCTAAACTCTTGTCAAAGTCCGCATTACCAACGTGTGAGATCAACATACAGTTGATCTCACACGCAAAGCTCACTCAAACCGACAAAACACTTCATACATGTCTCAAAATAAGCTTGTTGGACCACAACACTGGCAACCCCTCTCACTCAGCAAAGCCGACATCGTCACTTAACACACTGAGCTAAAAACAACACGAACGATACTTAAAAAAAAAAACATCAACAGCATGTAGGTTATAGTATAACCACTCATACTGTGCAGTACTGTGACAGGGGTTTTCCCTGCATATAGACATTTTTGGCGCCCCTCAAAGAGGTTTAGCCAGCCCTATAGGAAAATCACTAGCACCAAAATGATGAGAATTGAGAATAAAAATAGTGTGTTGAAGAGGAATTTACCAAACAACCGTTACTGCTAATTTCCACCAACTGCAGAACGGCTGAGGATCGGCTCTGCTGCGTGTCGGCTCCGTGCTCCGCCGTCCGTCAATACCCACCAGGTCCGGATTTGTTGCAGCACGGCTGCAGCCATGACTGACAGCTGTAGTCACGAGGACCCACTAGATCTCACGAATTCATGTAGAACCACAAAACCAACAACAGTTTGTTTCAATCCAGAGGAGTAGAGGGGAAACAACTCTGTGCTGTGTTTTCAAGGTGTAGTGAAGGGAAATATGATCCGTCATGAGCACGGTGTATTTTATTTTGAAAATGCGTCTGCGGACCGCTGCAGCTGTGCCAGAGTCGGGACGCAGCCGTTCTGCAGTCAGTGGAAATACACGCGTTGACTTTAATGGAAACCGATTGACTCTGCAGCTGTTCTGGAGCCGTTCTGCAGCCGTTCCACAACCGGTGGAAATTGGCAGTTAAACAAGCAGAACGTAAACTTGAATATCTCCAGAGTCAGGCTGTGTCAGACTCTCCTGGGGATTCATTTAAAGTGCTCATATTATGCTCATTTTCAGGTTCAGAATTGTTGCAGCTGCAGCTCCTCTTTTTACCCTGTGTGTTGAGCTCTCTGTTTTAGCTACAGAGTGAGGCATCTCACTTCTGTTCCATCTTTGTTGGGAGTCACACATGGGCAGTACCTAGGTAAGGACTACTAGCCAGTCAGAAGCAGAGTATGAGGGCGTGCCATGCTAGCAGCTAGGCGAGTATTATAACGTGTTACAAAGTGACCACGTTTGTCTCTGAAGTAAAGGCTGGACTACAACAGAGCTGTTTGGAGCAGTTTGTGAACAGTGTTTTCTGTTGGAGATGGTAAGTCCCTTTGGGGGGGACTTTGGGCTTTTTCACTTTGTAAACCATAACGTGCACAAAAAAAGATATATAACACAATAAAGGAAAAAGAGCAAAAAGCATAATATGAGCACTTTAATTCTTTTTTACCCAGGTTTTGTTAATTTTTTTTTTTTATCAAATTATAACAGAAAAATGCATAGATTTCTGTCAAAGAAATTCCTTGACTGAACGCAGACTGATCATGCTTACAGTCGTGCGTAGTCACCCCCACAAAGGCCCATTCTGAGCCAGGAAAAACCCTGTGTGAGGGTCCCTCCTGCTCTTCTGCATTTGGCCACAAGTTCTCATCATCATCATCTAATGTCATCTCTTTCAGCTGAAATTCCTATCAGTTGTTGGGAATGATTATTACTTCATTTTATTGTAAATATTCTGCTAAGATCTTCTATCTTTTCATTTCAATATGGTTGCTGCCGAAATCCACAAAATGTTCCATCATTCTGTTCTGAATGTGTTTTTGACAGTTTTGAAAGCAGTGTGGTAGCATTTAACGATGTGCTGCAGACATACCGGCATAGTGTATTGCAGGTGGTGGTGATGGTGGTGGTGGTGTTGTATGAATGACAAAAGAGTTCATGGATATTGGACTGGATGCATTTTGTGTGAAAGCAATGAAAAATGATTCACAGCTTGGTCCACATAGACTTCTGTTTCGCCGACTGTGTGAAGAGTTCTGACAATGATTTCAGTTTGGACTAATGCATGTTAGCAATCGAAAAAAGAAAAAAAAAAACTGTAAAGAATGTGTTGAAAAAGGATTGATTGCAAAAGATATATCTATATATATTTTTTTTTAAATGTATGAATTAGGTGTCCAATTTTAAAGACATACTGTACTCCTCATCCTTTATAGATGTGAGCAGAACATCTCAGTCATATGGTTACTTTGAGGGGAAGTCAGATGTAGAGTGTAGTTTAAACACAGCATAGTCGGTTCTCTATCTGTTTCTTGTCCACTGTCACATTCTCTCCATTCTCTCCTAAATAATCTCCTCTCCTTTCTCTCTCATGCTTTTTCACTTTCTCATAAACTACGATATGTTTCTCTTCTTTTAACTTTTTTTTAACACCTTTTAACAGCCTTCTGTCATCCTTCACCCTTATACTTGGTATTGAAACATATTTTGATTAACTGCCATGTAGTTATAACACTATATTTTTTTAACTAACCTGCTAAGCCAAAAAAAAAGCGTTAAAGGTGCACTTTGAGCTCCTGCATGGTTTCAGCGCGATTTCATTTTTGTCTCAAATCGTAGGCATCTCTCCTTGATCCGCTAGCTGCCTGCCCCTGAACACACTGTGAAAAAGCCCGGTCTCAGGAGACAACACAGGGGTCGTAAACGTCAAACAAACACTAGGGGCACAGGCTGTGCACCAAAATACAACAAACCACTCCAGCCAATCACGATGGCTGGGGTGGGGGTTAGTGACAGTTAGTCATGGCAGTTATGGAAGCATGGGGGAGGGGCAAGCTTGCTCTGTTGTGTTTGGTATTTACTTTGAAGGTCAACAGAAGTGACGTCATGCAGGAACTCACAGTGCACCTTTAAAGCCGGTTGCACAAAACACCTTAAATGGTAACTGGGTTTTTTTTTTCAACCTGGACCTTATTTTCCCTTGTTTTGTGTCTGAGTGACTGATGGGAACAACAATCTTTAAAACTGGTCCAGTATAAAGCAAGAGTGCTGCAGCTGGCAGTGGTGAGACAAGCTACAATGTAAGTTATTGGGCAATTGCGCACCTTCAATGTACAGTACGTCCACTAAAAGTGCTTGTTTTGCCACTGACAGGCTCAGATTATTGTTCTAAGTGATTGACAACATTATGGAAAGGAACCCTACAAAGGCCGACCTATTTGTAGAGTAAGATCCTTTTTGTTGAACATGAAAGAGCCCCGGAATTGCTATAGCCAAACCCCCCCAGACCCATTTAAATAAACAGTCATTTTTGTAACTGTAACTGTAACACTTCATACAAAATATATAACTATTGAAAGCTGTGTTGGTTCGTCTTTCCACTGTTCCAATAATCACCACTCTGGTTTGGTTGAAATAAGCCCTTAATTTTTCCAATTTACCTGTGGAAATATGCTGAATCTATACAAAATTAAAGTTTTGTTTATTTAAATGGAGTCTGGGGAGTTTGGCGATAGCGATTTCTGAACTGATTCTGGTTAAAAAAAAAAAGGTCTATCTCTGTAGGAATCCTTTCCATAATGTTGTCAGACACAGAGTCTGTTGGGGACAAAAAAACATAAACTGACGATATGCATTTTCCCTATATGATTACATTGTAGCCCGGGTCGCAGCTAGCAATGGAACATAGAGACCAGGTTGAAAAAAAAAAAAAAAAAACTAACCTTTACGTTTTTTGAGACATTTCCATCTATGACAGTCTTGTTCCTGTGCAACATGTCAGTTGGGCTGTATGCTAACATACACTACACACATTTGGTGATAGTGTTTGAAAAATTAAGTGTAAATGTCGCTGTGTGTGAATGTGATTCCATTGTATGTGTCTGGTGGATGTATTTGGAATGTGTGTGTGTGTGTGTGTGTGTGTGTGTGTGTGTGTGTGTGTGTGTGTGTGTGTGTGTGTGTGTGTGTGTGTGTGTGTGTGTGTGTGTGTGTGTGTGTGTGTGTGTGTGTGTGTGTGTGTGTGTGTGTGTGCACGGTGGACGACTGCTGACCTTCCGTTCTTTGTCTCCGTACTCCAGGCCCAGTGTATCCATGGCACGGACGATGGCAGCCAGAGATTGGATGGTGTTGCTGTAAACCACAGGCTTGTACTGCTTTACGTCATCGCCAGAGAAACCGTCCTCATGGATGATCCTAAACACATAAAACGAATACGCATTAGTCAATGGGTCAATTAGGTTTGTCATTACTGTTGTGCTATAAACTGAATACATACTCGTTACAGGCATACAACAAGAAAGCATAGGCAGAGTCAGATATAAGAAAAAAAAATAAGAAAAAATAAGTGTGTACTAGGGTGATGCTAATTTGTTTTTCTTCCTGTAATCGATAGTTACATAGATTGACAGATTTATAGATTGGGGTGTTACAGTTCAGTTCATACCCAGGTTTAAAAGTCACAGTCGGTGTGAGTTCAGTACAGCGGGAAAGAAAGGTCACACAGGTTAACAACAGCCAGCAATGGTAATATGGTAGTCATTTTCACCCCATTTTGTAAAGTACACATGTTAATTTCTTTTGCAGTCAGCCACAACCCAAACATTTCATGCACACAAAAGTACACATTGCACTGTTTGTTTAATTTGTAACCTACATGTTTATTTGCTTTTGGCTTTACACTGTTTATACTGAGTGCACACACAATCATTTTTCTGCTATATTAATCATTATGTTGTTGTCTTGTTACCACGCTGGTGGGAGGTCCTTCCTGGTTAAGGAAAGGCGTGGCCAAGGGTGATGAACTATTAGGCTCGTTTGAGATGAGCGAAGTCTGCGCAGAATCGATCACCGGCGATCGCCACCCAATGCATGCCGGTTATATTTGTGTCCGACTTGATCCCGACTTGCTGACGTCCTGCACACATGGGCAACAATAACCTCACGAGATCAAGGCAGCCGCAGTCGTTGCTTTGGAGATGATACACCGTCTCATCGCATTGGTGTGAACCGGCAGCTTTCAGATTGTTGCAGACCGACGTGTTGCAAGTAGGTGCAAGTTTCAACTCATCTTGTGGCAAATCTTTGGTCAGAACTGGGCTTTAGAGCGAAACACAGGTGGTTAAAGGAGGGTTAGAACAGAGACACTGGACAGCGGGGAGGGTAAAACCAGTAGGCTCAGCTGACATTTAGGCACACTGCTAGCATCAGCCCATCCTTCTGTTTTAAATGTCATGTTGTCTTTGACTGCAGCTAACGCAAGGGCAAACCGACAGACAGACTCAAAGACAGTTAGACAGTTACCCAGGCAGACAGACTGGCAGAAGGGAAAGTACAGATGGACAAATCAGACAAAGTCAAACAGAAAGAGTTGACAGAGTGATGGGCAGCCGAGAACAACAGACAGGACACCAGAAAGCAATCGCCTAATACAGACAGACAGATACAGGTTGGAGCAACATTGTGCGGCAATTAAGACAACATCCCCACACACTGGGGGATGAAATAGTTTAAAGGAGAAATATTTTTAAATCTAGTATACTTTTTGTATTCAAATAACTGAAACCACTTTGTAAATATTGCCTTGTATCCCTTTTATTAAATAAAAAACACATTATTTAATACATTTGCATTGCGCCCCTGAAGTTCTCCATGTGCTCCTACATTCTTCAACTTAGGAGCACACAAACTCCTTGGGAAAAACATGACCTCCTCCAGTGATAGTGACTTAACAGACATTTATTCAAATGAAAATGTTCGAGACTTGAAATTTCAAACTTTTACAAACATTCAAGACCTAAAAGACCTGCCAAACGAGTTTACACAGTGCTGATTAAGCCTATCGCTACCAGGGAACGCAATCGTGGAGTTGTGGTCTGGTGGTGCCTTGGTCAGGGGCGATGACAGGTAGTCTTGTGCCGATTGATGATCAGATCACATTTCGGCCGATTGGTTTTATTAATGTGATTTTAGCTAACTCAATATAAAAACTAAGATGTTATAAAAAAAGATCTAGAATCTGCGCCCAACTGTTCATTGAGAGATGTTTCTGGTGGAGCAGCAAGTCCGTCCCCGTTAATCAGCATGAGTGACGAGTGACTTTTTAAACCCCCAACGTTGATAACAAACAAGTTTCCTGTCGTTTTTCCATGAATCTGACATGTTATGGGCTACGCTTCTTTCGGAACCATCATCTGGCCTGCTGCCAGGGGACGAGAACTGCATTACACCAGCTCGCACTGATCAACGTTACCGGGGGCTAAGTTACAGTACCTTACGTTGACGATCGAGTTTCCCTCGCCTCCACCATGGCAAATAAACTACTACTTACATGTAGGCTACAATTACCACATTACGAAGCGAGGGAATAGCTAAACATTTGGCACCATTGCACTAAAGTAGCTAGCCGAACTGAATAGCGTGTAAACAACTATGGGATTAGCGACCTAGTGTAATGTAAAGCGGATAGTTAGCTACTGTAATGAAGAATATGACAAAATCGACTGCCTCGAGCTACCAAAGCAAAACGCTATCAGCAAAACAGAAGCACCGTCAACCGGAAATTACACAATACGCGTACTGCCACACGTTAGCCAAGCAAGAGGCAGGACAGCCAGGCAGGTGTAGCCAGTTTTCACTGATCAATTAAGTCTTTAGTGTAGCCACCCTGTCAGACTGATCAGATCGCCGATTGAGTAGGGTAGAACATGTTGGGACGATTTTATAATATTAGCGATCGCCCAAGCCTAGGACAGTGCTCCCGTCAGTGCCCCTGACCAAGGAAGGCACCACCAGACACCACAACTAACATACATGTTTTTGTTTGTGGGAGGAAACTGAAGCACCAGGAGTAAACCCACACAGACACGTGGAGAAGATGCAAGCTCCACACAGAAATGGGGATCCAACCCAGTATCTTCCTGCTGTGAGGTGGCAGTGCTAACCCGTGAGCCGTCCTCGTCCATAACCGATGGATTTGTAGCTAGTTTGCAGCACAAGAGAAGAGAACAGGAAGTCTGTGAATGGCATTGCAACCTCAGCTACAAAAGCTAAGTAGCACTCCGTAGTTTTCCATACACCGGTGACATCACTGGAGGTAGAGCGGATGTTGCAGCTGAGACATTTCCCCCCCTTTTTTCTGATTCCCCTGTCACTTCCCCGGGGTCTACGCTCTTGGAGTGTCCCTTCTAGTTATTGTTTGGGCAAGATGTTTCAGTCATGAAGATTTTTTTCTGACATGCTGCTGACTGGAGAGAGTTGGAGGAGATGGGTGGGACAAGGATATAACATAATTTGTTATGTGACTCATCGGTCATGTTGGTTATGGGTAGATCCAAAATTTTCTTTTTTGAGATGGTGGATGCCCCGGCAGTAAATGATTTGATGCCAGACTCCAGCAGTAGCTTTTTGGAGATGGGTGGGAGACAGGCAGGAGTTGCTTTAAGGGTCTGCATCTTGGTGTGGACCTGTTTTTCTCTGGACTGCATGCGCAACACATTGGGGCTGACTGGGACCTGGAATGCACTTCCACTCTTCTTCAAGGCCTCACACAAGTCACAGTTCCACTTTTTTTCAATTAGGTACGACTTTGTGATGTTTGCTACCTTATTAACCAATTGCCCATTCTCATTTTTGTACTCTTCAACTATTGCTTGGAACATGTTAAACTGTCCCATTAGTGCCTTGACCTTTTTGCTTAGATCTCGGATTACAAACTGGCACTTCTGCATCGATTCAAATCTCTCTGGAGGCAGCAACTTTGACACACTCTGCTTCAGCTCCTCATACTTCTTCTCCTTTTCAGTTATTATGCGATCCTTCCTCTCCAGTTTCTTGCGAGTGGCGTTCAGTGTGTCTTTTAACTCAAGATTCTTCTCATGCATCTTGGCAATGGCAAGTGGCTTGTCCAAGCTCACGTTGATGCATATGTTTGGTGAATTGATGTCTAGGTCTGTGACTATCTGTTCCAGTTGTTTCTCAAGATCAGAATACATCTTGTCCATGACACATAACTTTTCTTTTTGGGTACCTTCCCTCCTGAGGATTACGCTTTTCTCACCGTGAAGTTTGTTTTTCTCCTTCTTAAGATGCCTTATCTCATCCTCGAGTTGACTTTTCTCGTTCTGAATGTCAGTATTCTTTATATGAAGTTTGCTTTTCTCCTCCTGAAGTTGGTTTATCTCCAGCTGAAGTTTGCCTTTCTCCTCCTGAAGTTTGCATATCTGTTGCTGGTGTTTCTCCACCTCCAGCTCGAGGCAATGGATTTTCTGCGATATTTCTGTCTTCTGCCAGCTCAAAGCGTCTTCCAGGTCTTTGTTTTTCTGTCTCAACTGAAAGCATTGATGTTTGTATGGCAACAGCTTAATCAGGAAGTCTTTTTCTTTGGTCAGCTGGATCAGTTGCTCCTCCCGTTCATAAAAAAGTTTCTGCTCTTCCTTCCAGGTTTTAGAAATTTCTTTTCTTATGTTCAGCTGCTTCCTGAGTTCAATCAGCTCCTTCTTTAAAGACACATGACTTGTTTCATTTAACTTGTAAGCATTGACTTCACTTTTAAGTTGATTATTTTCCTCTGCAATGGATTTCATCTTGTCCACTTCTTTTGTGAGATATCTCAGCAGCTTTTCATTTGCTGCAGGTGAAATATTATCTGCCATGTTTGTTGCCTCCATCTTTTTCCTATCAAATCAATTATTGTAATTGTTCAACTGGACACTGGGATTATGTTGAATTTTTCTGCAACAGCCTTCATATACTATGATTCTGCTCATCAGACTCTTGTCTGACCTGTATGCTGAAGATTCTACATTACAAATCATATGCATAGTGACATCGTCGGATTCCGGGATGACAACAAAGTCTTTTGGCACGATAGCATCATCACATTCCGCTTTGATATTTCAGTGCTGAGTCATCTAACAGGAAATGGCATCATTTAGCACCGCCCACACAACACTAGGGGAAGGGAAAATGGCTGTATGGGCATATTAGAGTCAAAGGTTTATACTGAGAGTTTTGGTACTCAACCCTACTCTAAGCAAGAAAGCAAATAACTGTATTTCCCAAATTTCAAACTACTGTATTCTTTCAACAACAAAAAAAACACTCCACTGATTTAGCTTTGCACTGCTAACACTGTCTGACTTAGAACACTTGGACAGTGTTTTAATAAATATGATAAAGATTGATGCATGAGAACCAGAGATATTGTTTTTTTTTCCACGCAATCTTCTTCCTTGTCAAAACTGCGAGCCTACATTCCCCACGAAGCACCTTAACTGCTGACAATTCGGACAGATATTTGGGTGTTATTCTAGTAGCGGTCAATGTAGCCTCAAGCAGAGATGAGAAGCTGGCTACAAAGGTCTGGAAAGCTCACTTCTTCCTAACTCCACACCCCATTTAGCTAAACTTGCAGTCTTCAGACCCAACTGAAGCTGACTAAGTGGTGCGGTGGCTGACCAGGGGAAACGCAACGGCCCAACACACTTCTATTAGGAGAAATGTGCTGCAGCGTCAGAAACGATGCTGATTCAAAAACACATACAAAAATCCAGAACAAATACAACAGAAACAAGCTGCACATGAAAAAAAAACGTGCTGCAGAAAGCCAAAACAAATACATTAAGAGCAAAAAGCTGCAAATACAGAAATGATGCAGAGTAAACAAAACAAAAAAACACAAACCCGAAAAACATGCAAGAGAAAACCGCTGCACTATACAGAAATAATGTAATGGAAAAAGAAAGTAAACTGTACAAGTTTCTATCTCCTTAACTCCAGCAGTGTCCCTCCTGCTTATATTGGCCTAGTGCATTAATGGTTGACTGGGTTGACTTACTCAGCTCTTTTACATGAACTAAACGCTCTATACTGACAGTCAATCCACTTTTTGCAGTGATGCCTTACCAGCTGCTGAATTTATTAATAAACTATAATCTTTTTTACCTCATAGCGCACTGCCAATTAATGCCTGTTTGTCTGCCCCCCATTGACTTTTTTGCATTTCATGTCTAACCCTACAGTCACACATGCTACAAAAGAGTGACACGCACTCGCTTGATGGGCACTCCTGGGCGTGCCTAGCCTACTCCTGGTTGCTTGGCAACAGTAAACAGAAATTCTCCGGTGCTGCCTTCAAGCACGTCTTACAAGTCACTTCAGAGGTATTGTCAAGTCACAAGAACGATGTTTTGGGATTTAAAAGTATTTATTTATCAATAAAAGTAACCAAATATATGAGATATAATGCCAAACCTATCAGATATTTACAGAAATACGATGTCCTGAAGCGTTTCCGCCATCTTGAATTATTTTCTTCGACTCGAGCAACCACTGACATGCCCTCACGCTGCCTTCACTCCGATTGGTCGCTTTGTTGCATCGCTCAGCATTTGCATAAAATAGCCTTCTTGTCTATTTTGGCCCCGTCTTGCTCGTAGCAGCGGCGAGCTCGTCGCTTGTCGCTGGCAAACGGCCATTGAAAATGAATGGCAGCCTATCGCTTTGTTGCTCTCTTTTGTAGCATGTGTGACTGTATTTTTTTTAAATTTATTTTATTACATTTATATAGCGCTTTATCATAGACACTCAAAGCGCAAACTGCTCTCTAACACCACCAATGTGTAGCAGCCATACAACGCCTTACAACGCCAGGCGCCAGACGCTGTCTCAAGCCATTCTTAGCAGTGTGTGTCATGACATCTGACAAGCACATGCCACCATACATTTGTAGTGTATGCAAGTTTCGGTGTGGCTTGTTTATGTTGTGTGAGTGTGTGCGTTTGTGGTCTGGAGGACAGCACGGTCCCGGCCAGTGTAATGTTTCAGATCAATCAGGCAGCCTTGCCAGTCCTATATAAATACACCAAGCTTCTGTTTACATCGGTGACTTTCACACAGAGGGCCCAAGCACAGATCTATGCACTGCAACTACGACCAGGAATAAATGGTTTATTCTGATCCGTATTATTTGCACATCAACTAAGATGTATATGGATGAATGTATAGCATATGCATCACAGCAGCAAACATCTATCTACAGTAGTATCTTTTAGTAGTTCTATTTGTGATAACGCCTGACTTTTAATGTTTAATCTCGTCTCTCGCTCGCAGGGGAGATTCAAGGATTTTTTTCTGCTAAATAAAACACCACATTCATTATTAGTTTCACTTGTTTTCAGTTCAAACAAATTGTAAATCAGAATACAACACACATTTTTCTATAGCCTCAGTCTCCCACTTTTTTAAAAAACAATTGCTGGTTCCATGGTATCAGAATTTTGGATAGTCAACATTAACAGGTCATGTGACAAGGGCTGGGAAAATTGGCAGAACAGGCAGCCAAGTGAAAGACTCTGATCCAATGGAAATCACAATTGTCAGATTGACTAGCCCAATCATATTTCACGGGGGGCTGGTGCCACCCTGTGCCACCCTTCTAGCCCCGCCCCCGGCTTGATGACTTGCCAACCAGACACTTTTTTTCATCTTCCCTTTCACCAGAGGTGAAACGAGGACAAACTCTTAATTGTATTCTGCACTCTTCTGCACGCAAAAACAGCATGTTGAGCTGCAGATGCCAAGGAAGAGGATGATGAATGTTTAACAGTTATAGGAAACACCAACCATTAAGAACCTAAAAAAGTAGAATCTGTCTCCTTATCTAAACCTGACTCCACTAGTTACAGCTATGATCTTTAATAGTGGAAGTAGAAGTCAGTGTGGGTGGCGGTTAATGGAAGAACACAGCAGAATTATTACTGTCTGCCTAGAAAGTTAATATTATTATCCTTATTAACCCAGGAAGAGCAAGAAAGAGTGTGTGTGTGTGTGTGTGTGTGTGTGTGTGTGTGTGTGTGTGTGTGTGTGTGTGTGTGTGTGTGTGTGTGTGTATGTGTGTGTGTCTGCTGACGTGAGCTTTCATGCATGAGGACCTTTTCTCATTACCAACTCTCCAAGCCCTTCTGTCAGCAAAGAGAGAGCACCGTGTGTGTGTGTGTGTGTGTGTGTGTGTGTGTGTGTGTGTGTGTGTAATTTCCCCAAGCTTTGGCACAATCTGCACAGTGACCTGAAACATAGTTTAGTTTCACACCGAGCGAGACAGATGGACAGAGAGAAAGACATATGCACAATTTAACCATGATATTATTACACAATCTGGCTGCCATTTTGGAAGTACTGCAGGTGTTAAGTGTAATGACAGTAAGCAATCAATAATCACATTAAATGATCAGTATTTGTGGTGTTCAACCGCAATATATTTGGAAATTTGATATTCACTACATTTTGTATGACAGACGTCATTTTTTCAAGTTATTTTTGTGTGAGTGAATGTGAAACTGTCAGCCAGAGCCAGTCATTTTCTACAGGGAACAGGGAATGCTCCATCACCTCCAATTCAACTTCACAAATAGACAACAAAATGTCTGTCTTAAGATTTAAAACAGCAGTAGGTAGTTTATTTTTGGCCTCATTGGGAAAAAACATAATAAGTCAGCTGCAGCTACTGCAACGGAGGATATAGCAGGACTTTGTATCGTCAAAAATAGGGATGGGGCCGATCTGATCCAGTATCGGTATCGGGACCGATACCAGCGTAATTCATGTATCGGATTTTCCAGATCCAACCTGCGGAGATATCCGATATCCATGAACCATGTCTGCTGAAATGACTCCAAAAGTGATTCCCACCGGCTAGTCTGCTAGCTGGCTGCAAACTGTGGAATGGATTTCCTGAATGGAGGCGTGGCTGAATGAGACACAGAGTTATGAGACACGCCCCCGCTCAGGAAATCCATTCCGCAGTTTGCAGCCAGCTAGCAGGATAGCATTGAGCAGCATTGTGGCTAGTGTTTTTTCCGGCATGTGGCGTTTGATTTCCCCCGTTGTTCCGCATTTTTTGTTGTCGCCTTTCCCCGTTGTTTTTATCCTAACCACAACCATCTGTCCCTGTGTTGTTGCGTCCCACAGAGACCCCGGACACGATCCCACCGGCCGGTGTTTCAGAGCAGCCTGCAGCCCAGTCTCATGGCAGTTCGTGAAATTATTGATAGTGTGTGTGTGTGTGTGTGTGTGTGTGTGTGTGTGTGTGTGTGTGTGTGTGTGTGTGTGTGTGTGTGTGTGTGTGTGTGTGTGTGTGTGTGTCAGATGTGTGTGTGTGTAAGATGTTTACAGTTATTGCACTTTTCTTATATTTCAGATATTTGACATTTTAAAACCTTAATTTGTTGATGCTACAAGAGCCAGTGTGTTTGATTTGTGCTGTTCAGATGCACTCTGTTTTATTGATAGTGTGTGTGTGTGTAAGATTTTTACACTTGCATTTTTCTTATTTTTCAAGACTCAAGTATTTGACATTTTGGGAATGTAATAAATATTGACATGAAAACCCTTACAGTTGCATATTTGTTTTCAGAATGGGATTTTTTTTCCCTGTTAACAGGATTTCCTGTTTTTCTGACTTCCTTTTCTGACCTTATACTTACCTCAAGTTGCCTTTTGGGACATACATGCATACATACGTACATATCATACTTGCCTGTTGAAAGGAGTTTATTTCAGCATCATATAAAATCAACAATAATGCTAATAATAATAAAGCAAACACAGCTCTGGTATCGGAATAGTATTGGTACTATTGGCCGATATCCAAGTTCAGGTATCTGGATCGGAAGTGAAAAAATGTGGATCGGTGCATCCCTAGTCAAAAATTACCAATACAGGCTTCAAACAAATACTACCCAACTGGAAATGTCCCAGATGTAAAGTGCCCCATTAATTAGTTAATAGTTAGCAGTAGGCTAATGTTAGCTTGTAATGGAATGGAGCAGCTAAAGGCTTCTGAACCAAACACTACCCAACCAGACATTATATGGAGCGAGATTTGTTTCTTTATTACATGCAAGAAAATAAATGATCTGAGAGAAAAAAAAATATTTGAGAGAAAAAGTGTTCATACCAATAGCAAAAAATAATATTATTTGAGACAAAAAAAAGTTTTGAGAAAATGTATTTTTTCATAGAACATAAAAAATATAAATTTGAATTTTTTAAAATTATTTCTGAGAAAAAAAAAAACTCTCAAAATACTTTTTTAAACTCTCAAATATATATGTTTTGCTGTCAGTGTGAAAACATTTTCTCTAAAAAAAAAAAGTGTTTCTCTCAAAACGCTTTTTTTCTCGCTCTCAAAACCTAAGTCTTTTGCTCTCGATGTCATTTTTTGGTGTCATGATTTTGCTCTCGCTGTGAAAACAGTGTCATGGGCGGGGCCACGTTCCTATTGGCGTCGTCTTGTCTTGGGAGTCGAACTGAATCATTACACCTATCATGCCCGCTGCCAACTCGGAACTTGCAGACAGAGCAACAGCGGGACGACTTAACAATTGTCACCATCTTATTCATCATTAGATTTTGAATATAGGCATTCTTCCGAAAATCGTTGCCGAATTGACAATTTGCTTCAAAGTTTTCGGAGTTGAGAAGATCCATAAAGTGACGCGACAGCCAGCCGGATCGTTTGCTCGCCGACCGCCAGTCATGCTGGAACACACCGCTGGAGGTCTCTGGCTTTTATTTCGCTGTTGACGGATCGTTTGTTTAAATATCACAACACATATCCATCATAAGATTAAACCTGTGGTTAACTGCCTTTCCTCTTCAGGAGACTTGTTTAAATTATGACATAGCCTAGATTTAGTATTTGCTCCGTAGACGGACTCTACAGCCCTGCTATAGTTTCTCTCCGTCCGCCGGTGTGTGTGTGTGTGTGTGTGTGTGTGTGTGTGTGTGTGTGTGTGTGTGTGTGTGTGTGTGTGTGTGTGTGTGTGTGTGTGTGTGTGTGTGTGTGTGTGTGTGTGTGTGTGTGTGTGTGTGTGTGTGTGTGTGTGTGTGTGTGTGTGACGGCGGACCATCGAGGTTGTTAAGCCCGCAGACGCTTGTGGAGTTTAACGCCAAAAAAGCAGTTAACCACAGGTTCCCGTTAATCTTATGATGGACATGTGTTGTGATATTTAAAAAAACGATCCATCAACGGCGGAACAGTGAGGTTTCTGAGCATGTCTGTCCGAGCGACTTGAGAGAAACACTTTTTTTTTGAAAGAAAATGTTTTCACACTGACAGCAAAAAATATATATTTGAGAGTTTAAAAAAGTATTTTGAGAGAGATTTTTTTTCTCAGAAATAATTTTAAAAAATTCTAATTTATATTTTTTATGTTCTATGAAAAAAAAACATTTTCTCAAAACTTTTTTTTAGTCTCAAATATTATTTTTTTGCTATTGGTATGGAAACTTTTTCTCTCAAATATTTTTTTCTCTCATAAAATGCTTTTTTGCTATCAGTGTGATAACTTTCTCTCAAACATTTTTTTCTCTCTCTCAGATCATTTATTTTCTCGCATGTAATAAAGAAACAAATCTAGCTCCATAACATTACGGGTGTGACCAGAGACTCAACTCACGAGACAAGACGAGACACGAGATTGGGTTTTACGAGAACGAGACGGGATTTTAACACAATCTTAAAGAAAACTTAATTAATGAAATTTTTTTTAATCAAAAGTCACAAAATGCTCTCTAGGACAGAGAAGCTTGCGCTTACACGCTCTCAGATATCAAAATTTGGCACCGATTGATTTAATGTGAATTAGTTCTCAGCAGTAACAATATAATTCTGCTCTTGTGTACTGATATCGCGAGACAACTTTTAACCTTGACAAGAAATATCGTAATGTTTTTATCTCGCGAGATCTCGTCACACCTCTACCAGACTTCTGTTTCAGCAGAAATGCGACACAAAATTGAGGAAAATTAACAACATTGGCAGCCAAGATGACATATGATACTGCCGTTAGACAATGTTAACACTGAGCCGAGCAGTTTACCTCATTATTTTTGGCCACGTTTAACGTACAAATCAGACATTATACTATTACAGATATGACAGAAAATACGGAAAAGCATAATATGTCACCAAGTAAGGGAACTTGATAAATGTGGGTTAAACCATAAGGAGACAGAATTGTTTGATCAGCAATGCAGCTGCCTTTAAGGGGGGAAATGATATGCATCTCAGAAGATATTAGCATCAGCCTGCGAGCTAAGCCAGCCACCCTGATTGGCCAGTTTATAGGCAGGTTGGCTCTACGGATGTACATTGTTGGGATAAAGCCTGACATCTGGTGAGTGATCCCTCCTCTCTCGCTATCTCCACTATCAAGACTAAGGAAGCACCACCCAGGACGGTTGAGAATGGTTTCAAGAAATACAAAATGTTTCCTCTATCCCAGAATAGATAGGTGATGTAGCCATACCATACTCCATCGCTGACAGAGCGCTGCGGACATAGATCTGGCAATGCGAGACTGTGTCATTCTCCAACAAATTTGCATTTACAATATATATGTGGTGGCTGCCAATAATAGCAGATATGGAACAGTACTTTTCAAGCTGTTTAGCCCTCTTTTTGGCCATCCCAAGTTGTTGCAGCCCTCTTACTACCAACATGTGTGTGTGTCCTAGGCTACCAAATATGAAAACGAGTAGTCTGCACCTATAGCCTAGCTCTAAGAGGGTGTTTAGGAGTGGTTGGTATTTAACTACCTTGGTGTAGAAAGCCTCCTCCATGCTGGAATCAAAGGTGCAGCCTACCTCCAAAATGTACACCTCACTGGACTCCTTATTGATAATAACATCTGGTGTATTGGCCACCAGATGTAAGAAAATACTAGGGTTACTATTGCAGTGCTGAAACATGGATGGTTTTATGGTTTTATTTATCTGAGAATGTTTGTACATTCTTACTGAGGGTGGAAAATGGTTTGATATACAACACCCACACTCATATTTTCATCCTCACACCTACTCATGTGAACACACACTAACATAAAGCCTCCAAACCACACTGTGTAATTAGGTCTTTATCTCTGTTCTGCATTGTTGCTAGCTACCACTGTTTATCCAGACACAACCACTCAGACACAAGACCCTGTGTAATTGGTTCTTTATCACTATGCTGTGCATCCACTCACTTTGTGGTCTTTGTCGTCAGAGCTCTTAGTAGTGACAAAGTGCACGGCGACCAACTTCTGTCAGCACTGCCGGACAGTTACAAAACGCACAATATGTGTGTGTGTGTGTGTGTATGAATAACCAAAGGCGTCAGAAATACAGCCCCACACACACACACACACACACACACACACACACCTCAGCTGCTCTGTCATTTGGCTCCACTCACTTGCCATCACACCTTGAGGTCAAACAGCAGCATCCTGAGCACATATACTCTCTTACACACACACACACACACTTCCATGCTCTGGCCTCTCTATTTTTTTGTTTTTCCCAAAACACCCATTGCTGGTCGGTTCGTCCACCACTTTGGTCCATACTGAAATGTTGGTCTGTTTATAAAATATATAAAATATTGTCATTTCCAGAGGATGGGACCTGATAAGTTCTGAGTTCCTCTGACTTTTCCCCTAACGCCACCGTGAGGTTAACATTTGTGGTTTAAAGTAAAATGTCTCAACGAATACTGAGATAGAGTGGAACAATTGGGCAATGATCTGACAGAACTGTAACAGACAAACAGCAAAACGAATGCCATTCCCGTCAGTTAGCATGCCAACACCCTTAACTATCGTGGTGAACACGGTAGACATTATGTGTCAGAAGAGATTTCGCAATAATGAAGGTCTGTCGTTACCGGCTTTGTTTATTCACACAGAACCAAGCGAGTGGTATAATTCCGCCCCAGTGTGTGATTTCACATAGCGTGCCTGCATTCCGGGAGCAAAACAGGCATGACTTTTAACTATGTCATCAGATTCATGTCACATTATATTATTTCACATGCGCAGTGATGTGATGTGCATTCTTCTAAAACCGCAATACAAATGGAATCGGCAGCCATGTATCGTGAAAGAATCGAATTGGAACAAAAGCATATCGTCCCAGCCCTACTATATCTTATCTTAAAGGTGCTCTAAGCAATGTGACGCATTTTTAGGCTACAACATTTTTTGTCACATACAGCAAACATCTCACTATCCGCGAGCTGTAACACACTGAACACACGCTGAACACACTGTAAAAAAAAAAAACTACCAACTGTAGACAGCCCAGGCAAAATGCCAACAAAAACAAACTGTGCCAACCTGCACCACAACAGTCTTCCAGCTAATAACCGACAAGAAGGATTTGGGGTTGGGGGTTGGGGGGTTAGTGCGCGGAAGGGAGGGAAAGGGGATGGGATGAGGGGGAGGGAGGGGCGAGCTAGCCTCCGTTTTGTTTGACAATGCTTTGAACGTCAACAAGAAGTGAAGTCACCCAACATCGCTTAGAGCAGTGGTTCCCAAACTGGGGTCCGGGCACCCCTCAGGGGGGCGGCAAAGTCTTTATCTGGTTTGAGGTTGAGATAAAAGAAAAATATTTGCACGTTAAAACAAATTATGATAATGCACTTGAATATATAATGTCAGCTTTTGTTGGGAACCACTGGCTTAGAGCACCTTTAACTAGGAGCCAGTATAATGTGGAGGCACAGCAATTCTGATTAATCTGACCACAGTACACGTTTCCACTGTGTGATGGTCCATCCCAGATGCCTCCGAGCCCAGAGAAGTCGACGGCGCTTCTGGACACTGTTAACATAGGGCTTCCTTTTGGCACAGTACAGTTTTAACTGGCATTTGTGGCTGTAACTACGTATTGTGGTACTTGACAAAGGTTTGCCAAAGTAGTCCTCAGCCCATGTGGTGATATTGCTTATAGATGAATGACAATTCTTGATGCAGTGCCGCTTTTTGGTACAAAAGCAGCATCCAAGAAAGGTCTAGTCCTTTAGGAGCAAAGATGGGCCGAGGATCGCCAGTTTCACAACAAATACGTGAGAAAATTATTGAAATGTTTAAAAACAATGTTCCTCAAAGAAAGATAGGAAGACATTTGCTTATTTCACCTTCAACAGTGCATAACATCATTAAAAGATTCAAGGAATGTGGAGGAATTTCAGTGCGTAAAGGACAAGGGTGCAAGCCTAAGCTGAACAACCGTGATCTCCAATCCCTCAGGCGGCACTGCATCAAGAATCGTCATTCATCTATAAGCGATATCACCACATGGGCTCAGGACTACTTTGGCAAACCTTTGTCAAGTACCACAATGCGTAGTTACAGCCACAAATGCCAGTTAAAACTGTACTGTGCCAAAAGGAAGCCCTATGTTAACAGTGTCCAGAAGCGCGACTTCTCTGGGCTCGGAGGCATCTGAGATGGACCAGCACACAGTGGAAACGTGTACTGTGGTCAGATGAATCAGTATTTCAGGTATTTTTTGGAAGAAATGCCGTGTGCTCCGGACCAAAGAAGAAAAGGATTATCCAGACTGTTACCAGCAACAAGTCCAAAAGCCAGGGTCTGTCATGGTATGGGGTTGTGTCGGTGCCCTTGGCAAAGGTAACTTGCACTTCTGTGATGGCACCATTAATGCTGAAAAGTACATCGAGATTTTGGAACACAATATGCTGCCTTCAAGAAGACATCTTTTCCAGGGACGTCCATGCATATTTCAACAAGATAATGCAAAACTACATTCTGCGCACATTACAAAGTCCTGGCTGCGGAGGAAGAGGATACGGGTACTTGACTGGCCTGCCTGCAGTCCCGACCTGTCTCCAATAGAGAATGTGTGGCGCATTTTGAAGCGCAAAATGCGACAACGAAGACCCCATACTGTTGCCCACCTTAAGACTTGTTTGCAGCAAGAATGGGACAAAATTACACCTGAAACACGTCATCACTTGGTGTCTTCAGTCCCTAAACGTCTTTTAAGTGTTGTGAAAAGGAATGGCAACATTACAAAGTGGTAAATGCTTTACTGTTCCAACTTTTTTTGAAATGTGTTGCAAGAACCAAAATAGGAATTTTGTTTATTTGAAAAAAAAACAATAAAAATCATGAGGAACACATTAAATGATGTGCTGTTGTATTGTTTGCAATGAAATACAAGTCAAAGTACATTTAGAAATCACTACTTTCTTTTTTTATTTGTGTTTTCCATACTGTCCCAACTTTTTCTGATTTGGGGTTGTAATTTCCCGATTTATATGTGACTTCCACACTAGAGACTAAGCAGCAATAGTGGTTATTTTGGCTACATGATGACGGAAAGAAACGTGGTTTGTGCCTCCAGCTGTACACTGGCGGATACGGGAGTAATGCTATTAAACGCAAATTATCCAAATATGATCAAACTCGCGCAAATATTTTATTTTGCCTTAGTGTGAACAAGCTATAACAATGAATCCCCTGCTAGAGAGGACTCCTGGCTCCAGGTTTGGTCATGTGCTGACGGAGAGTTCTTGTGCCAACGGACAAAGTCTGCTTCCCACTAGTTCCACAGGGATGTTAGAAGCTGCACACACATGCGTATAAACCCAGGCAGACAGGAGGAACAGAATAATTACAGTTCAGTATTACATCTGGCAAGACCTCATTAAATCTGTCTGCCATTATCTCTCCGTTTCACTGTCACATGTCTATGTGCCTCTATCCTTTGCCAAGTCCTCTTTCATCCCTTATTCCTGCACTCTCTCTCTCTCTCTCTCTCTGTATATTTCTTACCTAACATCATACTTGTTTTCTGTCAGTCTCTCCCACTCACTTTTACTTTTCTATCTCCCCTTCTCACTCCTCATCCCTAATTATGTCTTGGGCTTTTTTTTCACTTCTCTCCTCCTGCGTCCTTCCCTTTTTTTGTTTTTACATTTGCAGTTAACTATCTATTAATTAATTATCCCTCCCCACTGACTTATCTTTCTACAGGGAAACATAGGTGCACGAGTACACGTGCACACACCAACCGGCACACAGGCGCTCACCCGGCAAAGCTTAATGGGACAGTTGCAGAGAGGGCTGTGCCATATATATACATATTAGTCCCCACACTGTACCTTTGAAATCAAAGGGCTAAGCGTATTAAATGTTTGGTCAACATGACTGTAAGTGTTCTTGTTAGCTGGCTGTGACGATACAGCTGCTGACCACATGTGGAAGCACTTTGTAACTGTGATATTGGCTCACTGGCTCATCCCATCACGCCACTCTTCTTTAACTACATTCACATTTCAGGTTGGATATTGGCATCTTTGACAGCAAATTTGAAGAATTCAGAATTCATTTAATGACAACATACAGTAATACGATTCTTTTATCAGATTAAGAAAAGCCAACTACAAGGGCCAATTTGTTCCTCTATGTAGCTAGCATCCTGGTCTGTGTTGTGAAGAGTTGGTCACTTCACTTCAACCTTCACTAACCTGCTGTACAGTTTACATTTTTTAGGGCTGAACGGTGTGAGGAAAATATCTAATTGATTGTCAATTATTTTGACTGATATTGCGATATGATTCACAATATTGGAGGGAAGGTATCACTATTCTCATTTTCAACGGAAATTCAAAGAAATTAAAATGATGTTGGGGTGATTTTTGCAATTATCTGTACCAAACAAAGATTTTTTCCTTTAGTCTGTAGAATAGGATTTGTAGGCCGGGACGTCTCTGCAGCACCACAATACTTCATTAAGAATGGTTTGACATAAGGGTGCTCCGATCAGAATTTTTGGGGCCGATCACCGATCACCGATTGCTGGAAGACGTATCGGCCGACACCGATCGCCAATCACCGATTTATGAACTGAAAATTACGCCATTACGTAACAGTCACACATGTTTAGAGAATGTATCAGTAATTGTTTGGCTTTCTGTCCTAGCTCAAAATCTAAAAAATGTCCTTTCAATCACTGCAGACATTTCTTCAGCACTCACACACACACACACACACAGACCGACAGACACACATAGTCTCTCACACACACACACACACACACACACACACACACACGGAAACCGCTGTTTGAGTGGCGCCGGAGCTGCTAGCTACACAACTCCGCTCTGCCTTAGCGTTAGCTAACTTTGAAAACTCCTCATCCTCCTTTCCGTGACGAACCTTCAAATGTCTGATGAGGTTGCTGGTGTTGAAATGTCTTTGGAGCTTTCCGCCTCGTGGTATTTCCTTGGCACACACGTTGCAAATCGCTAATGTATTGTCTTTTTCACAGATAGCAATGAGTCGGCGGACCACCGGCGGTGCTCCAGAGGCAGTAGAAGCGTCAGAATGGCTAATCGCAAACATGTTTGCCGGCGCACCACCGGTGGCAGCCGCTTTTTAAAAGCGGTAGCCGTCTTCCTACCGTCTTCCTACCGCCTTCGTTCCGCGGCCGTCCTGCGGGCCAACCGCTGTTCTGTCGCTGTTCAGACACCTTGTAGAACTGCCAGACCGGTGAATGTAGGGAGGCCGCCATTTTAGCTCCATATAGAAAATGTTCTCACGAGTAGTGCGCTCTTAATACATCCGTGATCGGATCGCATCTGATCGGCCTTTAGGGAGACCACCGATCAAACTATTTAAAGCCATTATCGGCCGATACAGATCGGTGACCAATCAATCGGAGCACCCTTAGTTTGACAGATATTTTGCCTTTAACAAATATTGCGCCTCCCCCTGAGATTTGGATATTGCACTAGTCCATATTGCGATTTCGACAAAATTGCGATTAATTGTGCTGCCCTTATATTTTGAATTACAGTTTCTGGCAATTTTTAATGTACAAGTATTTTAAAAACTGGCGCCCATTTATCCTGTACTTTGAACATGAATTTGCATCCATTTTACTTTGTATTGCCATTATTATACATGCTTTTTGTATGGCCTTTTATACAATGTTGTGTATGTATGTTTCTATTCTGTTGTATGTGTGTGTGATTCTACGTTGTTTGAGAAGGCACCACCGTGTTTGTATTTCTGTTTTGAAAATCTCAATAAAAAGATTGCAATTGTAGGCTAATTAATCTACCCACCTACTTCCTGTATTCCCAAAATACCAAAATGGATCTTTAAAATGACGTTTTTTGGATTTACACACAGTGACCAGAGAAGAATACACACACCTGAACGCAGGGTTCAAAATTCACTTTTTCGTCCACCAACCAAATGGCTAGGGAATGTTAAAATTTTACCAGCCTTTTCAGATTACCATTGTTTGTTTGTTTTTGGCTGGGGAGTGAAGCAAATCTACCAGCCACTTGCATATTTTACCAGCAGTTAGTTAGTAGATGGTGCTAATATTGAACCCTGCCTGTATGATGTAATGCAAAGCAATGCAATAGTCCGACTTGCGTAAATGTTATGGGTGAGCTCTAGCTCACATACTGCATGTGGAGGGAGAAACAACATAAAAACCTTACAACATAATGCAATCCAATGCAACATCACAAACACAGCTGCAAAAATGATTTACAAAATTTTAATCAAAAGCAGTCCGACAAGGTGTCACAAAAGCACTATTTATTATAGAACTGCTGAATAGAAAAGCACTTGTTTCCTTTCCTTCACATTTCTGTCTCTCACTTAGGTGTGATACCACACAAAAATAGAAACATTGATTCAAACATACTCTTCTAGCTACAGAGCCAGCCACAGTCACCATCAGCTGACTTTCTATCAGCTGAGTGCTGCCACTGTAACAAGACTCCTTTGTCTTGCAGCGCGCTGAACTAACATGAAATTTGCCAAATAGGTCTAAAACAAAAACACACACTCAAACAACCACATCAACATATGCACACAAACAACAGTAAAAAAACAGAAGAAAAACACACAATTGTTTAGATGTGTACAGGCCCGTACACACAATTTCCTTCCACAAAAGACCTTTGTTTTTTATAAGAAGCCCTGATTAGCGTGCGGACCGCACACACAGTCACATTGACCAGGTCTGGTACAAATGTGCAGACCAAGAAAGAGATCAGACATGGCTTAGAGCAAAAACAGCCTTTCATATAATGAAAAAGAGAACAAGGAATGGTATGAATGTAGACTGAAAGATTTGCTCTGCATTCAAAGCACCAGTAACTAAACTCATGTGTTCTGACAGGACACATACTGTAGGGTTATTGGCAGGTAGGCTAAAAGCCTGGTGCTCCACACCTACAAAATGTTGAAAACTGCAGCAGATCTGAAGATCTGTGACTCCAGTGGGCCTGTAACAATAAGGGCTGAGTTCACAATACATGGGTGCCGATTTTTGTATTGCGATTTTCATTTATTGTGATTCTAGAAGTATGCGATTTGCAATTGGATAGTATTGAGATTTGTGATTTTCTTTTCCTTCTTTAACGAAAACAAAAAGTTGAATAATACACTTCCAGAGACAATATATCATGAGCCATTTCTAAAAACTAATTGTTTCCTAAAAAATGCACATCACATGTCAGTCAATTTGTAAAGAACATGGATTTTTTAGCAGTTTCTGCTTTCCGTCTGTTTTGCTGGAAAATGGATATGGTGTATCAGCGGTACCGTATGAACAGAAAATATTCAGGTGAATCATTGGTTAAACTTTTTTTTTTAAATATCAAGGTTACACTTTACTTAAAAGGTATCTACATTAGAGTGACATGACACTGTAAACAAGTCATAAACGTTCATGACATACTTCTTTCATTCGGTTTTTATCATGAGTTATGGTTATGGTTATGGTTAGAGTTAGGGTTCATGTGTCATGACTGTGTCATGACTGTGTCATGTGTTCATGACTGTGTCATGACAGTGTCATGTGTTCATGACTGTGTCATGACTGTGTCATGTGTTCATGACTGTGTCATGACAGTGTCATGTGTTCATGACTGTGTCATGTCACTCTTATGTAGATACCTTCAAGTAAAGTGTTACCAATATTGATTCTGTGGAAAAGAATCGATTTTAAAAATCGTCACAAAAAGAAATCCACACATACAATTAGATTTTTTTTCCCCACCCCTAGTATCGTTCAAACTTTCAGCACACACACACACACACACACACACACACACACACACACACACACACACACACACACACACACTATCATGAGATGTTCCCTTGCTGTTATTTCACAACTCACTGAGGCAGCCAATCAAATCATTCCGGTGATGAGCACGCCCACGGCTATATTTATCCAATGGAGGATGACTATCTGGCTGACAGACTGTTTCAGATGACCAGTTACAGACTGTCCCTTGAGTTTGGTGCCGACATGAGCCCCCTCCCTCCCTCCCTCCCTCTCTTCCTTTTTTTGGGTCGCAATTTTCTTTCCTTGGAGGGAGGAAGGGTGTAAAATGATCGAGGGTTCAGATTAGGAGCACCCTTGACGACCCAGTCCTCATCTCCCTCTGTCACTTCCTCTAGCTGGCTTTAATAAGTGAGAACATGGTCTTTCATTTGCCAGTCTCTCTTCTTCAGCTCAAAATGGCTTTGCTTCACACTCATCCTCCCTGGATTGAATTTTTCTCCCTGGTTGCTTCTGCTGGGTGTCCCTGTAATTCTCCTCTTGTTTTTATTTTTTATTTTCCCTGAGTAGCCGATATATCGTCATCCCACACTTTATTCTTCATCACTCTTCCTCTCTTCATCCTTACTTCCACCACTTATTCAAACTTCCTATTTCCTCCATGTTAGTCCTTTCTATGCCCACTGCTCCCCTCTTTCTTTCTTACTTTCTTTCTCCCCCCTCTTATTTCTCTTTCCTCCTCCCCTCTTTCCTCCTTTCTTTTGGTCACTTTTCTTATTTCTTTCTTTCTTTCTTTCTTTCTTTCTTTCTTTCTTTCTTTCTCCCCCCTCTTATTTCTCTTTCCTCCTCCCCTCTTTCCTCCTTTCTTTTGGTCACTTTTCTTATTTCTTTCTTTCTTTCTTTCCTTTCTGGGCATTCATTTTTTCTTCATTTAAACTCCCTTTCTGTGTTCCTCCATCTATAACCCCCCCCTCTCCCTATGGGTCTGCAAAAAATACCACCACCTTTTATTTCTCCATCTTCCTCCCCTTCCCCCTTTTATTCTCCTCTTCTGAGGCTTAGACCTAATTATCTCCTGTTGTAGAGAAACCACACACACACACACACACACACACACACACACACACTCTCTGACACACACACACGCACACGGTGGGAACAGCCTGTGGGAAGCAGTGCAGCCGTGAGGGACGGACAGCGTTTGTTCTCCCTTCGACTGGTCGCCTCCGATCACGTCAGTGGCACAAACACACACATGCATTGCAAGAGCAAGCCAAAGACGAAGAAAAGGAGAAAGACAGGGTGTGAAGCTCTGTGTATTATACACACAGCGGCGTACTGACTGAGTGGGTTTGATGTTTTTTTACTCAAATCCTAATGGCAGAGGAGCACTTCTATTCATCTATAAACTATTGGGGGGGGGGGGGGGGGGGATTTTTTATTTATTTATTTTTTAAAATATGTTCTGTTTATACGGTACCGCCGACGGCGACTACATCATATGGGTTTCAAGCAAAACAGAGCAAAAGCAGAAAATGCAGAAAATCCATGTTATGTTCTTTACAAATGAAATAAATGTCAGACTGTCATCGCATGTGATATGCATTCTTCTTAGAAATCAATTCATTTTTAGAAATGTCTCATGATTAGGGCTGTCAGCATTAACGCATTAATCGCGATGAGATTAAAGATTCTTAATTTTACACCGTCTCTGGTGTTGTTACCAAATAATCTTTGCTACGAAGAACCGCTACGCTCTAGAATCTTTGGCGGCTGCTATTTTGACACTTTGGGGCACCTTTACTTGTTGTCAAGCTGCCACAGACACTTCCTACCTCCTGCTGCAGCCATGGAGATGAACAACAGTTCTAAATGGCGCGTTTTAGTTTAATTCCCAGACGGCTCCGTCGACAAGTCAAAAGCAATATGCACCTTGTGTGAAATGGATCACCGATCACCGAAGCACTTCAAATTTAAGCTCCCATCTACGAGCTAAGCATGCAGCTAGTACAGCTATTCAGGTTGATGCTAGCGGACTCAGGCAAAGCACTATTTTGGAGAGTGCAAGTCGCCACAGACCTGTGGATGAAACCACATTGTAAAAATGAACTGAAGCGCTTGTGAAATGGGTGGCAACTAACTGCAGACCAGTCACCATCGTACTTTTGCTGTATAACTTATTTAAATACATTTAAAAAGCAGGCTTAAGGCAAGCTATATTTCTGAAGACATTGATTGTGTTACCTAAGTCTTGTTGCACATCTTTTGATTTGAAATTAAAATATATCTAAAAGTCAAGTTCATAAAGTAACTTTCTTTGCATTCATTTGATTTCCAATCAAGATACACTGGTAAGAATTGGTTTACATTGATAACACGGTCTTAAAAACAGTTATGAAATGCAAAATAATTTAATTTTAGTCATGTGATAAAACATGCGATTAATCACGATTAACTATTGAAATTCACGATTAATCGCAATTAAGAAAAAATGTATCATTTGACAGCCCTACTCATGATATAGGCTATTGTCTCTAGAAGTGTATTATTCAACTTTTGTTTTTGTAAGGAAAAGGAAATAGCAATACAAATGGAATCGGCACCCATGTATCGTGAAATAATCAAATCTGTACAAAAGCATATTGTCCCCGCACTAATATTAGGGTTGGGTACCGAGACCCGGTGCTAATATGGCACGTCAGTGCCTAAACAACCGGTATCAACAGCAAGGCGGATTTCGGTGCCTCATTTTGGTGCTACTGAAATGCCTGTGCTTATAGGCTATATATATGTTTAATACATACAAGTATTGGTTCAGGCATCGTTTAGGCACCGGCACCGTTTTAAAAGTATCATTTTAGCACCGGTATCGGAAAACAAAAACGATACCCAAACCTACCTAATAAACAAGGATGATGAAATTATGATAGAGCATTTGCTCTCCCCTGTTTTGGTATTATTTGGTAAGTCTGTTAGTGAACAACAAATCAACATTGTTGTGCAAGTAATCAAGGCCATTTCTATTGATGTTATTCAGCGCCTGTAAAACTGCATCTATCCCAGCAACAGACAAGAGTCACAGTTTGTATAGTTGTATATGGGTTGTAAACTGTTAATGATTGGAAAGGAAATTACCTGGAGATGTAATCAGGTATGAAACGATGTCATGGCTTTCAGGGGGCCTGGAGAAGTCAGGAACACTCCCTGTGCTCACTTTCTCAAAGTGTCTGCAGCCAGAGGGCTCAATATGGAGTTTCCGAAACATATTCAGAGCAAACACAACTAATTCAAATCAGGACTGTCAGTTTTGATTAAACTACGTTTTACATGCAGCCAATAACCCGTTCAAAACCGGAATATTAGCAATAACCCGGTCGCGCATGGCCATGTAAACACCGGCAAAAACCCGAATATGCTCATATTCCGGTTTTTCGAATATTTATTCATGTAAACGCGTATCGGCATATTGCCATCAAAAGGAACATTGATTTGTGTTCTGCGCACGTTCTATTCGTAAGGAATCTTGGTCTTTTGAGTAGAGGAACTTCTTGTATGCGCCGTCTGGCGCATACAAAAACCCGCGTGCAGTATACCGGAAGTAAACAAGAAGTAGAGGTAAACATGGCAAGACGCAGCACAGCACCACACTTTTGGAGCGAGGAGGAAACCAATTTCTTTATTAGTGTGGTGAAAACCCTGAATATAATGTCTTTTGTTGTTGCGTTTGTTGAAATGAAGCATATTGCGTCTTAAGGTTGTCCGTACGTCCAGACGCTAGCTGTGGATCCTACATTTCCCAAAATGCATGAATGAATGAATAATTATATTATTGTGTCATGCCAGGGTTTTTCCTGCATAGAGGAATGTTTGGCACCCCTCAAAGAGATTTTAGCCAGCCTCAAAGGAAAATCACTAGCACCAAAATGATTTGAATTGAAAATAGCACTTCAAATCCTCTCCGACTGTGATTAGGAGCAATTTACCAAACAACAGTTGAAAAAGCAGATAGGACCCAAATCCCGATCCTCCCCCCATCTGATGGATACCGGAACTATAGTCATGTGAGTTACATGTTCGCTACTTCGAACTTAATTTGAGGACGTTTTTTCGAACTTTCGCCGTTTCCATCAACATTTTCTAATACGATACTTCAAAAAACATATGTTGATGGAAACATGACTACAGACTTATTGCCTTTACTGTACGCAAACCGATCATGCTTACTGTCTTGCGTAGTCACCCCCCAAAGTCCCATTCTGAGTCAGGAAAAACCCTGCATGCAAACAAAAAAATACGCCCAGCCTAAACAGGCTTACAAGACACCATTATTTATAGCAAATGACCAGATAGCAAAATAGCAACATAAATTATAATCAACTTGATAGCATCTTTCATTAGACTTTTCCTGTTTGATAAATGCCCAATGTCTTTCCCACACAATGCCCCAGTTTGCAACGCATGCTTCCGATTACAAACTTGTAATCTCCAAGCCCAAGTCGAGATAACCCTGATGACATCATTATTAGGGTTCATTTCTCAAACCATAGAGCAGACCCTCCGGAACCATTATACAGCTGCTTTGCAGACAAAGTAGTATGAAGCCAAGTAAGCTGAACATGGTGTGCATCAAGTTTCCTTTTAAAAAGTAACCAATTCAATTGTATGCAACCCCTGAACTAATATCCATATCTGGACTTTGCCCTTACGGAACCAGCCCCTGAAGCACAGCCTTTAACGGCAAAGTGCAAACAACTCAACACATATCACAATCATTTCAAAAGAACAAAAGGGAGGGGGCTGCACTAGGACCTCTCTCTTTCCCCCACTTTTTGAGTGGCTGTGCCAAGCAGTGGCTTCCTTGTATTACCACATTACATTTTTTTTTCTCACACACTCACAGACACACAGTGAGCACGACTGGAGAGGTCAGTTCGCCAGCAGGGCAGGGAGAGAACCTTTGCACATGTTTAAGCACACATAGGCTCCATAAACAGATGGTGTCTCACACACACACACACACACACACACACACACACACACACACACACACACCCTTTGTGCACGGTTCACACATAACCAAGTCCCTTGGGTTACTGGCCCAGATATTGCACTCACTGATAGGTGATCATGTAGGTATGTAAATACACAAACACACGCAATCCAGTCATTCACAGTCATTCAAATCCTTTTCCTTTTAATTCCCTTCCTTTCGGCACAGTCATACATTGTCTTCCTCGCCTCGTCATTCCTTTCATTGACTTGTCATACAAATGCAGTTTTACATTAGACTGGGCAGTAGCTTCACAGCTTGATAACTCACTCATCCATATACAACTGTGATCCACTTTCACTCCTAAATCTCCCTCTCTCTTTCTCACACACACACACAAAAATGCACCTGTGCTCCCCTCAAAATGTTATCAGTGTGTGATTGTGAGCTATTGTCACTGAGCGATTGCATCATCTGAGAAAGCAATAATCTGTGTTTCAAAGCAGAGTTTTGGCAGACACATGTACTATAAATGTTTGCACAATCCAAAAGTAATTTCCATAAAGAACTTCTAGAAAGAGACAGACAGAGATATGGTATATGTTTGTAAATGTATGTATATTTCCCTGTCCCTGTACTATGTGCTTTAGCAATACTGTGTGTCAATATGGTCATGCCAATGACGCCTGAATTTGATATGGAGGCAAGGTAGCCAAAGGCCTGAGAGAACAAGCTTGCTTTTAAAAGACAACAGTTATGATGCCCTTTCTATCATCAGGCAGTTTGTTCCAGAGAGCAGGCCGATAATAACTGAAAACCTTCCAAGAGTTCTGGAGGGTTTGTTAGCAGTGTGCAGGTCACAGATGCACTGAATGATTTGTAAACAGTAAGCAATATTTGAAAAATCATTTCTGTATTTTATCGGAAGCAAGTGAAGTGATCTTGAAGTGATCTCGTGAAGTACTCTTATTTCCGATGGCTGACATCACATGCATCTCTCTCTCTCTCTCTCTCTCTCTCTCTCTCTCTCTCTCTCTCTCTCTCTCTCTCTCTCTCTCTCTCTCTCTCTCTCTCTCTCTCTCTCTCTCTCTCTCTCTCTCTCTCTCTCTCTCTCTCTCTCTCTCTCTCTCTCTCTCTCTGCCACTTGAGCCCGCCCCAGATGTTCAAAGCACTGTGAAAGAAATGCAGTTAGAGCATCCCAATCCTCTGATGCGGTTCCGGAAATAGCAGAGCGTCTCTGAACGGGAACGTAAAGGCTTCCCTAGTAGGGCGCTGTCCACCACTTAAAAAGCAGTTTTTGCGAAAGATATTGCGAAAAGTACACATTTTGGTTTGAAGTTGCATAAATCAAGCAGTTATTTCTAGTATGGAAGACATTTGGAAGACAGAAGGGTGGCCCTCCTGCATTTACAGTAGTTGGCACTTTGGAAAATATCTGCCTTATGTAAAGCTTCAGACATATACAAATACTGTACAGTAAAATTTGTATAATCTCTTCCGTTACACCCATACTGCATTTCTTTGGTTTGTAACAATGAGTGTAAAGCAGCAATTCACCTCCTATTTCAAGAAATCACTTCATCAATGAGTGTTAGATAAGACTCAAATCACAATACTGCACTAAGTGCAACTTGCACAAACATAGCCTAAGTTTTACTTACATCTTTAGAAATATTATTTAAGTAGTTGTACATTTTTATTCCTAACTTGTATACTTTTGTACATTCTTTCCTTTGTATTTTTTTATCTTTATTTTTTTCAATATTTGTCCTATCCTATTTATCTTCTATCTGTATGTGTGCTGTGTGTCTGATATTTAGTTGCTGTAGCACTAAAATTTGTAGCACTAAAATTTGGGATCAATAGAGTCTATCTAATCTAATGTTTATTTAATGTATTAGCAGTATAGGCTTTAAGGGACAGTTCGGATTTTTTTTAATTCGGCACGGCAACAGTTTGGAGAAGCAGAGACAGAAGCTAAGCAATGATACCAAACTTTCATGAACTTGTGAATTTCGCCAGCCGTCTACTCTCATTATCATGGAGACAGACGCTGTGTGCACGGAGGGGAGGGGCTGTGTGTGTGTGTGTGTGTGTGTGTGTGTGTGTGTGTGTGTGTGTGTGTGTGTGTGTGTGCGTGCGTGTGTGTGTGCGAGAAAGAGAGAGACGCGTGAGCAACAGAGAGACGGAGAGAGAGCAGGGAAAGGAAATGCAGTTGAACAAATACGCTGAAGGAAGTAAAAAAATTGTTTATTTAATATGTCAACAAAATATATGCAAATTCCGTGTGATTCCGCTTGTATAAAATAATTCCGTTTTCATGAGTAGATTCCGTGATTCCGTCCGCGTTTTCTTGATTAATCAATTAGTTGTTTAGTCTATAAAATAAACAGAAAATGGTAAAAGAAATATGTTGGTCATTGTTTTTCCAAGTCCATCTTCAAATGTCTTGTTTTTTTCATTAAAAAATTACTCAAACCGATTCATCGATTAATAGATGGCCATTAATTTAATAGTTGACAATGAATCAAATCATCTTTGCAACTTTAGTTCGAGGCAGCGGTAGACAAGCATCTCCAGGGTTATTTGACGGCAAGGTGAATCTGTGAAAATATTCCAAATATAGTGTACACTTGGACAGATATTGATTGTGGCTAAAATACAGTTAGCAGCTGCCCCCGTCAACAGCAGTCCATTGCTTAGCTTCTGTGCCTGCTACTCCAAACTGTTGCCGTGCCGACCGCCATCTACTCTAGGTAATAATACACTGACTATGGATAAGTACCTCATACAACCCTACTTTAAAAAATCCAAACTATCCCTTAAAGCCTATATGGACTAAAACAGTCACCTATTGATATTTATTTGCATCACTCCAAATCACGTAAACGTGTTATTTCCCACAGTCAATGGATTCCGTTGCTCCAAAGGTATTGGCCTACTATACTATATAATATATATTCAATAAAGCCACTGGGAGCATTGGTCAGTCAGTGTGCAGAATGTGCTCTGCTGCTGGAATGACCATCCACAGCTGAGAAACAGGCTCATCTGGATCCATTGAATTATGTCCTCATGCGATATGTCACTCTACGTTCCCAACCAAAGCCTATTATCGGCTAAAACGCACTCGGCTGTCTGGAAAATGAGCAGAGGCAACTGAAGAGAAACCATATGTCACAACTGGATTGCAGATAAAAATGACAGGGATGAGGGGTGCTATGCTATGTCCAGTGGACCTTTAAGAAGAACTAGAGAAAATCTTGTAGATATATTATAGCTTATTGATTATTGCTGCAGGATAGTAAACACAAAAACTGTATTAAAGTATAATACGCTTACAAGAGATTATGCACTAAGCGCCACAGATAAGTCCCTATAGGAGTATTATAAAGGGCACTATAATTATTAATATAAAATTATAATGATAGCATAGAAGAAGAAAAAATAGACAGCTTTAAGTCACTAAACTCAATGTTAAGTACCACAGGAAAACACTAACTATGTTTACATGCACAATATATTCCGTTTTTTGCCCTTATTCCGAAAAAGACAATATTCCGACTAAGCTGTTTACATTACTAATGAAAGTGAATATTACACTAACTTTCCAGTTAACAAAATCAGATTTTTATATATGAAGTTTTCCAGCGGTAGCGGACTTGTTGGAGCGTGCGAACACAGCGTCCCTCCTTCATTCATTCCTTCAAACAGCTTCTTGAAAAGGCCAGCATTGTGATGTTTTTTGCATATCCAAAAACCTGTTGATATCAAAGTCATGTTTAAAGATAGCTGTGTTTCTCCTTCTTATCGGGTCTGCAGCCTTGCAAACTGTTGGCTGGTTGGTTTGTGTACAGCAACCATAGCAACGCACAGAGCTGACCGTAAGCCGTAAACAGGCAAGAGGCGTTAAAAACCACGATTGAGACGCATATTCCGAATGCGCTGTATACACGTCCAAAGAATGTCTCGAAAACCTGAATAATACTGGAATATCCCACGTCTTAATCGAAAAATGCTATATTCGGAAAAATACCTTATTCGGAATATGATGTTTACATGACCTGAATCAAATTCGTAATATTGTCCTATTCGGTATAATAGTGGAATATTTGTGTGCATGTAAACGTAGTGCCTACAGGGGGTAAAACAGGAGTACTGTGGTGGTATTTTATCAGGGCAATATGGGACTAGCCCCTGGTTAACAGAAACTGACAGAGCCAACAGGCTCTATGCCATTTACATGAAGGTTTTGTAGGCTACAGCAGCCAGCAGCAACTGATGGTGCCATAACAAAAGTAACTCTTTTACATCTTGGGTTAAGAAATATTAGGGATTTTTTTTTTTTTTTTACATTAAGGGCTGGCTACATTGCACCCGTACGTATGCAGAGGTGATGCTCCAACACTACGCTTCCACTATAATCAATGAAACTGGCGACACCGGGCACGAGAGCAGCGTGTAAGTAGTGCATATGCCCCGCGGAGATCTGCTCTACAAGCAAAAGAACAGGACAGTCTTCTATTTATATTTTTTTTACGCGAGGTGTGAGCAGCCTTTTTACACAGAAATGGATCATGAAGTGTCTATATTTCTTTTAAATTAAACTACCCATATACAGGAAATGACTTAATGACTGTTAGTGAGTAGGGGTGTCACTATTCTCCAAATCCTCGATTCGATTACATTTTTGATTCTGAGGTCACGATTCGATTCAAGATTTTTACTTCTTGTTTTTAAAGCACAGGTTCCTATGCCATATTTAGACTAGACTTGTAATATCTGACCTTTGTTCGCAATGTACCACATTACATTGTCAAATTTAAAACATTTATTAACAACATAATGTAACAATAACATATCTTCAGTTAATTGGAAACTTGACAATTTGTCAATAAAGTAAAAAGAAAAAAAAGTTTACCGACAATCCTGAGGGCAGACGCTTCGCACCCAAGGGGGTAAGCCTGCCTCCACAGAGCGAAGTTGCTATGGCGCTATTTTGATGCTACCAAGCACTCACCCCCCGTTAGCATTCCATTGACTGCCATTCATTTTGACGTCACTTTGACAGCGAATAACTTTACATCTGAAGCGTTCAAAGACTCTATTTGTCCATTGTTTATTTCTAAAGAAACACAACAATGTATAAAAGTCTCCATTACCTTGTACCTCACGTTATGACGTTTTTATAAAAATAGGCTAACGATTGTGTCATAACCACGAGACTTACTGTCGCATAGTAGAGGAATTATCGTATAGTACAGGAGAAGGTTGCAGGCAGTTTGGACATACATTAGCTGTTTAAGTTTAATTGCTAATATTAACTAGCATTTAAGTTAGCAATAATTAGCCTGTGCCTATGTTATCTCCTTACATATACCTACGCTCTCCGTCTCTGCAAGATTGGGAATGATTGAGATTTCTCTTGGCACAGCTACCAGAAGACTTACAACGTTCAGACAGGTTGCTCACGTCACATCTACGTCGGCAAGCTCAGTTTGCAGCTGCGCAGTAACGCTCAGTAACGCTCAACCATCACCGGAAAAGTGCTTCTAATAGACTTCACTGGTCACCATCAAAAACAAGGGCGTCACTTTGTCCATTTCTTTAACTGTCTATGTTTGCACCACACGGAGTTTGGTGTTAAAGCCAACATCGTCTTCCAGGCAGCGCTGCCTGGAAGGCACTAGGATTAGGCAATGGTTATGGTTGAAGACGACGGTCACTGCGCTGCCTTGAAGGCTAAGTGGGGGCTTAAAACACCATAGACCCAGCACAGCAGAGAACGATAGAAAGGCGGCTCGGGCAGTCCGCAAACTTGTTGCTCAAGGCACTAGGATTAGGCAATGGTTATGGTTGAAGACGACGGTCACTGCGCTGCCTTGAAGGCTAAGTGGGGGCTTAAAACACCATAGACCCAGCACAGCAGAGAACGATAGAAAGGCGGCTCGGGCAGTCCGCAAACTTGTTGCTCTCTCTAATATAACCAATAAGCTGCTCTGTTTAGGCTACAAAACGTGCATGCAGGCACAAATTCAACCGTGCGGTTTTGTTGGGATAAAGCTTTTAGCAGAAGGAATATCCGCTAGCTGCTAGGCTAATGTGCAATGGTAAACACACAGAATATGGTACACGCACATGAGCTTTCAAACTGTGGCTTTTTGATGACACCACAAACGTTGTCAACATAAAATCCAAAATACTTCCACACTTTCACACACTTCAGTGAAAGAGGAGGGGGCTCAAGTTCTGTCAATGTTTCTCCTGCATCTGCAGTTGCCATGTTATCTTTTGACTGACTCTAGCTAAGTTAGAGGAGGTTGACTGACTTGCAGCACTTCAACACGTGTGTGTTTTTCCACTTGACAAGCCGACCAGACGTGACATGGGGGCGTGGCAGTATCAACGATTAAATTTTTTTATTTGATATTCAAGATTGTGACTTAATTTCGATAAATTGCGATTTAAAATCAAAATCGTGACACGTGACTTATTAGTGAGCGTAATGGCAGTTTCATTTTCAGAGTTTCCATTTTTGTTTCTCGTTTCCCTCACTTGCATCCTTTTGATAACAGCACACAGTAAATTGACATTTCACAGCGCTGTGCTAGCTCCAAAAACTGAAGAAACAACAACAACAATCCCAAAGCAAAAGCTCTCAGTCTCGCCAGTGACTCACACAATCCTATGCCGTGTGTGCGCTGCAAGTGTAGCCAGTTAAAAAATACATTCCGCGGCACATCCGCTCCGCTAACTGTCAGCGTACGTTACGTGTGCAATGTAACCAAAGAGTTATAGTGCGTTCCATTTACTTTGGAACTCGGAACTCAGAGCTGGGAATGACGTCACACCCGAGTTGACCTTGTTCCATTAAAACAAATGGGATTTCACTTTGGGGTTAGCTCTATCCAGGTTAGCCATTGTTAGCAATACCAGTTGATAACAACGCATTAGACTGTTTTTTGTGCATACAAACAGCGTAACAACTAGGGGTGGGGGAAATAATCGATACCGCATAGTATCGCGATATTTTCCGCGGAAATACTGTACACAGACGCCAAGTATCAACCTATTATTATTTGTGTGGTCAGTTTGTCTGCTTGACAATCCCATTTTGCTGCAATAGTGAGATGAACAAAAACAGAGAAATGTAGGCTATCTTTTCAGATAAAACAGATGTTGACAAAGTTTCCTTTTGGGGACATAATTTGCACACAAAACATTTGCAGAATATTGCAATTGGTTTAAAAATCGCAGTAATATTGTATTGTGACAAGTATCGTGAGGATATCGTATTGTGAGGCCTCTGGTGATTCCCACCCCTAGTAACATGTCCACAGATAGAAGTTGGACAGTACTGTGTTTGAGACTGATTTTAATAAACAAATAAAACAGAAGTGCCAACAAACTGTATATTTACTTTCACTACCGTCGATGCACGGAGCCGCCGTACTGGATTTCGTGGTCGGCTTGCTCGGGTACTGTGAGGTTCTCCAACTTCCCAACTCGGAAATCCAACTTCAGGGGGCGTGGTTCCGACTTAGAACTCAGAAATTCCCACTTTCCCATCGAGTACAACACCATTATTTTCTCAAATGATCGATTTCTCAATTAATGGTCTACGAAATGTTTGAAAAATGCCAATTACAATTTCCTAAAGCCCTAGCTGACATTTTAAAATATCTTGTTGATGAGTGACTAACAATCCAAAACCCAAATATATTCAGTTGCCAATGACATAAAACTGAGAGAGAGACAGAAAATCCTCACATTTAAGAAGCTGGAAAGTTTCTTAAGGAGTTAAACGATTAATCGATTCGCTAAATAGTTGTCAATTTATTTTTCGCCAATCAATTAATAGATTAATTACATAATACAATACAGTCATACTGTAGTAGCAGAAGTAGGATTTGGTCAACTCACTGTTAAAGTTTAAAAGAGAGCAGTAGTTACTCAACTGGGAATAGTATCATACATTTTTGTGAAAGGCGAGTGGACAATATTGTCTGCACAAACTAAACCCTCTACATTGTATATTTTAATAAAAAACCTACAGTATACCATTTCAGCAGCATTTAGGTGGACAGCAAATGCATACCCGTAAGTGTATCTTAAAAATGTATTATGCTAGGGATGTCCCGAACAGCTTTTATGACCGATCTGATCATATTTTTTAAATACTGAATATCTGACGATACCGAGTCTCGATCTGACACTTAATACATTTAACTTAGTGCAGCAAGTGAGTCTTTTCTCTCAACATTAAAAGAGTTATAGTATCCCAGCGAACCCCCAACCAAAGAATAAACAGCTTTAAGTTCCCCGCTGGACAACGAAAACTAAACTTAGTGACACCTCTTGCACTTAAAGGGATACTTCACCGATTTAGCATTCAGCTTTGTATCAGTAGAAACCCGGTAGTATTTCTGAATGGGACCGTGCGTCCCTCCCTCATGTCCCCCCTGAGACGGGAGATCTCTGCATTGGGGGGTCTGGAAAAAATCTTCCGATGACGTAAAATGACGATTTTTGCGTCATCGGAAGATTTTTGGCCAGAGGCAAAGGACTACAGCCAGTAGTAGGAGCTACTTCCGCATGTTTTCAACCCGCCCATCACCCGAAGCGAGCCGATCTCAGCCGGAAAAAAAAAACGAAATGTCAACAATTTTGAATCCTCGCTAAACAGGGCTCTGCTCTCTCTTCTCAGCAGCAAACTTTTACAACAATTATGTGCATTCAAACTACCGCACGTGTACCACCGGGATACATCGGCACAGATCGGAGAATATGCAGGAAACGTTATTACAGACGGAATAATCGGCACACTACGAGAGCTTCGCCTGCACGGAGACCAGCGGTCTCGCTCGATGCCCCGAGCCGGGTAGGGGACATCCTCATCGGCTAGGTGGGAAGCTAATGCTAGCCGGCCACCTGTCCCATCAATCCTGCTTGCAAGTGTTCGATCGTTAAACAACAAATTGGACTAGCTACATCCAACTTCAACGAAACTCCCAACGCGAGTTCAGAGACTGTGTTTTTTGTTTTCGTGGAAACATGGCTGAAGAACAGCATACCGGACTGTCCAGCTACCAGGACTGCTAGCCCTCCGACGATCCGAGCTAGAGATGCTCTGTTAACACGGACTGGTGCAGAAATGTGGTGATTTGTATCCAACTAACTGCTAACCGCTGGAGTTTGTGACTGTTACATGGCGACCATTCTACATCCCGCGCTAATTCACGGCTGTGTTTATACTCGGTGTTTACAGCCCACCAAGCCTAATGCTGGTATGCTTAGCTGAACGTTACGGAGCCTATAATGTGTGTGTGCACTAAAGGTAGCCTGTTTCGTATGTCGTTTTTATATAATGTCATTTTTATATATTTTAAATGTGTAACACCACTTGAGCCACGATGAAACGTTGTTTCGAGTATATGGTTGAAATAACAATAAAACACATTGAGTTGAGTTGAATGCCTCTGTCTGTCTGTCTGTGTGTCTGTCAAGCGGTAGGCGTGGCTTGGGAGTGGACTCAAATCAGCGAAGCGAAGTGCATTCTGGGATTTGGTGTCTTTCATCCATATGAGCCAAAAACACATTTTCTGGCTTTTCTCGGCCTAGAAGGCACCAATTTAAAAAAAAAAAAAAAAAAAATCACATTTCTGCTACATAAGTGACCCAATTTAAATATATATTCAGCTTTCCAGCGGTGAAATATCCCTTTAAAGGGATACTTCACCGCTGGAAAGCTGAATATATCTTTAAATTGGGTCACTTATGTAGCAGAAATGTGAAAAAAAAATTTTAATTGGTGTCTTCTAGGCCGAGAAAAGCCAGAAAATGTGTTTTTGGCTCATATGGATGAAAGACACCAAATCCCAGAATGCACTTCGCTTCGCTGCTTTGAGTCCACTCCCAAGCCACGCCTACCACTTGACAGACAGACAGTGAGGCATTCGACTCAACTCAATGTGTTTTATTGTTATTTCAACCATATACACGAAACAACGTTTCATCGTGGCTCAAGTGGCGTTACACATTTAAAATATATAAAAACTACATTATATAATAACGACATACGAAACAGGCTACATTTAGTGCACACACATTATAGGCTCCGTAAAGTTCAGCTAACGCATACTAGCATTAGGCTTGGTCGGCTGTAAACACCGAGTATAAACACAGCCGTGAATTAGCGTGGAATGTCGAATGGTCGCCATGTAACAGTCACAAACTCCAGCGGTTAGCAGTTAGTTGGATACAAATCACCACATTTCTGCACCAATCCGTGTTAACACAGCTCACCTTCATACAGAGCATCTCTAGCTCGGATCGTCGGAAGGCTAGCAGGCCTGGTAGCTGGACAGTCCGGTTCACTGTTGTTCAGCCATGTTTCCCACAAAAGCAAAAACACAACAGTCGCGTTGGGAGCATCGTTGAAGTTGGATGTAGTCCAGTTTGTTGTTTAATGAACGGACACTTGCAAGCAGGATTGATGGGACAGGTGGCCGGCTAGCGTTAGCTCGCTCTGGATGTGCCTTTCCCCCGGCTAGCGTTAGCTTCCCACCTATCCGACGTGGATGTCCCCTACCCGGCTCGGGGTACGAGCTAGACCGCCGGTCCCCGTGCTGGTCTCCGTGCAGGCGAAGCTCTCGTTGTGGGCCGATTATTCCGTCTGTAATAACGTTTCCTGCATATTCTCCGATCTGTACCGATGTATCCCGGTGGTACACGTGCGGTAGTTTGAATGCACATAATTGTTGTAAAAGTTTGCTGCGGAGAAGTTCTCTTAATACATCCACGAGAGAGAGCCATAGACAGTAAAAGAAGCTCGGATTGTCGGAGGGCTAGCAGTCCTGGTAGCTGGACAGTCCGGTTCACTGTTGAGCAAAAAACACAGTCTCTGAACTTACGTTGGGAGCATTGTTGAAGTTGGATGTAGTCCAGTTTGTTGTTAAATGAACGGACACTTGCAAGCAGGATTGATGGGACAGGTGGCCGGCTAGCGTTAGCTCGCTCTGGATGTGCCTTTTCCCCGGCTAGCGTTAGCTTCCCACCTAGCCGACGAAGATGTCCCCTACCCGGCTCGGGGTACGACGAGTTCGCTGGAGTCCGCTGGTCTCAGTGCTGGTCTCCGTGGCAGGCGAAGCTCTCGTAGTGGGCCGATTATTTCGTCTGTAATAACGTTTCCTGCATATTCTCTGCTCTGTAGCGATGTATCCCGGTAGTACACGTGCGGTAGTTTGAATGCACATAATTGTTGTAAAAGTTTGCTGCTGAGAAGATAGAGCAGAGCCCTGTTTAGCGAGGATTCAAGATGGCTGACATTTCGTTTTTTTCCGGCCAAGATCGGCTTGCTTCGGGCGATGGGCGGGTTTAAAACATGCGGAAGTAGGTCCTACTACTGGTTGTAGTCTTTTGCTCTGTCCAAAAAATCTTCCGATGACGCAAAAATCGTCATTTTACGTCATCGGAAGATTTTTTCCGGACCCCCCAATGCAGATATCTCCTGTCTCAGGGGGATATGAGGGAGGGACGCACGGTCATTCAGAAATACTACCGGGTTTCTACTGATACAAAGCTGAATGCTAAATCGGTGAAGTATCCCTTTAATAGTCAATCTTTGATAAAACTAAAATGAGTGGATGCCTCTTGCGCTTAATAGTCAATCTTTGATTTTCTTCTCGTGTTTACCAATGTCGGCTCCAGGGAATAACACCCTGTAAGCGTGGTTTCCTGGTGGAATCACAGAAGAAGTGTGGCGATTGGAGAAATCCGCTTGTGTAAAAAACGGGTGACTAAGAAAGACAGACTTGTTTACTGTTTGTTTTTGTTTGTAAGGTAAACAGGCTGAATGCCGATCCCTGATCAGTTTTTAAAAAATGGCAAAATCGGCTCCAATCCAATACTGGGATCGGGACATCCCTACCTTCTGCACCTGAGATCACAGAGTCAGATGTTAAAGATGAAATCAAACTGGATCGGAGACCGTCTTATCCTACCCTTAGGCATTCATATCCTACAACAACATGATACCAATCAAAGGTTGCCCTGCCTGTCCAAAACCCTGTTCAAAATTTTAAAACAAGTAGTGTGTGAGTGCAACTAAAAAGTGAGTTTAAATTCATGATGACGTGATTAATTTGCTTCAGGATTATAATTTATTTCTGACTAGGTCTGGTGACAGAGCCACACCTCAAATCTTAACCATTTAACTACTACAAGCTTGTGCAGGAAAAGCAACAATTCTAGTACATGCTACTGCTACTGCTTATTATTGGACTGAAGTAAAGATGAGCACAATATATCATTTTTTTATCGTCATTGCGATATATACAACTGCCGCAATAAACACAATGCGAAAGGCTGCAGCATATCGCCAAAGACACTCAGAGATTTTTTGTGGTAGTTCAAAAAAGTAGAAAACTGCACTTTGATATGTAACTGTCATTCTTTTTTAGTGGTGCCTTTTGAATTCAATGTAATGTTCAATAAAAAAAAATTGTAAATATGTTGTATTTTAGCAGAATACTGAGCAGCAGACAGGCAGAACTGAGTACACTTTAATTAGTTTATCGCAAGAAATATTGTTATTGCGATATTCAACAGCGCCATCACATATTTTCCTCATATCGTGCAGCCCTAGTATACACTGAGAGAAGAGTGACAACACAGAGAGTCTATTTGCATGACACATTTAGGAACACAATATGAGAGAATAAGCAACCACCTGCATACATAGCAGTAGAGTAAATCACTGCACCTACATTATTTTTTCCCTATACCCAATTTGGTACATGTTCACCCACATAGAGCAACATCAGGTGTTTGACAAGGGTTGAAAGAGTGGAGTGTGAGCAGATGTTTGACAGGTCAGTTGGGGTTACGCTCAAGGCCACCATCATCACGCTTTTCCAAGAAAAAACCTTGACACCAAAACCAGGTGCTCGTTTTGAGGTGTGTGTGTGTGTGTGTGTGTGTGTGTGTGTGTGTGTGTGTGTGTGTGTGTGTGTGTGTGTGAGAGAGAGAAAGAAAAGAGTGAGAGAGGAACACATCCACTCTATAGGGTTATTAGACCGTGCTTATTAGAGACTTACTTCATCTGTTTGACGATGGTGCTTTTCCCTGATTCTCCAGCCCCTGAGGGATAAGAGAAAATAAGATAATGTAACCAGGGCGTATGTGTGTGTTTGTGTGTGTATATGTGTGAGAGAGCAAGATGGAGACAGAGAGAGAAGGGGGTGGGAGAGAAAAAGAGAGGTAGAGAGAGTGAGAGAAAGAAGAGAGAAGAGAATCAGCCTCTTAAAAGCCTTAGTGAATAAAGCAGCAGCAGCAGGGTGCTGATACAAAGATGGAGAAAGTGGCTGCACCCTTTCCTTCCTCAACATCCTTTTTTTGTATTACCTTCCACCTTCCATCTTTCAAATTTAGTCAGTCAAATATATTAAATACTTACAAGCTTCTTTCCCCACAAATAATCAATGAATCAATCTCCCACTCCCAAAACCAATTAACCAACACTGCCTTGTGCTTGCCCCTCCATTGCTGCATACTGCCATTTTTTTTCTGGCATCCATCTGCAGTTATCACCTTTTAAGTACAGTATTAGTTCCCACCTTTTACCTACATAGGCTACTACTGATTCTGCAAAATGACATTCTACCCACCTGGCATATTTTTAATGGCTAAAAACCTATTATAGTCGGTTGCTTCAAAGTGTTGTAGCCTAATGAAACGACAGGGTGTGTTTAGAAGGCAAAATCAGGCAAATCAATACAATTTATTGCATTTTTGTTCACATTGTTTTGTTTTTTTGTTAGCTTATAATAGACGTTATCTTTGTTATGTATATCCACGGTCAGAGATGGTCATCTTTTACCAAACGCCCACCCCCTCACACCACACCTTTCACCCCCACCCTCCCGCTCCCCTCTACGGGCCCTACGGGTACAATTGAACTTTCTTACCGAGCAGCAGCAGTTTGACATCTTTGGCCGCGGTGACACCGTCCTCCTTGAGGTTTTTCTCGATGGCTTTGCTCCGATCCAGAGCCGCCCTCTCCTCCGCGCTCAGAGTACATCCCATGGTTAGAGAGCACAGCTTGATAGCGTTACCGATACCGGTATCCACGGTGATACAGGCAATAAAAGGTGGATTCAATGAAACGTGTGCGTGGCAACAAAGCTGGTTGCAAATCCTTCTTTTTCCTGTCTTGGTGTTATTTCCTCCTTTTCTGTGCTATGCCTTCGACTCCTCTATGCTCCCTCTTTCTCTCGCTCTCTGGGCAGCTCCCTCTCTGTCGCTCTCGATTCAAGCCGGGGCTACGACACCGCTAACGCATTTAAATCAAGGCTCCGCTCGGTTTGACTCCACAACGCAAACGCAGCACGATGTAGCCACCGCGGTTGTGTGTTTCTCAAGCGTGGTCTCGGTGGTTACTGTCCGTCAGCCAGTCCGTCTTCCTTCTGTCTTCTGTGTATCTGTCAGTAAAGCACGGTAACGGTTCACTTCTTCTCCACTCGTCGATAATAACGTTAGGCAATGTGTTGCTTGGCGGCGGGGAGCAGCGCTCGCATCGTTTGGTTCTCACGGCGGCTCACAGTGGACCTTCCTCCGTTTGGCTCCTCCGAGGCGGGCGGCGGGGACTCGCTCTGTAACTCTACTGCCTCCCGGTAGCTCCGGTAGGGGCTCGCTCGTTCGTTAGTTCATTCGTTCAATTGCAGGTTGCTGACGTCAGAGCAGCGGGGGGAAAAGTAGAGAGAGAGAGAGAGAGAGAGAGAGAGAGAGAGAGAGAGAGAGAGAGAGAGAGAGAGAGAGAGAGAGAGAGAGAGAGAGAGAGAGAGAGAGAGAGAGAGAGAGAGAGAGAGAGAGAGAGAGAGAGAGAGAGAGAGAGAACGTCAGTGGCGCGGCCTGGTGGTGCACTATGTTATAGGCCTAGTCCAATATTAGGCTTTCCGTTACCAGATAGAAAATAAATAGCAAATGCGAGTGTTCAAGAATTATTTTAATTAGGCTGATACACACTAAAAAATGCTGGGTTATTTAATCGACCCAACCGCTGGGTTATGAAATTCTTTACCCATTATGGGTTATTTATATGGAAGTTGGGTAATTTTTTTTCAACTCATGCGTTGAGTCAAAATCCATCAACCCAACATATATCGTTTGACCCAGCAAGTGGGTTGTTTGCTTCGAACATCAGCAGAGTCCACACAGCGAGCACTCGTCACAGCAGAGAACCTGACTGGTCATCCAGCGAGGCAAATAAATAATAAAAGGTACGTGTACACTACATTTCTTATTCACATTGTCTGTGTTGCGTTACCTATTAAAGTAGTATCTTTATATTGTCGAGGCTAGTTGGTTTGTTTTGGCTTTACAACGTAGCTAACGTTAGCCAAAATGGCTTTACAACGTAGCTAACGTTAGCCATTAAAGTTAGCCGTTATCATGGAAGCACGGATAGCCTACACCTTATCCATTTGGTCTGAATTATATTAATAAATGAATTAAACAATAATGCCCATGGGCATATGGTCGTGGTCGCAAGGCAAATTTTCCAGCTTGTTTCAAGCTAGACAGGTGATTCACTCGTTTACTAGCCAACAGTCAGTTAGTTGCTTTGCTAGCTAACTTATATTATTTTAACTGGCTAACTTTAACTTATAAACGAATGTGCTTGTTTTTGCTGAAGCTTTTAGGTCTTTGACTGATTAAAATATGTAAAAACAGTGAGATCATTTGATATGTCTGACTAAATGCATTTATTTAAGTTATGTGGTGACCCACAATTGATGAGAACAAATTCGTATTTAAAAAGGCATCCTGGCAAATGACAAGGGCCACTTGAGTGAAGGGTTGATGTAACACGACAAAGTAGCCTATGCTAATTTTGTGTAAAGGTGTTAACAGTTATACTTTAAGGAATGGCTTGATTTAGGAAAAAATCTAAAGGTAAGTGTTATGGAATTGTTTTCCATTATTTTAGAATAATTAATATGATTGAGAGGATTTAAGATTTTTTTTTTCGTTTGTAATAAAGAAATAGTCATTCAGTTCCATACTTCATACCAGTTGGTGGCAGTAATGCACCATAATCATTGTGTGCCAAGTGCCAAAAAATCTAAAAGAAGAAGACTACTCTCAATTAGGAACTTGTGTGTGCACCTGCGCGCCGTTACATCTGCTGAGCATTTGGTTCGACGTGACACGGATTTTTCCCTGTTATTTTCCAGGTATTATTGTTACAACTTGATAATATGCAAACGAGATCTGTAATGCAAATGTATATATTCATACCGCAGATAATTCGGGTAATGACGTTCGGGGTTGTGAATATGTTAATATGCACATAATGCAGACTGTCCGCCATTTTGTGAACACTGTAAAACGTGGTGATTGTGAAATGCATTACTTCGATTCAAATAGATTACAGTTAATGTTATAGTGTTCATTATGAGTTTACTTCAAATTTGTGTTTGGTTTATTAGGGTTTCTGTTAAATACGTCAACATTCCCATTTTGAAATTGAATTAACATGTTTCAACATAAGTAACAAGTACATCATGTACTTTCATTTTACTTAAATTAAAAAAGCTTTTTCTGTTTTACAGTCCTACATCAGAAACCAAAAAAGCACTGGCATTGGGTTTGGTTCAGTCATGTGCCTGTTTGAAAGACTCATCAAGCAGTGGCAGCGTGAGTGTTTTTTGAAAAATGTCATTGAGAGTTATTTGGGTTGTCATGATCCTCAAACTTTTTTTTCAAGGTTGCAATTAAATTAGATTTTCAATTGTATCTTTACTTAACTAGAGTCAGCCAAGGGCTGTACAACAGGCTCCCTTCTGTTTTAGATTTCCAATTTAGATCTCCTGTTTCTGGCGAATCATCACTAAAGAATAGACACTTGGGTTTGTACATGTGAAAATTATTGTCCTGCAGGTCCTTTGAAAAGTTGTAAATAAATAATTGTGAATTTGAGGCTTTGAATTTGACTGGAAGTCACAACCTCAACGCACTGTTGTTTTTGGCAATGGAGCGTGGAGAAGCATACATTGAGCGTAAAAGCTAAAACAGTCAGTTAACAGACAAAATACCGCTTACTCCTTAAACATTTCTGTGATGTTTGATGCCCACTGTTATGCACTAAGCAGCAGGAACAATAATTGATCTACTTCTCTGAGGACAGACAGACGCACAGACAAACCCTGTTCTAACCGTAGCCCATGCTGTCAGTCAAACGTACCTCATCTCTATTCATTAAATATTTTGATTTCTTGGCAGGATATATGGTACAGCCCAGGACGGAAACACCGGCCAGCCACTGGTTTCCTAGAGGAAAGGCTGCGGAACATCAGGAAGCGGCTGAGATCAACCAGCAGGCCGCGGAGCTCGGCACAGACGACATCACCACAAACGCCAGATGATGCTGCTCTTGCAAGGCCTCTAATACCAGGTAATTATTAAATTAAAAAAAATATTTGATGAAGCAAAACATCCATATTTCCGTGACTAACAACTTTGTTGTTCTTTACAGAATGTACCACATCAGAAGAACGTGCGTCACAATTTAAAGAATGGTTGAGAAACAATGCTGAGCCCCTCAGCCAGATAAAGACCTATATGGAAAACATGGCAGTCTACAAGGCAAAGTGGATCAGAGACAACGGTTGGACTATTGATCAAATCCTTGAAGAGTTCCCTTGCCTAATGACCAAAGGCATGGTAGGTATAGGGAAAAATGATCTTACATATGAGGATACATTGTTTATGTTTTATTGGTGTACCACATTGAATTGGAATTTAAAAATGTGTTTTCCATTTTATAGATTGCACAGGACTTTCTTGTTCTTTATGGGGATGCTGCACCCAAGCTTTTTGAAACTTGGCTTCCCATTTATGCAGAGAAGGTCCTGTACCTGGCAAGACAGGAGGGGAAGCTAACATTGCCCCTGGATGATCTAACACCAGGTAATATATTGTCAGCAGATCTTGTAAATGCAGGGAATGCTATGGAATATGCGGGATATTTATGCGATGAAATTACGGGTATTGTGAATTCAAAGGTATGCTACCGGTATTTCGCATTGTATTGACACCTATGTCTTCCTACAGATGGCGTTGGGAACTCGCCCTGAGGCAACTGACAGAATTACTCCACCCTACAACATGCAAAGTTGGCCGTGGCCGCGGTGCGAAAGTGGTACGCTACACTAATCGTGAATGCAGCTTGGCCTTCATCGATCATAAGGCTGTGAGTCCTCGAAGCACAAGTTTCTGAAGAGAAAACTTAATTAATTTTATTAACATATCTGAACTCAACACTGCACGCACACATCCATATTCAGGTTTTATTATACTTTTGGGGACAAGCATCAAATATAGCCAGACAGTATTTGGAAAATAGCTGTTCTACAAGCTTAGAACTTGCTGAACTAAGTTCTTCTAGAACACCTCAGCAGTGCCACTGATTACCTCTGTACCGCACCGCACTGATGCAGTAATTTGTTCTAAAACAGGCACCGACTAAGTATTGATTTCAGTTTTACTATAGTAGTTGGTTGACATTGACATCTCACTCTCTTTTATTTTCTTTTTTAGCCTGGAATAAACATGGTCGAGTACCTCCATGAGGCGAAGGCGTCCAAGCCATACCCCTACATCCTGATGCTCGGTAATGACCGGAGTGCATCTCAGGCATTCGTAGTAATATCTGGAAACACTGCTTCAGGCCATTGATGTCTGTTTTAAGGCATTTTTTGTCTTTGATGTCAAATACCCTAAACAGTGCGAGCATGTGCGGACATTCGTGCAAAATGTGATCTATGAAATTCCAGGTGGGGAGTCAAAAATAGTTAAGTTTTTCAAAACTAGAATACTTGCTTGCAAGTAGCTTAATAGCAGCTTTTAGGAATTTGTTCAATATAGAGCTGTCGACTGTTGAATGTTCATCCAGTTTAATGGAAATTGTTGTTTTGCACTGGATGTGTTCCAACCTGAGTGAACTGCACCAGTTCAAGTATATTGTTACTAACTTCACCAGTTCCAGTATATTGTTAGGAGCTAAACCAGTTCCAGTATATTGTCAATATTAATATAATAAATTATTTCAAAGATTCCATTGTTTTGTTTTTGTATTGTTTAAGTGTTTATTGCATAATATATGCCTAAATCTCACATGTATTCTGTTCTAGGTACGCAATTGCATTTTTTTTTCTAAATTGTACTGTAATGTTAGACTTAATCTGGCATATGATTTAATTTTACTCCGCATAATATGTAGTTGAATCAACCTAGAATTGTAATTAATTTGACACAGCATTTAGGTACATTATATAACAAATATGTAGTTAAATCAACCCATAATTGTAATTAATTTGACCCAGCATTTGGGTACATTAAATAACAAAAATGTGTAGTTAAATCAACCCATAATTGTAATTAAAATGACCTAGCAGTTGGGTACACTGTTTAACAAAAATAAGTAGTTAAATCAACCCATAATTGTAATTAAATTGACCCAACATTTGGGTACACTGTTTAACCAAAGTATGTAGTTAAATCAACCCATAATTGTAATTGGTTTTAACCCTGCATTTGGGTAGAATATTTAACTCATCTGTTGGGTTAAATATGACCGACCCATCGTGCTGGGTCAAATTAACTACTGCTGGGCTGGTGCAATATTTAACCAGCGGCTGAGTTATAAAACAACCCAAGTTGAGTTATTTTTAACCCAGCATTTCTTAGAGTGTAACTCACCGCTGGTACCTTGATTATTTGGATAATTTGTTGTGAAACTTGACTTTGGTCAATATTAACAATGCTTTGCTTATGAGTGTGTCTAACCACTGTATGTTTAACTGATTATCAGAGCCATATTGTCATTAGTGTTTTTTATTAATCAGGTAGGCCTAAATATGCAAAGCCTCCTTTCTCTCAATAGCTACATTAGGCTACTGGCTAATGGTTGTTGGCAATGTCTGGCACCCAACTGACATTTGCAATGAAAGGTTATTACTTGTCCATCAGCTGTGGGATAACCAAGGACAAGTTTGTTTCCCACAGTGAAGTGTTCCACTGCCTCTGTTACAGCCTGCCATGGTTTAGATCCATTTAGATTTGGAATTAATTAGGGCCTATATTTGGAACTTCAGAAAACATGTTAGGCCAAGACATTGTGCTTGGACAGTTCATCTTTTGCTAATAATTTAAAAGGAATGAATTACTTTGACTATGTAGCCTACATTCAGTCGGTGGTGGGTTTCATTTTTAGCCAAAACAAAACATTTTATTTTATCCAGCAAACGTACAGAAGTTTGCCTATTTATTCGGCAAATGTAGCCTACAGAAGTCCTCCCAAATAGGATCTCAGATCTCTGTCATGTAAATAAATGTCATGTAATAAACATGATTTACGGATTATTTGAATTAAATTCTCCAGTCGCTCAAATATGTATTACATTTCCTTTTTTTACTACTGTACATTCCCTGTACAAAAGTCATTGTCATGTTTTTACTGCTCGATGGTGTTTTAAGCCTCCAACGTCGCCTTCCAGGCAGCTAACCCTAACCTTAACCCTAAACATAACCATTGCCGCGCTGCCTGGAAGGCGACGTTGGGGGCTTTAAAACACCAAACACCGTTTTTACTGCAAACAATATTACAAATATGTATTTCCATCAAATAACAGAAATGTCTATTTTGATCAAATAACAATGTTAAAACATTCTGGTTAACGTTGTGGCCTTGGCATGGGTTACACTTGATTGAATGTAAAGAAAGATGCCCTGGTTTAGTAATTTGCCAACATTGTTCACACCTTTAGTGGCAAAAAGACAATTTATTGTTTTTGAGCACCCTGCTCTGCAGCTCTGTGGAGCTTTCGGTTTCCTGGCCACTCATAGACTGTTGTGTTGAGTGTCAGAGCTCTCATTTGCCCCCACATATGAAACCCAAGCCAGCCGTTTCCTGCATACACTCTCACAAGCTGAGTATAGGCTACCCTGCCTGGAGGAGCTGCATGAAATGGCAGCGAGCCAAAGGGAACAAGTGACTGGTGCAGGAAGTCGAGCATTTGCTAACTATACGGTAGCCACATCCTCCTGGTGTGTTCTAAAGGAAGTCTATTTCAAAACAAAGATATAGAACTTTGGGGGTGGGGGGGACAAGCATGTTAAATTTTGTTATAAAACCTGTATATATCCTGCGTCATTTGTTTCCACCCAAGCACATTGGAGGAAAAGCACATTACCTATTTGTGAAAGTCATTACAACATGTCAATGGCAGAGAGGGTTGGGTGTTATTATAATATAACTATCTATATAAGCTATATGCGACATTCTGCATTATTTACAGTCATCCAAAAAAACACCATTAGGGCTGACCGTCCAGTTTATTCCCACACAGCCGTATCACTGTGTACATTATTAGGCAAGTGCACTGCAAGGCTCATTCACCTTGACTGCAAATAACCCCTGATCCTCAATGATGATGGTAGTTTTATTCAACTGCATGAGTATACTGGAATAGACAATAGTACAATAGTATTACTTTCTCTTTGTAGTCCACACAATTTAGTTAACAAGCATACATTGTAGTGTTCAATTATATTTTATTCATGAACCACCATTTTGGAGACTCTTTCAGTTTATAAGCACTATTGGGAATTTTCAAGTCTAGTGTTTGATAGTCACTACTGATTTAGAGAGATTTTCAGATACATCATCACATCAGTATTCCGGGTAGGGAATGAGTCCTTACCCCAAGTGAAGAGGTTCAAGTACCTCAGGGTCTTGTTCGCAAGTGAGGGGACAATAGAGCAGGAAATTGGCCAGAGAATTGGAGCAGCGGGGGCAGTATTGCATTCGCTTTACCGCATCACTGTGACGAAAAGATAGCTGAGCCGGAAGGCAAAGCTTGCAATCTACCGGTCATTTTTCATTCACCTATGGTGATGAAGGCTGGAATAAGCAATTTGTTGTATTTTAGCAGAATACTGAAAGCAGCAGGAATGCAGAACTGAGTACACTTTAATATCTGTTTGTTTATCTCCATCGTAGTAATATCGTCATCACGATATTCAACAGCTTTATTGCATATCGCATATTTTCCTCCATTGGGTCATGACCGAAAGAACTGGATCGCAGGTACAAGCGACTGAAATGGGTTTGCCCCAGGAGGGTGGCTGGCATCTTCATTAGAGATAGAGTGAGAAGCTCAGGCATCCGGAAGAACTCAGAGTAGAGCCGCTGCTTCTTGGCGCCAAAAGCAGCCAGTTGAGGTGGTTTGGGCATCTGGTAAGGATGCCTCCTGGGCGCCTCCCTAGGGAGGTGTTCCAGGCACGTCCAGCTCGGAGGAGGCCTCATGGGAAGACCCAGAACTACAGTAGGTGGAGAGATTGTTTCTTCACCCTGTCCTGGAAACGCCTCGGGATCCCCCAGTCAGAGCTCGTTAATGTGGCTCGGGAAAGGGAAGTTTGGGGTCCCCTGGTGGAGCTGCTGCCCCCTGCGACCTGACCCCGGATAAGCGGATGAAGATGGATGGCTGGTCACATTAACATGCTAACATACTCAAGCAGGTATAAACCTATTTTAGAGTATATTAGCATACTTATTTGACCTAAAGATGACTCTTGATGAAAAGTGTGGAGATCAAAGTGATCACAATCATGATCATTGGGGCACCCTGAATATCCGTACCAACTTTCAGGTCAAGTCAGGGGACCACCAAAGTCTCCATGAATGTCTATACAAGAATTCATGGCAATCCATCCAACAATTGTTGAGATATGGATCAAATGACATTGCCATCCATGTCACTAAAAAGCTTTCAGAAACAGAAGCAGTGACACCAACAATTTCACCCATCTGTGTCTCAGCTGTCTAATCAGGGCGAGCCGCCTAAACATAACCTTACTGGCGTAAGTATCAGCTGATAGAAGCTGACAACCCATTTTGAAGATTGGTTGTTTGTCTTGACAATGTTCAAGATGTTGTCAGACACAGACTTTAGCTACTTTCAACATGAAGCATTCGTAAGACCTGGTTATAAGTTAGTTAAGGTAAATCGTTGTGGAGCATTCATGAGCTCAATTGTGAGCTATTTAAGAAACACTGCACATCTGCACTATATACATGGCATTTTGTAAGTGTTTTTTGTTATCTACAGTACGCAGCAAGCACAATATTCATTGATATTGGAGAGACATTGTTGCAGGGCACCTTCTGTCTCCCTTTCCTTCCTTTGTCGCATCTGGTCAGTCCGTTAACAGACCCAGGCTGTGGTTATTGTTACACAATCAGCACACGCAGACACACACACACACACACACACACACACACACACACACACACACACACACACACACACACACACACACACACACACACACACACACACACTATATTAACAGTGATGTGATGCAAGTCATCTTAGCAGAGTAGAGTAAGAACTATGCTTTTGACTCAGACTTGGGTTGGGATCCACTGATTGAGGACAGAAAACTGAAATAACTAAAACGGTACTCTGCAACACATAAAATGAGAAACCTGTCCAGGCAGCAGGCTGTATTTTGATAGTACCTGTTTGACCCTTGTTTGCCAAGGGAATTTAAAAAATAGCATAGTGTGTTGGTACATTACAACCACCCTGATTTACATACATGCATCTTGATAGTTAGAAAGAACGAAGAATTACAAACTATGTCAGCGAGGATTATACCTGCAAGGAAAAGTGATGAATGAAATAAACAGTGTGTTTAATCTTTAATAACTTTACATGCAATCATTTACATGTCCGTATTACTACCTATATATAGGAGTAATACAAAATACAAAAATCAGTAAGCTAAGCAGCCATACAGAGATCATGATGACTTCATCTCTTCAATTTGTGCAATGACCATGCGCCAGAAACAACAACAATGGCTACCGCTGACACTGAGCAGCAACTGCACCTCTTCTTCTGTCCACACATACAGTATGTGTCACATTTCGTTTTTGTCATTGCACCTTGGGCTGTGTGCCAAACAGATGTAAAAAAAATAGATATCAAATATGTATGTAGGCTATATTATATGTAAGCATGTATAATTTGCTACTTTTGTTTGATTTGTTAATTACGGCAATATAATCTTACTAAGCATGCTAAGAAGCTTCTTCTCTGGTATTTGGCGTATCATTGACAAAGCCTTTATCGCCAACTACTGGCCTGACGAGCACTTGGAGTTTTTTTTTGCGTTCTAGTGTGGACGGAGGTATTTATGTATTTGATTTTTACGGTGGAGAAACATCAGTTTTCAAAAATATACTTCTATAGACTCTATGGAGACACGGACCTTACGCCATAGCCTGACGCGCACCTCTTGAAAAATGTAACTACACGTCGCGGCGATGCACGTCACTCGGCCGTGGCTTGGTAGCGTTGCATTTCGCCCCAACGACTCATTTCCTTGTTCTCCTTCTCCATAAACAACATAAAATTAAGGAGAGGGTTCACCTTTCCTGCTACAGATTTCCCACCGTGGTCAGAAGGCACATGGGAGACACTTTGTTTCTCTTACTATGACTGTAGCGAGTAGCGACTTGTTATAAGTCGCTACTCGCTCCAAAGCTAATCGCCGTCACTCTCTCACTTGCTCTACCACACACTCCCCACGCACACACACATGCTGGCCCTGCAATTCTCTTACAGAGATCGACGTGCACACCAACACACAAGTATAAACTTCAGGCCACTTACGTAGGCTACAGCGAAAGCTCTGCACAACCATAAATCAAGCTTTAGTCCTACTCAACGTCTCTACCTAATTCTATGCCAATCCATCAAACAGTGATTGAGCCACAACCTCTGTAAGCCAATGATCTTGTTGCTGTCAATCTTCAAAGCTGTTACTTTCTCTGCTGCTTTAAGCTGTCATTTCAGTGTCAGAATGATGTGAGCTCAGGTGGGTCCACATCACATCCATCCAGATCTTCATAGAGCTGTTTGTCACCATCATCAGTAAAGCTATTCCTGTATGGACAATGGACATGGGGTCTAATCACCTAATGCCTACCATACACCAGAAGACTTATAACAGACTTTCAAAAGATTACAGTCTGACACATCTCACATGTAAAGACAATCATCTCACATCTAACGTTAAAGACTAATAAGACTTGGGATCTTGCAGGGTCACAAATTGCAAGACTACAACTAGATTTGTTTTGAAAAATTGAACAAAGCTAGCTAGCTACCCCTAGCGTTAGCTGGTAACTTTAAGGGAAGGTTTGCCGATTTTTCTGTTCTGCCGTAGAGTACCCAGAGGTCCGCATTTATCTGTCAGTAAAACTGCGGTTGGATGACGCGCTTGAGAAGTGTTAAAAATCAGCAATTTCCCTCTTAAGCGTTTAGCTTAGCACGGCACCATAGCAATAAACATCACTGGCTGTACCCGGTTGCTGCTTCCTGTTTGGTGCCGGAGGGAGTGCACCCATTGGTTGTTGACAATATTCGCATGATTTAACTTCACTATCAAAACTTACGGTAATATTAAACACATTTGATTTTGTTGGAATGTCAAGACAGGAAAAAAACTGACATGGACAGTTTTATGACCACCTTACACCAAAGGACTGAGACAATGGGGCCGCGCCCAACTCTGGCAAGACTCTCATGATTTAATTCCGATATTGGAAATGGACAGTGGTGGTGTGAGGTCGGCATAAAACTCCTCACATAATTCTTCAACTTTATGTGGTGTCAACCCAGTCTCACGGCAGTTCATGAAATGGGCACGTTATTTAATCTATGGCTTCGTGTACAATGACACATTTTTTTCGAGTTGGTGAGTGTACCATTTGGACCATTTTTTTAATGTGGGCCGGTCAGATTGGATCGACCAACCCAATCAGAGGTTACTCAAATTGGGACGTTCAGTCAAAATCAAGCACGTCACCTGCAAACGGGATCTCCGTTTGCTGACGGGCGCAGCTTCACCAGAGCTCCGACTGCTGTCTGTCCGCGCGGCCGTCTGACGGCATCAGTATTACATTGACACAGTTCATTACCGGTTAATAACGTCTCGTTGTCGCGTTAAATAGTAGTCTATAATCTATCATCTATCAGTACATGCTTATAACTGTCACTTTTAGAACTGAGCCACAGCAACAAAAGGTACTTTGATGGTTACCACAGTTGGAAGGGTTGTGGCCAGAAGAAAGCAATTACTAGCTATCTCTTGAACGGTCTGTAACATCAATTACTTCAATAACCAGGTACACCATAATGCCCCCAAAAACGTGTTCAGGTTATCATGAAAGGGTGAATTTCCATTTTGTATAAAATGCAAGGAAATCAATTTTCAATTTTCATATCATTGATAACAGAGGCTTTTTCTTGGCCTTTATGATCAATTGTTAGTGCTCTAAAAGGAGTTAGCTTCTTTTATATTTTCTTTTATATATTTGTGCCACAATGAATACATTTTATTATTTGTTTTGCTTTTATCATTTAGTTTACTTTAATACAAATTGATCATCCTGAAACAGGGAACAGACCATGATGACATCATTTCATTTATTTAATTGTGGTATTACATTTTACAAATATATGATATAGCTTGGAAATTAAATGATAATCCATGTACCGGCTATCCCTTTAGTAATGACGATTCTTTTTTTTACATAGGAGCATTAAACACAAATATGACCACACTTTTAAAGCATCATAGCAACACATGCACACACACACACACACACACACACACACACACACACACACACACACACACACACACACACACACACACACACACACACACACACACACACACACACACACACACTTCACATCACATGTATGGCGAGTGCAATTTTTCTGTTTAATCAAAACACTTCACAGCACCTCACACTACCGATTAGGAACCTTTTTATATAATGAATTTTAAATGTTTTTTTGCCTCAGGTTGTAGGCACAACATAGCCTTCATTACTCACATTTCTAGCTAAACGTTTATTTAGTTTGTCCTGGGTAGGAGCTCTGCAGAAGTGACAATGAAATACATTGATTTTAAAGGAATAGTTACATTTTGGAAAATACACTTATTTACGTTCTTGCCAAGAGTTAGATGAGAAGCTCAATAACGCTTTAATTTCTGTATGTTAAATATGAAGGAGGAGATGGTTAATTTAGCTTAGCATAAAGACTGGAAATGGGGGAAAAGCTTGCCTATCTCTGTCCAATGGCAACACAATTCACCTGCTGACCACTAAATCTAATAATTTACATTTTATATGATCATGAAAATATTTACTAAAGCGTTTTGTAAGAGAGAGAGAAAGAGAGAGGGGTGGATGTGGTCAGAGCAAACAGCTGTGGCTGGTCGTTTCGGTGCCTTGCTAACTTTTTCTTGCCTAAACTTAACCGTAATCTCTGCCGAACGGACCGACAGCCCGCGGTACTCTGTACCCGGCTCACAGTCACCCATTCTCGGGTAACAGAACCACCAACAACGACCGGCAGCTTGCGGTTCTCTGTACCCGGCTCACAGTCACCTATTCTAGGTTCTACCGCTGACCCGACGGAGCACCGTAGCCAGTGTCGTAGTGCTCTGTAGTGGCTTAACACATATACTAACTGCTGCAGATACGACAAGCTGTGACGGAGGTCCGTAGCCTCGTCACGAAGCTCTGCAGTGACTTAAACGGCTAGCAACTGCCGCTCTGTAGCACGGAGCTCTGTAGCCGATGTCACGTGGCTAGCCGGCGGTCTCCTAGTTTTCGTATGTGCATAACTTTTCGTACAATATCATGAGAATGCGTTGAAAAATGAACATTCTGATTAATAGTGGATGGGTTGTTGGTGAAATAACGTATAATTAATGAGAAAATGATTACTGTGGACAGAGCAGAGAGCAGAACAGAGCTGCTGTCGGCCGCTGCTCCTGTGTGCATTTACGCATTGTTATCATTAAATGCGTTGGATGTCTCATAGAAATAAATGTACACACAGGAGTACAGGATTACGGCTGCTGGCACCACTGGGTTCAAGAACTTGGTATTGGTAGGGTGACCATCATCTCCAACTTGGGCAGCAATATGGTTGTGAAATTACAAGGTGCCGAGCAAGAACAGAATCACACTCTTCTTCCCACAAAGGTTTCCATTTTAGAGTATAGCACTTATTACAGATGTAAACAATCAAAGAAAACACCAAAGCCAAGATGGATCTGGGGGCACTGCACTGTGTGGGCCTTCAAAAACAACACGCCTACTCCTGTTTCCTGAGTGGAGCCTGGACAGTTTGGAAAGTTTGGTACTATTACAAACATTTCTTTAAATAACACTGAATCTATCGGAGAGGAAGTTGTGATGTACTTGTCTTTGCCTACCACACAACCACCACTACTGTATTCTGGTTTTGCTCGTTGGGTTACGTATAAATACAATAAGATTGATTATGTAACATTTATTTCTTCTGCAACCTTTAATGAGGCATATTGCTTTCTGTTAATTTTATGTAGTTAGTCCCTGTTGTATGTAGGGTATTTTGTGTATGGGTTTGAAAATTATTGTTTATTTTGTGTCGTCCAGTGCTGCTTGTCCAAAGAAACACCCCTGTGTCATAAAGGTTTGTGAAAAAAGCAGTGAAATATGTGTCTCTGCTTCTGCAAAAAAAGCATTAACTTCGCATTACACAAATACATTTTAATTGCAACATCCTAAGTTTACTTTGCTGTTAATTTGCCCCTGAGTAAACACAGCGCTTTGCCCAGAAAGAGAGGACTGATCCGAACAACAGGGACAGCATGACACTGTGTTAGTAACCACGAGAGTAGTGAGCAATGGATCTATTGTACACTGAGCTTTTAGTTTTATAGACAGTGAGTGAGCAGGTACGAGTTGTGAGTTGTAAAAATCTATGTAAAAAGATGGATAAAGCAAAAAAGCTGTCGGGGGCAGTTAAATATGTGGATGGTGAAAGGCAACAGGTAGGATTTAAAGTGTGACGTCTGTGCTTGGAGGCTTGCAAATATTCATGTTAACAGACTAGCTAGCGTTTGCTAACACTGGGAATGTGGCACCCAAATGGGGGTTTACAGCTAGCTTAGAATATGCTAAACCAAGGTTGCTGAGCTGAAAACTGGAAAATATAAGGTAGCATGTACAATAAATGACATACATACATAAAACATAACTAATGCAATAACTCTGGTTTACCATGGAAGCATGCATAGATTTGCTACCAGACTTGGAGGATTGCAAATATTCCTGTTAACAGACTGTTCTTAGACTAACTAGTGTTTGCTAACACTAGCAGCTAAAATGGGGTTTATGGCTAGCTTAATGCAAACCAATGTTGCTGATAGCTACATTTAAATTTTGGTTAAACCCTATGGTACCAATCCCATGCATGACATATCTCAATTTTATTAAGGTAAAATAACAACTGGTAAATATAAGGTAGCATGCACAATAAATAACAAGAAGCTGGAAAACATAACTTGTGCAATAACTAGAACCAACCATGGAATCATTAATATATTTTGTTTAGCTGTTCATGACAGCTGTGCAGGCTATAGTTACATCTGTTAGGTGACATGGAAGCTGTAATTACAGGGTCACATCTCTCTCTCTCTCTCTTTAAAGGTATGTGCTAAGTGGCTCAGTGAGTTTATTTCATTCAGGTGTGAGGATGGTGGATCAGGAAAGACAGGAAACAGGTCTAACATTAGGTGGAAGTGTAGGGGGAACCACTTGATACCAACAGATCCATTTCTTAATATTATTAATATGGAAAAACTAATATGGGAAATCTATTACACAATGTTTGTTTGACAATATGTCTTAGTGGAGAAGAACACAGGCAAGGAGTGAATGAGACAGACATGAGGTCGGCGATTGCATCAATGAGACCAGTGATGACATCAGGTAGGAGTTCTATTAGTTAGACCACACAAATATATACTATATAAATATTTATAATTATGGTAGGCCTACAGTGGCTGATATACTTTAACATAAACCTTTATTATTTAAAGCCCATACATGATGATGTCCGGCACACTTATCTTTTTTTTTTGGGGGGGGGTGGGTGGGGGGAGAGCTGCATACCCCTCTGACACTGGGTAGTTGACCAAAGTGCATATAGTCAAAGCCTTTTCAATTAAATTAATAGTGTCCATGCATTTTTGATGTTATATTGCATTTTTTATATTATTTTAAATTTTAAAGACAAGTTCAATCTCTCCAAATATGGGGCAAAGTTAAGATAGGAGCTGAGGATGAGACATGGGGTTCAAAGTTCCTATTTTGTCAATGGGGAGGGCCAGTATAAGATGCAGCCATACATACATGCATATTGAGAATTTGAAATGTAAACACGTCTTTTTGAATATTTCTTTATACTAATAATCTTTTACATATATCTTAAACTGAACTAAAACTAAACTACATGCATTTAAAAGAAATCCCAATATTACATTGATTATAATGCATTACAACCTTTCTTGTTCAGGGTCTCAGGCTGGAGCCTTAACATTAATACATTAAGATAATAGTGGCCTCTTTTATACTTGGTGTGGAGAGAGAGTTTAGAAAAATAGGGCATGTGATAACCTTTTTTTAGTTTTAGCTTCTGCCAAAAGATTTTGTTATTTTCACGAATAAGTTCTGTCTAACACTTTGTACATGAACAGGAACAACACTTCTAAAGTTAGTGACCAAATGAAATTGACAGTGATGCATACTGTGAGCCCTTTATAAAGGCAATAAGTGACGCTTAAGTGACTGTTTTTTATCTTCTTCATTTTATGATCAAAGTGATGATGAAATGGCTTATTTCTAAACTCTGCATAATGAAATTTGCAGTAATTGGAAGGATATAGCACAGTGTATAAATTCCAACAAGTCCACCAATCAATACGACCACATAGGTTGTTTGTTTCTACCCTCTACTATGACCCACAGGAGCATTTCCTAAATTAGCACCCCTACCTGTGGCAGGAGATCAACATGCCCTTATAACTAAATGTAACGGTCAGAGTTTTAAATACGTTAATGTTGAGAAACGGTCACATTTTGGTGATATTAGTCAACAAAACTACTTGGTAAGGTTTAGGAAAACATTGTTGGTTCAAATAAGTATGTTTCTCACGTAACTTTAGTTACACAGTTACGTTAGTGACATACTAATGTACGGGACTTAGCATAAGGTAGTTACGTATGTAACTTATGTCACGGCAGCATCCAATTCCTATTGGTTTCTATTGGCCGCCAAGCTGAGGTGGGTGGGGCTTACCTGCGTCACAGAGCTTACTAAGCGGAAGTGAAGCAGACTGAGAGAGTCACTGTCAATACCCGATCCGTTCTGCGCATGTGCATAATTGCGTAGTAGCGTTCTGCGCATGCGCATAATTGCGTAGTAGAAAACCTGTGCGATTTGTACCACGCATGCATTAAAAAACACTTGACGGCAACTTGCAGCATATTTTTCTTTTTTTATAAAGATATTTAAATTAAGACTTGTTATCACTGATCCAAAACGCTTGCGACGTCATTGTTGTGTTGTTTATGTTGATAGTTTTACTGGTAATACTTCGTCTTGACCATAGACCATTCATTTATTATTAATATACAGTCTATGGTCTTGACTAATAACGCAACAAAGTGTAAACGTACGAAAGTGTCCTTTCTAAGACGGGATGACAGCTCTTCCAGCCACCACTGCTGTATACCACTATAGTAGCTACATGCTAACGGCAGTAAACATGTCATCTTGTCGGCCATTGTTGTTAAATTCTCCCCAATTCTGGGTCTCATTCCTGCTGAAACATGTCCAATTGGGTAGTGTTTGGTTTAGAAGCCTTATCTGAGATTTCTGACTTTAGAAAGTGCTGCTTCGTTCCACTACAATCTAATGTTATCATACTCCAAGCTAACTATTATGTAGCTGCATGCTAACGCAACATAGCTGTAATCTTGGCCAATGCTGGTAATTTCTCCCAAAATTCCAGTCATTTTACTGCTGGGACATGTCCGGTTGTGTAGTATTTGGTTTAGTAGCCTTTATTGGTGATTGTTCGCGGTAGCAGCAGAGTATATAGCAGGACTTTACCGTGTAAAATCACCACCGTTGGCCAAGCAGCTATAACTATGTTGCCTTAGCATGCAGCTACATAATAGTTAGCTATAGGAGCATGCTGGGCTCTCACAGAGATCTCATTTGTAGCCCTGTTTTACCTTATATTTTTATAAAAGTACAAACACATGAAGTGAGAGGTGTATACACATGATTAGACTTTATTTAAAGCATGATTAACATGAAGCAGGATGGAGCAAGGCTTCTAGCTCAGGCTAGCTAGCGTTAGCAAATTACCTAAAAAGTTGCAAAGAAATGAAGCAACATAAGCCTTTGTTTAATTTGCTACGTCGTGTCGTACTGGATGCCCGGACAACCCTCCGTATATCATTAACAGATACTTTAGGCAACTCCAGCAAACAAGTAGATACTGTCAATGTCTAATGTTGTCTTCCAGCAACCTGCGGAATGTCTAAAACATAACTGCCAGTAATCACGCAAGCGTAGAACCGATCAGGTAGTGTCGTAAAACACGTTGAGCTTCTGCGCATGCGCAGACTTATGCACATGCGGAGAACGGATCGGGCAGGCGGAACGGATCTGGTACTGACAGTCACAGTTAGGTTCAGACTGACAGACTGGAGACGAGAGTCAGTGAAAAGAGGATGTGTTTCTGATGTGTTGTGACGTTTCCCCACCAAGTTGTGTTAATGTTTTGTCTGCATCTTAACAACAAATGAACTATCATCCTAGTGTCGAGGCTGACACCGCACCGAGGACCAAGCTGGCCCGAAGAGAAGTGTGGAACAGCACGGAACAGCGGCTATGACAAAGTTAGGCCTCTAATCCTTACCTTCAGTCTGGTGGACTACCGTTTCTGTAATTTTCAAATGCACGAGCAAAACCAAGCTCTGTAAGCCATAGACACAAGGATAGTAGTAGGTTTCCTCAAGGTTGTGGTTATGCCAAGGCACTCATCTTACAAGTTTACTTGCATGCGTAAATTAAAAATAAGTCAACATTGACTTTTGGTTTCATACGGGATGCAAAGAGCTGTCTCCTGGGTGAAAGTCCTATGTTTGTTTAAACCATCCATCCACCCAGACCTCTTCCCTATACAGACTTTGTATTTCTTTATACTACGCCACCTGGCACCCTCCTTTGCTCCCATAATAATTACCATGGCCACTGGAGGTCGCCGCCACAATAAACATAAATATGGGTAGTAACAAGCTGCTTTTACAACAGCCTATGGGGTTGTTTTTTTGGAGGAAAGTCTCATAAATGTAGGAGTTGTGGCCTTTAAGATCTCTATCTTTTGTAAGGAAATATAAATCATCACTGATTCAATGTCCCAGTCTTGTTTGACGTCAGAAACTCCATTTCACTGGCAGTCAGCTTGCATCCTCACAACTCAGCTATAAAAAATACATTTTTACATGAAAAATGCAGAAGTGGTTCAACCCTGATGCTCCAGTCACATCATCAGTGCCAATACTGCCACTAAATCTGACTCTATAGATTCATAGCTCATATTTTTCAATTGTGTTCTCTGTAGTTTATTTGCACAACTACTAGTAAAAAATAGATAGGAAAACAAACAAAAAAAGTGTTGCTGTTAAAACAGAAAGATAGTTGAGGTGCCAAAGGCCACTTTGCTGAAAAAAGAGAAAACTTGATGGAGAGGACTGACAAAACACTCTGAGCCAAAGGGTTTCTGTCTCTCCAAGAACAGTGGTGATTTCACACTTATGATCATGATATAGGTCCTCCACTTCATCACTATGTATTTTTTTAAGTGTTGAATACGCACACTTGCACATTTCAGCAACTTTTTTGTAAATCTTCTCACATCTCTTCTCGCCTCCCTCTCATATCTGTACTTCCTCCTCCTTTTCTTGTACACATAACTAAAGATGTAGGATCGCCCAGTGAAGTGACTCTTTGTATCCCTTTGTATTTCCATTCTGTCCTCCCTGCTTTTTAAAACGCTAAAATATGCAGGGATGTTTCCTCTTTTTCCCTTTTTTGTCGTTGGTGCAGAACCTTGTCCCTGCTCTGTGTTGTAAGGCTGTGGTGCCTGAAGTTGAAGTGCCTCAGCTCGGTGCTGCTGGTAGTTATGAATAAAAGACGCCTTGTTCTGTTGTAGCCTGGCCCTGCATCTGCCTGCATCTGCTGCTTAAGTGATCTCTGAGGACCCCTGGCTGGTATTTGGGGAACAAAGAGAAATAAAGAGAAGGAAGGAGCATGTGTCATGTGTGACATGGCAACTGCGAGAACTTCTTTACATTCACCTCCATGTGTGCATGAAAATGCCTGAATGTTAGGAATCTGTATTTGTGTGCCATGGTCTGACCTGATGCGTGTGTGTGTGTGTGTGTGTGTGTGTGTCTGGTGCAGTCAGGGGTTTTGCAGGGAGGGGTTAAACTCCAGAGTGATGCTCCATGGAGCGCGATGAGAGGAGAGGTACTTAGGGACAACACATGCCATTCCAAATAGCACTCAGTCTGAATAATGCAGCAGTATGGAGGAGAGAGGGAGGGAGGGAGGGAGGGAGAGGAGGATGTGAAAAGAAGAAGCAGAGGAAGAGGAGAGGGTGTAAGAGAGATTGTGTAGTGAGTGGCGAGCGAAAGAGTTGCAGAATGATGTGATCACAGTAGACGGTGGAGGAGATAAGAGAGGAAATAGTGTGCAGGATGAAATGAGAGGAATAAATGGAGGAAATGTGGGGAGGACGGCTGATTCACGATGAAACAGTAGAAAGAAGTGGAGGAAGAGGATGTTGAAGGGAGTAGGAGAAGAAAAAAGGGCAGAGTGGAGATGGATGTGGAGGCAAGAAGAATACAAAGAGCAATCTGTATGTAAACAGTAGAGGTAACAGAAGGAAGCAAGAGTAAGAGAAAGAGGAGATGAGTATGGAGGGAGGAACAGTGGAGAGGAGAGGAAAAAACAAATGAGGCCAGGACAGAGAGTTACTCAGTGAGATTGAAAAGATTTTAGACATCTTCAAATATCATTTCCCATTTGGCTGTATAGGTAAAAAAATAATAATAATAATACCTATTCATATAGATCTGCTTTGTTATTGGTGGAGCTGAAACTATTGGTGATCAAACATCACCCTGTGCACTTTGCAAGAAAGCACGTATTAAAGCTGCAGTATGTAGTTTATTTTTGGCTTTGTTGGGCAAAAAGCCCATGCTAATCTTTCAGCATACTGTAATTTAAGTGTTCTAGACTGTTCTAGACTGTTCTGTTTTTAGGCTTTACAAAATACTATCCATGACGGGAGACTTAAGGCCAACCACAGGTCATTTTAGAGAGAGTGTTCCGATTGGCTGTTTTCTACGAATGCAGATACACATGCACGTCCCTTCGGTGAAAGTTCTGCTAACCATGGCCAGAGGCTCAGGGCTACAGCTAAATTAAGGCTAAAATACTAATAGAGACTTTGTTATCATCCACTATATTTGAAAGGAATTGTGTAAAAAAAGTAGTCCAGGAAGCGGACATTTGCTGTCCAAAAAGTCGGGAGAGCTGGTCTGATGGGGTTAGCCTTTAGTCTAGCACGAACACCAGCTCGTTTGTAGTGTTTATGTTTCGTCTCATGCAGCCTTCAGTGTCTTCTTGTTCTCATAGCATTTCAAAGAAAACAGGATGGTAATTTTCATAGAGTTGCTGCTTTAACGCCGAAGGGATGAAATTAATGACTAGTATGTAATGCCTAGGGGGAGGTCTCACTCTACAGCACATTTATGGCGTTTTCTTTTGCTGTCTGCCTACTGCAACTTTAATACTGCCTTGTCCAATGATACGGTTTAAAAAAATTAAGAACAAAGTGGATGCTGTAGGGTTCCAAGCACAATGCACCAATATGTCTGAATATTTTAGTAATTTTACAAGAAGATGGAGAAGAAGAATGAGAAGATGAAAACCAATGACATAATGTATTCTTTTATTTATTTTTAATCTAATTTAAATATTATAACTCATAACTCATATTGCACAAATGCATGAATGCACCATGAATTTACAAGGTGCAACTAAATGCACCATGAAGTCCCGTCAATGTTGTTTCTTGACATCTCCGACTGCGGCAGTGGCCATGGTGTCTTTAAAAGTGCAGCTAGGCTACTCTGTGTCTTTAGCTGCAGACTGTTGCATGTCCCGGTGTTGGAATCCTTTCGAGTGAAATATCGCCACTGATTTTTTTTAAAGGGCATTTTTAGGCCTTTATTCGACAGGACAGCTGAAGACATGAAAGGGGAGAGAGAGGGGGAATGACATGCAGCAAAGGGCTGCAGGTCAGATTCGAACCCTGGCCTGCTGCACCGAGGAGTAAACCTCTATATATGGGTGCCCGCTCTACCAACTGCCACAATTTAAGCTAGCTAATTGCTTAGGTATGATATTTCCCAATCCCAGCAAACTAGTGTTGACGAACTGACCGAAGAGTCGGTTAATTAACGCGAGTCGTGTCACTGAACTGGGAGAATCGAGTGCCAAACGTCAATGAACCGACTCACTCCTGTTTTTTTTCTCATTAGCGCCTCCACTGGAGTGGTGGTAGAATCAATCAGGAAATGGGCTAGCTCGAGCAGCATGTTTGGACCGAAAGAGTTGTTGAAGAGTTGTAGATTGGAGACCGCGCACCAGACTACTGAACGAGACCGAATGTAACCGTGCAACCGCTCGAGTCTAATGTAATCAATCGGTGTCTTGGTTCTCGGCAAGTTTGAGTTATTAACCAAGCGTTGTTTCTAGTGCATCTTAGATGATTGTGTTCATGGAAATTCATAGGCTACATTACTCCCCCGGGGTTGTCCCATCACTACAGCAAACCTTAGATAACACCCTCTTTAATATTTGCCATACTGCTGCTGAACAGAGTCTACTTTCAACAAACTAGTTCAGTTTGAAATATTTAGGTGCTAGAAGAAAACAAAGGTTTTGTTGTGTGAATCATTCAGCGATGCATGGCATGATTTTAGTATTAATAATAGGTTTCCAAGAGAAGTAAATATAAACAGCAGCAATAATAACTGCTAATGGATTTCACCGTGTGAAAGGTTAATTTAATGAAAAACATTAAACAGCAGCAACACCTAACAAAAGGATTAGAATCATTACAAACAAGACTAATGACAACTGGAAGTTCAAATTTAGAAAATTCATACATTTGTACATTTAAAAAAACAATAAAAGGACAAATATATTTTTTCACAGTGATATCTGTTGTGGGAAACTGCACTTGCTTCAAATCTTACTGCAACTGCAATGCCAGCATTCAAAGAAAACTTTTTCTCTGACATCGTGAGAACATTTTAGACAGTGATTTCACACTCTTGGGTTGATGGCTGGTTAAAAGGGATGAAATCTAATTTGGAGGACTCACAAATGCAATATGTGCTACATCAGAGTTGTAACTGGAGAGGAGTGCAGCTCAACCACCATGAAACAAGGAGAAGACAAGACAAAGAGAACCTGAGAGACACACAAGTTGAGAGGAGAGATAATGATATTTATAGCAGCTGTACTTCCTGTGCATGTGTGTACACACACAAAGCCCATACAAATGTGTTGGATCACACAGTATAATTGACAGTATACATAGTTATGCCTAATTTATATCACAACATCTTCCAAACACATGTAGAAAATGTGTAAATCATTGTAATGTTTGAGGGGGTTGGTATTTTCCAAACCATATTGCCATTTTACTTTAATATTTTGTGAAAAGTTAATGTTTTTTTTTCTAAATACACCAGAAGGTGTCTGGATTAGTGTTGTTGTCTTTTCAGTCCTAAAAACTACATGCTATGGTTTCAGAATATTACAGTAGGAGCAGATTTCAGATTTGCACTACCAGATGGAGCTGTGGCACAACAAAGATTTGTAAATGACTGTTCATAACAGCTATGCTGTCAGCTAGTTGCCATTACTGTGAATTAGAGGTTGGCCAAAGTCATTGTTATTACAAGTTACAATTGTTCGCAATGAAGTCCCAGGTCAAGTCCATGTCCTAGACTGAGATATGTCTGCACACTACATACTTCTCCCATTAAATATTTATTGAATTACCACAAAGGTGATTTGTTTCGAGCTTCCAACTCTTCTTCAGAAAAATACATGAATACACAGACACCATTAAAAACCTATTAGGCAAGGTCACCTGACAGAGCACAATAATACAATATTAGATTGTCCTAGATACAATCAATGGAATAAAAAAAATAAACAAATGCATATATACATATTTAGATAGATCCATCATACAAGTAAACAGTGCAAAAAGATACTCAAAAGTAGGCAGTAAAAACAGTAACTGCATTCATAACCAACATTCTGCTGCTTGGTGAAAATGCAGAGAGTGCTCATTTAGCCCCTTTGAGCTGATGCGTCCAGAGTGTAGATCCAAAATGCTTCTCTTTTAAGTAACAATGAGTTTGAATTCAGCATTATAATGTTCATTATGTAAATTATGGTCCCATTCATTTTCAAATTGACGATTAAGCAAAGGCTTAGAAATGCTAACCATTGCACTGTGCACATTAAAATAGGCTTGAACTTGTTTTGGGTGTCGTCTTTTTGTCTTAAAACTTTGACCCATGCATTTGGTAGCACCTTGCCAACCAAAGCTAGGTAACCACTGGTAGCATCAGCTGGTAATGATTTTCAACTGGATCTGTGTACAGCTGTACAGGCAGATGAATGTGCCCAGAGGTCCCCATTTACCTGCCAGCAAAACTCTGCTGGATGACTGATGTCAGCCGGTTGAAAATCTGCAAGTTTCCCCTTTTAGCATTCCACTATAGACATCATCCTCCCCAGCTCCACTCTCTTGTCCAAATATGGTCCCTTCTGGCTCCAAGAAAACAAGATGGGGACGGCCAAATGTTAAACTCCTGGACTCAAAACAGTAGTCCACAAACCAATGGGTAACATTGCTGATGCACACAATCTATGGGTGCACCTTGTAAACTCATGGTGCATTCAGGTGAACCTCGTAACCTCTGAGAAACAAACTGTTGTTGTAAAGTACCCTTCTGCCAAGTACGAACTTGCTAAAGAATGGGAGCCGATGGTTGGACAGGGTCATGTATGGTGGGATGGTGGGGGTTGAGGAGAGGTATGATGGTGGCCAAATGGATTTGTTGTTTGGCTGGAACCCAGGGGCCGAGACTAAGGGTGGGGGAACGTCTCGATGAGCTTCCTGAATGCCATAAGATTTATGTTGCAAGCACAAAAAAACACTGTCATTATTTCACAAGTGCAGATATTAACTGCCACTTGCATGATGTAAGTCCTCGCATACTACTTCAACACACTAAATGTAGCATTTTAACATGTATCTCTCAACATATTATGTAACAGAAAGGGTTCTGGTTCTTATCACTGAGATTAAATGTTTGACAAAAGTGTCTTTTCACACAAAATGGCACTGTACCAACCCCATGCTAAATATATAGTTGCAATGCACTAATACCTGGCAGCCTTGGGAATGAGCAATGTTAAAGGACCACAATTGCAGCTCTATCCAGGACACGCTACTGTCCAGTTTGGCAATTTCTAAAGTGCTGGCTATCTGTGCCACGTGGAGGGCAGGAGGTAATTGGAATTCCTAAATGAAAAGCATGTGAGATGACCCCATAGAGATGACCCCACCTCAACCTCTGTTTTACATTCCCAGAAATTATGTGAAGTTAATAACTTTAGTGATGTAGTTCTACTCAAAAAAGGGTTTAGTATAAGGAATATAAATAATTTTAAATGAAAATGCAATTAAAGGAATAAAGAACGACAGAGAAGGAAAACCAAACAAACTGAAGTGGACAAAGCAAACCAGAATATAATAGACAGACAGATAGACAGATAGACAGACAGACAGACATATCAGTCCCATGCGCTGTCTACACGCTGCCCTGGGAAACTCAGACCATGCCATGGTCCACTTGATTCCCTCATACAGGCAGAAACTAAAACTTTCTAAACCTGTTGTGAGGACATCTAAGAAGTGGACCAATGAAGCTGTGGTGGATCTTCAGGCATGTTTGGACTGCACAGATTGGGATGTTTTCAGAACTAAAAACAGCTTGGACGAGTACACATAGGCTGTGATGTTATACATTTGTTTCTGTGAAGACAGCTGCATGAAGGAAGGAAGGTGAAGGAAGAGGCGTTTAGGAGTGGTGACAGAGACTGGTTTAAAGAGTCAAAATACAGGTGTAGAAAGGCAGTTAGAGATGCTAAAAAACTATACTCTGAGAAACTCCAACAACAGTTCTCAACTAATAACTCAGTTTGTGTCTGGAGGGGGCTCAGACAAATAACAAACTAGCATCCGCCAGGATCCTGTTTGTGGACTTCAGCTCTGCCTTCAACACCATCCTCCCTGCTCTGCTACAGGACAAACTGACCGAGCTGCATGTGCCTGACTCCACCTGCAGGTGAATCACAGACTTCCTATCTGACAGAAAGCAGCACATGAAGCTGGGGAAACAACGTCTCTGACTCTTTGACCATCAGCACCGGTTGCACTAACCTGCACTGACTTTTATCCTGGACTTTGCATCTGCCCGCTGTATATACTTTGTATTCTTTGCAATGTTGCATTCAACCCATTCAGCCTTTTTTCTTGTGCAACAGTTACTTTGTATGCATATATTTGTTTGTTTTGTATTTATTGCTTATTTCATATTACAACCCCAAATCAGAAAAAGTTGGGACGGTATGGAAAACACAAATAAAAAAAGAAAGTAGTGATTTCTAAATGTACTTTGACTTGTATTTCATTGCAGACAATACAACAGCACATAATTTAATGTGTTCCTCATGATTATTTTTATTTCTTTTCAAAAAAACAAAATTCCTATTTTGGTTCTTGCAACACATTTCAAAAAAAGTTGGAACAGTAAAGCATTTACCACTTTGTAATGTTGGCATTCCTTTTCACAACACTGAAAAGACGTTTAGGGACTGAAGACACCAAGTGATGAAGTGTTTCAGGTGTAAATTTGTCCTATTCTTGCTGCAAACAAGTCTTAAGGTGGGCAACAGTACGGGGTCTTTGTGCGCCACACATTCTCTATTGGAGACAGGTCGGGACTGCAGGCAGGCCAGTCAAGTACCCGTATCCTCTTCCTCTTCCTCTGCAGCCAGGACTTTGTAATGTGTGCAGAATGTGGTTTTCCATTATCTTGTTGAAATATGCATGGACGTCCCTGGAAAAGATGTCTTCTTGAAGGCAGCATATTGTGCTCCAAAATCTCTATGTACTTTTCAGCATTAATGGTGCCATCACAGAAGTGCAAGTTACCTTTGCCAAGGGCACTGACACAACCCCATACCATGACAGACCCTGGCTTTTGGACTTGTTGCTGGTAACAGTCTGGATGATCCTTTTCTTCTTTGGTCCGGAGCACACGGCGTCCATTTCTCCCAAAAAATACCTGAAATACTGATTCATCTGACCACAGTACACGTTTCCACTGTGTGATGGTCTGCTTCTGGACACTGTTAACATAGGGCTTCCTGTACAGTTTTAACTGGCATTTGTGGCTGTAACTACGTATTGTGGTACTTGACAAAGGTTTGCCAAAGTAGTCCTGAGCCCATGTGGTGATATCGCTTATAGATGAATGACGATTCTTGATGCAGTGCCGCCTGAGGGATTGGAGATCACGGTTGTTCAGTTTAGGCTTGCGTCCTTGTCCTTTACGCACTGAAATTCCTCCTCATTCCTTGAATCTTTTAATTATGTTATGCACTGTTGAAGGTGAAATAAGCAAATGTCTTCCTATGTTTCTTTGAGGAACATTGTTTTTAAACATTTCAATAATTTGCTCACGTATTTGTTTGCAAACTGGCGATCCTCGGCCCATCTTTGCTCCTAAAGGACTAGACCTTTCTTGGATGCTGCTTTTGTACCAAATCATAATTACAATCACCTGTTGACATCACCTGTTTCAAATCACATCATTATTTAACCAATTTACCTGATTACTAGCCCTAAATTACTCCTGTCCCAACCTTTTTTGGAATGTGTTGCAGGTCTGAATGACAGGAAAGGATGTATATTTACAAATTAAATTAAGTTGACCAGACAAAACATAAAATATTTTGTGTTCACATTGTCTGCAATGAAATACAAGTCAAAGTACATTTAGAAATCACTACTTTCTTTTTTTATTTGTGTTTTTCATACTGTCCCAACTTTTTCTGATTTGGGGTTGTAACATTTAATATGTTTGTTTGTTTATGTATGCACCTATCACCAAGGCAAATTCGATATAAATGTACTTATTATTGCATTAAAACCTTTTCTAATTTCTAATTTCTGATTTCAGACAGTCAGACAGACAAACAGACAGACAATCAGCAGGCCAAAATCCACAATCTGACACTACTGTATGTGGATGAAATGTATCCTCACTTTGTGTTGTTTTTTTAGATGATTAAGGTGATGACAGTTATCTTGAACTATATAATTAATGACACCATTCAAAATGTTTCAGACAGTGTAAGTGTAAACAACACCATGCCCAGATCCCAGAGCCACAACAACACATCTTTATGCTACAGTATTGTTTTACAGTTTTACAAAAAATAGATAGATCTAGAAATCTAAGCTGGATGGATCATTTGTTTAAAACAATCTGCTGCTGCTGCAAACAATGTACTTCTGTCTCTTTCTTGAGAAACTTTATCAGGGGTTCCACAAGGGTCAATTCTTGAACCACTGCTTATTCATTTATACATGTTCCTACTAGGCAACATCATAAGGAAATATAATATTTACAAAGTTGCCATAGCATGGTCTTTTTTCATTATTTTACCATAACAACACCACATAATAATGTTATCTTATGTTTCTGTAAAACAGGTTACTACTCAATTCAATTCTATTTATAGTGTTAAACCTTAACAGGATTTATCGCAGGAGACTTTCTCGAAAGAGTTGGCCTAGACCACACAATAATTTAAAGAGACCCAACAATTCCCCCAAGAGTAAGCATTTGGTGTGACGACAGCGAGGAACCGCCACTGTAGGTAACTACTGCTGGGCAGAGTAAAATGAATGGCTTACATTAGAGCAGACAAACGGTTAAAGAGTTATTCCATACTTCTGTTCTTGTTTTTTTTTACTTTGAAAAGGCAAACAAAGACACCACCCTCAAAACTTTTGGTAAATAGAGTTCAACAGTGACCAGTGACTGTTTGAAACGCTCCGGTTCAGGAAGCGATTTTCCCCCATTTTTTGACTCCATTGACGTTTCAGAAAATGCTTAGGCTACAAAGAGTTTTAAGCTTGGAACCAAGCCAACCAACTAGGAGATGAATCGTTACCATAAAACATTTGATTCAGCGCAAGAATACATTTGGAAGAAAAACAGAAGAAAAGGCAAAGGTACAAGACTGTGTACATAATGAACGTAGAGTTCAGTGGTAGCAGCTCCCTCGCCATTCGCGAGTTTGCATGAGTGGCAAACATTTCATGGTAACAGCAAGCCCCACCAATCAGAGACTTCACTGTTAAGCGAATGTACTTCTCAGTTAAATCGCAAATAAAACATGATTTTCTTAAAACAAGGTTGATTTCATACAGACTTAAAAGTAAACTATCATATGACAGTCTCATAGCTTGTGGTAAGTCTACCGTGGATGGTGAGGACATTATGGCTAAGAATCAAAATCCTGATTCAGAATATGAATGGGATTTTCACTTCCACACTGTTGAGCTCTACTGAGTAGTACAGCCCCATGTACACAGCTTTAGCATGTGGAGAAATCCAAAGCTAAGCAGGACATTCGCTATTTGGGGAAGGGGGTTTAGCTAACGGTCAACTGCATGGACAAGGAGATACATTTGCAGACAGTAAATGTACAACAATTCAAGTACAAATTCAAAGAAAGTAATCAAAATGTCTTTTAGTATTATTTCACTTTTATTTGTATTAACAACTTAAATATTTCATAAACAGGTGGAATACATGTTCAGTTTCTTTGACTCTCTGTAACAATACACTTTAGTCTTTGCAAAAAACCATTTAAAACAATTCACAGTTCAAAAGCATCTAAGCACTAAGATTGCCTGTGTGTCTTTATTGTGAGCAGGTGTACTTTGTTGTAACAAGAAAGGGTTTTGCAGTCTATGTTTTGATAATGTGTTATATGTATTAATACACTAATGTATTGTTGTTTGTTGATAGTGCAGAAGTGCTTTTTAGATGCCATGCTTTGATACAGCAGAGCTTTTCACTCAGTTAACAAAAATACTTCCTTATCTATATGCAATCCTGACAAGCATAAATGTCATTTGAACACACATCCGGTCATTTCCAGTGCAAATGATTAAAATGGAAAACAGAATTAATTAAGAACACAAAGCAACTGAATGTGTGTATTCATCACTCCTGAAAAAAAAAATCATTAACACTCATATTATCATGAGGAACAAGAATAAATGCTATGTCTAAAATGTACTGTATACTCTCAAATATCATACAACTGTGATTTTTAGTGCAAGTTCACTTGTAATACACCACAGCTTGTTTTTTTCTATGCACAGAGGAGGGTCTGCCACAAAAATGTTAACTTGCAGGAAGCAGTTTGCATTAGCTTTTTCATTTGGCAAATCCAATATAATGTCTCGGTAAAGCTACTCAATATGAACACAGCTCTGAGCTAGTCTTTCTCAGCACATTTTAAAACCCTCAATTCTAATTGTGTCTATGTCAGGGGAATATCTTTTCTAACTTTCGCAAAATCAAACTTGAGCAAATATATGTCCAAAGTTAGGAAGTTAGCAGTTCTTATATTGATAATGATAAAATGATAGTAATTGGACTCATGATAAGTAGTAGTAGTAGTAGTAGTAGTAGTAGTGCACAGATTCAAAAGTACATGATCGAGAAAATGCAATGCTCTTTTCAAAAAGCTAATGCAAATCGCTACCCTGATTTTTAGCCTTGCTAGCAGCAGCGTGTAGTTCTGATGTTGAAGATGCTGGTCGGATGCTCGTTCCGTTAGTTCAAATCTTTTTCAAACCTGGATTTATAGTTCTGCGTTAAGGGGTTGCGGTGTAGCTACGGAGCCACCGTAGCCTTGCCGGAGGCTAAGTTGTAGCTGACGAGCTCCTTCCCAAAACTGAAACTACAGGTTGAAGATTTTGTCCGACCCAGTGTTAAGAGCTAGCAGGGCTTTTAGACTCACAGGCTAACATTATCCATTAATACTCACAGTTGCTGTTTCCTACATTCCTATGGTCATCCATGTATTGCAATTGTGTGAGTTATCACAGTTTTGTACAGTATTGCACGATTCAACTCATCTCCAGGAAGTTTTTCCAAAAGAATTTTTAGCATCAAGTTAACCTTTAAACTGTTGCCTGCAACCAGTGCTGAGGACTAGTATTTTACATCGAATGGTTATTGATTATCTTAAGCAATCCAGAATAATTAATATGCATTTCTTCAAGCAGGTATTCATGGTTCTATAACAGATTCAATTCTCAAGTAACCACCTCACCATACATTTAATTAAACGCAGTCAACCATAATGTAATCTTTTAAAAGACTGGCTCCTGGACAGTTGAGTATTCTTTTTTTTCCTCTCTCTCTCTTTCTGCTTTACAAAGTATGAAAAGTAGCATCCCACTGTCTTGACTTTCTATCAGGGTTTTCTATGTTCCATGCACACTCAAGTCTTAACTCAACGTGTGGCCTTTGTTTCCAAATCAAAACAGCAGTAACATTCAGAGACATCATGTCTCCAAGTCTTAATTTTGCTTTTGAGTTTTGGAAAACCATGTTATTGAGGCCAGTATCTCTTTTAGACATGCATGTGTAGAGCAACAAAGTGTTGGTAATCTACAAACAGAAAATATATGACCTGTTGTCATAACTATATATAAATAGTGATACAGATTGTGCAAAAATGCAGTGGTGTTCATGGTTTTGTCAAATGAGAAGTCTATCTTTTAATATTTCCTTTAAACTTCACATTTAAATGGACAGAAGAGAAGTAACTCTAAGTCTCTCGCTACATGTCAGGCCTGTGCAAAGATACATTAGATGGGTGCTTCAGTGTGTAAAACCTCCTTTCGTGATATGTTTAAAAAAAACTAAAGGTTTCTTAACAGATTTTAGAGTGGCTGGAATCCATATTTTTTTAGCTAGAAGAACCTTTCATATCACGGAAGGCTAGCTCACCTCTGATCTATCTCAACACATTTATCATGATTTGAAATGCATGAAATATATGAGGAGCACTTACATTTTCAACACTCTTACGCAGACAGAAAAAAAATAATCACATAACTTGTAATATACAGTATGCTACATTGCCCCCCAAGATAGGTTTCTCTTGGATACAAATACAGTATTTTTTTGTAATAAGGATAAAATAATAAAAATATTCATTTGTACAGCTGTAATAGATTCTTTACACAGTAGAGGAGGAAAAAGTCACTTCCACAAGCAGGAACTCCCTCTCACACAAAGACTAAAGTGCTGGAGCCAAGAATGCACTGTCTGCATCCAGCTGGCTTTTATATTGGAGTCTAGATATTATTATGTGAAAACACACTGGTTTGTTTGGGTCACTATGTAAAACTTAGAGCAGTGTCTTTCCTCATGCAGACAGCGGTGATGCCCACAGAGCCAATGGCAATCAGCTGGCCAGGAAATATAAGCATACAGGCTTTTTCATTGCTGCATCTTGTAGGTATGTGAATGGAAAAGAAAGAAAGTAAAGCCACGTGTAAGAAACAGCCTGGCAGGGCTGTGGGATCAAACCCATGCAGATATGCAATAATGAGGAGGACAGCAGCTTCTGTGGCCTGAGGAGAGAAACCAGAAGAGATGACAGGGTCAGTCTTCAGGAATGCACAGCATCTCCATAGTTACACATGAAGGAATGGGGATGAGGAAAACAACAGTTAACTGAATAATCTGAAATTGTAAATGAAAACACACTAGTGATGCTGTATTTTCATCAGTGAGGACCAGTGAGGGTACAGTGTTCATCTCTCCCTAAGCAAATATAATAGGACACTTATTCAAGACCAAACAGGTACAGATGGAGTTAATTACCATTTCATTTCAAGCATTTGTTATGCCATATTTTTGTTTTAGGTTTCGTTTCACACAGAGAAAAATCCAAGTGTACCAAAATGCATCACTGCCACCACTCATTGGTCAGATGTGCCTGGGGCGGGAGCAAGAAAGTAAATACAGGAAGAAGGTCCTGCGTACTGGACTAGCGCATATTTCTCTCATTTCCGTGGTCAAACCAGCTCATTTCATTTAAATCATTTTCCAGACATTGTTTCTTGTGAGTTAATGTAAATGTCAAAAAGACTTGTGGAGTACACAGTTGGTGCAGTTCGAGGTCGGATCCTGTTCTCACCATAACTGAACCGCTCCAGAGTTTGGTTGAAAGCGTACCGAGACCACCTCATCAAGGATGTCTCGGTGCGTTTGTTTGGTCCGCTTTTGGTGCGCACCCGAGTGCGATTGTTGTATTCACACCTGCCAAACGAACCGCACCAAGAGGGAAAATGAACTCTAGTGTGCTGAACTAAATAAGGCATGTGTGAAAGCCCCTTTGTGTTTTTTTGGAACATTATTCTGCATCTTAGACTAAGGGTGTGTTTGCACACCTGTAGTTCCTGTGCTCTGGTCCAAATCAGTTGATGAATTTGTAAACTTGGAGCATTTTCCCCTTGGTTTGGTTTCGTTGCACATGGAGAAAAATCCATGTGAACCAAAACGCATCACTACAAACCATGCTTATTGGTCAGCTGTGTCTGGGGCGGGAGCAAGAAAGTAAATACAGGAAGAAGGTCCTGTGTTCTCAAGGGGGTAAGCCAGCCTCCACAAAGCGTAGGTCCTATGGAGCCATTAGGCTCGTTTGAGATGAGCCAAATCTGCACAGAATCGATCACCGGCGATCGCCGCCCGTTGCATGCCGGTTAGATTTGTGTCCGACTTGACCCCGACTTGCTCTGACGTCATGCACACATAGGCAACAGTAATCTCACGAGAGCAAGGCGGCTGCAGGTTTGAGACGTAGGCAGCGCAGTTGCTTTTCACCGACTGCAAGACCCAGGCGGACCCAGGGCATGCTGGGAAACGCCGGCCTCTCAGCTGATCTAACAGCTGATTGGTTGAGAATCGACTCAACATGATGACGTTTTATATAAACTTTTTATTGATTTTGAATCGGAGGGATTTTAACTGCTATTTGTCTAATTTAAAGGCTTAATCTGTACAAACCACGTGTGGCTGACAGTTATGTTTAGAAGTCAGAGAGACTAAATCTGTTCAGATTATAGATCATCTACAGTGTGTTGTTAATTAAAATCAGCAACAGATCGCATGTAGAGCCTTTTGACAGCTACTCTGTCATAATTAAAACAACTGGAGACTGTACAAGCTGATATATGTCTGATAATATTTTATTAAATCAGAATCGGACCAGTGTTTCTGTGACTTCCTGTTCAGCCTGAAGGCTGCTGGATGCGGCTGGAAACTGTCCGACTTCACAGCGGATTTTTGTCACCGCCCCCCGCTGCTGCCGCCTGCTCTCGTCCACTTTACAGGCGAGGCGCGGTTCATCTCGAACAAGCCTATTTTGTTGCTATCAAGCCATTACCCGCCGTTAGCATCCCATTGACTGCCATACATTTTGGCATCACTTTGACAGCGAATAACTTTACATCTGAAGCGTTTAAAGACTTTATTTGTCCATTGTATAAAAGGCCATTGTGTCATAACTACGCAACTTACTGTCGCATAGCAGAGGAACAGTACAGTACAGTGACAACAGTACAGGAGAAGCTTGCAGGCGCAATTTTTCAGACAGGTTGCTCACATCACATCTACGTTGTCATGCTCAGTTGGAGGCTGCGCAGTAACGCTCAGCCAAGTGCTTCTAATAGACTTCACTGGTCTCCGTTGAAAAGAACGGCGTCACATTGTCCATTTCTTTTACTGTCTGTGTGTTCTGGACTAGTGCATATTTGTTGCATCTCGATGGTCAAACCAGTTTATTTCACTGAAATAATTTATCAGACATTGTTTTGTGAGTAATGTTACTACGTCTGCTCTGCTCTCCGAGACTTCACTCTTCTGTCTCCAACTTTAGCGGCAGCTGGTTTGACCACAGAGATGCGAGTGATGGCGAGCATAACCACAGTCTATTTTTTGTGGGAGAAACATTGCAAGCTACTACCGTTTGCAAGTTCTGCCACATTGCAGATTATGAAGCACAGCAGCTGACTACAGGAGCCATTTAGTTCAAACTTGCAGAGTACACCTGGTAGTTGAGTTGGATCGCGGTTACTATTCTGACTATTCTGGTTGTTTTGGTCTACACAGTGTGATTGCTGCCTTCACACCTGCCTAAATGAACTGCACCAAGGGGGTAAACGCTCCAGGGTTTAATTCAACCAAACTAAGCAAGGCAGGTGTGAAACCTTTGCCTGTCACGACCCCATAAGTGGGGAAGTGACATGTTGGGGTTTCCTGGAGCCTTCTCTCTCTTTTCCTTTCCCTCTCCTCTGCTCGCTCTGTTCCTCTCTCTCTTTCTCTCTCTCTCTCTCTCTCTCTCTCTCTCTCTCTCTCTCTCTCTCTCTCTCTGTGCAACCTGTGACCGGCCACTCCTGGGATGACGCGCAGCTGCAGGCAATCTGTAATCACCCACCTGTTTCCCGTGGTCATCAGCGCAACAACTTAAGCAGTGGCTGCTCTCAGTTCAGAGTTGGATAGTTATTCTTGTTACGTAGGTGAATGTCCAGCCAGTGCCTGCTGTTTTTTTTGCCTGCCTATTCTAATGCTGTTTTGCTCGTGTCCTGAAGGAAACCGCCCTGTTCTGCTGCCGGCTTTACCTGCCTGCTGACGCCACTCTCCACCTGCCGCCATCAGCCTGTAATCCTCGTCATCCCTGCCTGTGTTCACTACATGCTCTGTCACCTGAGAGGATTCCCCCACCAAACCGCTTTGCTTCAATCTCTGATTTTGGAAATAAACGGTTGAATCTTCGAGCTGTATTCTGTCTTCTTCTGGGTTCTAGTCACAAATCCTGACATGGCCTGTGTTTTGGAGTGACTACCTATGTTCCAAACATGTATTTGGGTAGTGTATGAGTTGTGCTATTGTGTTTGCCCTTTTCCTGCTGGAACCAATAATTGTGATAATTCAATTAAATTGTATTTATGATAACAGAAGTATTTTTGAAAACAGGGGTTTTCCCTCCGTTCTCAAAAAAAATCTGTCCACACAAACACCATTTTAAAAAAATAAATTAAAAAAAAAACTGTCAAAATTAAAATAAAAGGCATTAAAGTGCTGTCAAGAACATGCCAAACCAACAGGGAGCAATATAAACCCTAAAGCCATGTTGGCCAATCACACAAAGAAGTTGTTGGCATGTTGCCAATTCAGAAGCCTGAAAAAATAATAAAGCTATTATCAGAAGGTTACCTCGCTGCAATGGTGCACTGATCGCTCCGTGGGGCATTTGGACGCCTCCATTTCTCAATATAGTGGAAGACTATGTCACGGCACAGTATTTTCCTATTGGATGTTTTGGACTAGCGCCAGGCTGATATGGGTGTGCCTTAACTGCATCAGAGTTTACAAAAGCAAAAGTTGAGGACAGACTGAGGGAGTCGGGAAGAAGGCCATGTGTTTTCAAAATGCCGTAACAAATCCTTTTCCCCATCAAGTTGCGTTAATGTTTTGTCCGCGTCTTAAATGTCTACAAATGAACTGACATCGAGGGTAATTGATGCTGGATAAAGGAGAATTCCGGTCGATTTCAACACGTAGCTCTGTTGTTTGTAAATTAGGAGTGCTGTCAGTAGCGAGAAAAACGAAAACAATCGGTTCTGCCTACACCGTGTTATCCTCCTGCTAGATTTTGCACCCAACAGGCTTAAACAGGGCAAGTTTTAAACGTGTTTTTAGCCTCTAAACATGTTCAAAGTGCTTAGCCATGTGCAGTTATTCCTTACGAGTGAACACAGCGAATCTGACTGCAGTAGATGTGACAGAAAGGCATAAAAGTTGTGTTTATCCATACCTCTGTTGAGTTCCTGTTTTATGGCGAAGTCCACACTAATCGATTGCCGATCTCATACAATCCAATATTCCAAAATGTATTTTTTCCACAAAAAAACGATTTGCTGTTGTTATGTCCTTAATAATGACTGTAGCAACATGCTGTAACCTGACATCACTGCTCACACAGCAGACCAGAGCGACCGTCTGCAGTTAAAGTTCAACAGCTATCGCGCATGTGCAAAGGTTAGAATCAGCAGGAAAGTAAGGAAAGTATACTGTATATTCATGACCCATTTTTAAATATTGTTTTGAAACAGTAGGAAACCATTGGACCCTGCTTCACTTCAGGAGAAACCAATGGGCTTTGGGCGAAGTTCCACAGACAGGCTGGGGAAGTCAGAAAGTATTTAAAGACACTAACACATTGTTGGTTAATGTGTTTTCATGAGATCTGTTGACATACAAAATATATAATATCACTATCGTTATCCTTTGAATTAACACTAAGATTAGTAAGATTTGTTTGCTCCAGATGTTGTAATACTGACCACTTCACTAACAGATCAAGTCACAGGATCGTTACCTTCCCCTTCAGAAAAGACCATCGAGATCGATCACTGTTCCTCACAGCCAGTAGCTGGAAAAGCCTCCGCTTCCTGGTTCTGGAACATGTACTGTGAAGGAAAAAAACACATGCACACTTTAACCCTGACCCTTAATTTCATAACAATAGATAGAACAATAGAACATTTGTGCTATCTATAGGTTGGATATCTATTATCCAACATCTTTATCACGTGTTCATTCAGCAGAATGTAATGGTTATGTGATGTTAGAAGTCCTGTCCCTTCATGCAGAAGCTGGGCTGCCAACAAATGCACCAACAACATTAAGTTCACCACCCGACCCATGATACAACGCTTTTTGCTCCACTTTGTTGCTAATATAGCTGAAGAGCCCTGGTTGTGGTCATCTGGCAATGTGGCCAGGGATGATTCAAACCCACATAGACTAGGTGGCTATTTTCTAAAAGCACATCCACCACATCCTCTGGCATTAAAGTGCTTCTGTTAAGCTACATTAACTAGTCAACAGCTCTTGCTGGGTATATTTGGCTGGTGCAAGTGTAGCCCAGTCAGGCAAAAGAGGAAGACGAGGTAGAAGAGAAACAGCAGCAGTAATGAGGAACTGAGGATAAAGAGAGATAGCGATAGATAGATAGATAGATAGATAGATAGATAGATAGATAGATAGATAGATAGATAGATAGATAAATAGATAGATAGATAGATAGATAGATAGATAGATAGATAGATAAATAGATAGATAGATAGATAGATAGATAGATAGATAGATAGATAGAGAGAGAGAGAGAGAGAGAGAGAGAGAGAGAGAAACTGAATGAGAGAGAAACTGAATGAGAGAGAAATAGAATGAGAGAGACACAGAGAGAGGAGCAAATATATGGAGCTGGGCAAGACAAACATTGGAGCTAATTCTCCAGTCAGGTGCCAATTAACCATTGCAGAAGAAGAGGGCGTAATGAGATGATGTAATTAAAAAAGTGCCAGTCAAATAAGTCAAAGAGACGGCCAAAGATGAGTTCAGTGATTGTATTTTGTAACACAGTGGTACATGTTGCATAATCAGTTGGGGTGGGGGAAAAAACGATACAGCATAGTATTGCAATATTTTCTGTGGCAATACTGTATCGATACACAGACGCCAAGTATCAATCTATTATTATCACTGTTGGGAAAGTTAATTTTCTACATGAACTAGTTCAGTTCACAAATTTTAAAATGAACTAGTTCAGTTCATACTTCAAAATTATGAACTAAGTTCACACAGTTCCAAAAATGAACTAGTTCATAGTTATTTTTTTCCATATGTTGCTGCTATTATTTTTCTAATTATTGCCAAAGCCCATAGAGAACCACAGACAGCAATTATTTTATCAGTTTTAACACTGAAACTATGCGTCAGATTTCATCTTCATATCCAATTTTTAATCCTTATTCAACCAGGGTTTACATTAGCATTGAGGGGACAGCATTTCCCCATTGTTGCTTTTACATGCAAAAAACTGGGCAGCAGGTTAAGCTCTCACACTTTATAACTTACTGATTTGAGGTTGGACTCCATCTCAGTGAAGTTCCACTCAGTCAGAGGCAGGCTTAAACTGAAGGGCTACAGAGAGAAAGAGAGAGAGAGAGAGAGAGAGAGAGAGAGAGAGAGAGAGAGAGAGAGAGAGAGAGAGAGAGAGAGAGAGAAACAGGAGTGAGTATAGGTCAATATGAAGTAACAGTACTACTCATTGGCTGTTTAAGCAGTGACAGACACAACTACCAGTTTGAAATTTCAAATATCGGACACATCTGAATCTGCATGCAGTTAAACAAGTAGTATATGTATATATAGCACAGATCTACTGACATCCATAACAGCGCTGGTCCCAGCTTCCACAGTACTCTGCTGATGGCTCCTGAGCAGCAGCTGCTGCAGCTCCTCCAGGCTCACGTCCACATTCTCCACTGCATCTGAAACTTCCACTCTGCAAACACACACACACACGCATGCACGCACGCACGCACGCACGCACGCACGCACGCACGCACGCACGCACGCACGCACGCACGCACGCACACACACACACACACACACATATTAATATGCAATATATAAACACATACATACAGGGTCCCTTGCTCACTGCTTGCATTACTTTACAAACATCTTTGTGTACATTGAATTCTCTACTGTATGTCTGTCTATCTAGTTTGAGCAAGTACCTGTCTAGGGCAGGTCTCTTGCTCCTCTTCTCCATCATAGCAGCCACAGAGCCCCTCCCCTCCAGAACAGACTGGACCATAGCGACGGGGAGAACAGGAGGTTCTGAGGAGCACACCTCACAGGAGGAGGCCAACACTACAGCCTGTCCTCCCCCTAAGCTCCCTCCTTTCCCTCCTCCTCTCACTCCTGGACTTACTGGCTCTTCTTTGATTAGCATCATGCACTTCTCCCTGTTGGTAGAGTCAAAAACTGTGAGCCAAAAGATAACTACAGCAGTATTAGGTAGGTCAAGAAAACCTTGAAACACGGTTAGTTTTGTTCACTTTGCCATGTTCTATCACGCTCATCTCCATTAGATTAGCCCGCTATCAGTTTGATGCATAAACACCAACTTCCTCATCATACTCACTGTGCTCTACTCTGAATACACTTTCTCAAGATAGACAACACATTTTGAGACTGTTTCATGCTACACATTGCTACACAATGCCTAATCCATGACCTCTTTCACAACATCCTAGACTTCTACATGCTGCAATAGATGTAGAGCTAATTGTGGGGGTTACTTTTATGGGAAATAGTAATGTTACAGTATATTGCATCACTCACCTAGTCTCATCAGGCTGCATCTGGAGGGCCATACTGGCCTGAGACATGTCAGTAACATCTGATATAATTGGTCCTCCTGTGAGCCCACTAGTTGAGCAAGAAGCAGTGTCACTGGAAGGCTGAGGAAGAAGAGGAGATGACTGTGATGTGTGTTTGCTCTTGTCTTGTCTTGTCTTGTCTTGTCTTGTCTTGTCTTGTCTTCTAGTAAAAACTCTCTTTTGCCAACATTTCCCATTTTGTGCCCACAGAGTGGCTCATTTACAATTAATACAGATTCACAGCAGGCCTATACTGTCCTACAAAACACAATAAATACATAATGTGGTTGTTGAGCAAAACCAGAATTAAAGGACATTTGTTTTACTGTATAAAAATAATGTGGCACATGAAAGTATTTCCATGAAAACAGCATATAACATTTGCAGTAACTACAAAATAGAGCTAAAAACCAAGTCTAACCGCACTTTAGCTGTGCAGTCACGTCATTTTGGTTACGTACAGCAACTAAACAACTAGGCAGCGTAAGCAACAAAGTCAAGTTAAAGCAAGGTGGTAAATACAGTAGCCACAAACTAGCCTTGGCTAAAGCTAAATGTAACCCCCCCCCCCCATCCCTAGCTCTCTTTAATTAAAAAATATACATTTTGATATCCACCATTACTTACAGTAATGAGGCAGTAGCTAAATCTAGTTTTAATGGAGAGAAAAAAAGAAAAAAACAGCTAAATAGGTTTGACTAGCAAGCCTAGTTTAGTAGAGGAGCTTTGCCAGCTCAGCTTTTGACTTTGATGAAATGTATATTATTTGATGTGTTGTTTTAAAGCTATATATTTAAATCTCATATTTTAATGTATAGTACACAGACACATAGTAAAACAAAGATAGAGACTCAAGGTCTATGAAACTATACTGTAAATAATTAAAATAGTTTCTTTTCTGAAACAAAATAATTTAAATGGACAAAAAAGCTGGCAAAAGCATTCTTTTAAGCTTATCCGATGGCAGGGTGCATAATTTACATTTTATTAGGTGTCATGTATGGTCATGACCAGGGGCGATTCTAGGATCAGACCTTTAGGGGGGCTCAGCCCCTAATGATAATGTGACACGGATACAGTGCCTTGCAAAAGTGTTAACCCCCCCCCCCCCCCCCCCTTCTAAATCAGTAATTTCATTAGCCGATAATCTCTGAGCTAGCTACTGAACAACAACATCAGCTAATGTTTTTTGACACTATTAACAATACGATGGAACTAAACCTGACATTTCATAAGTCACAGTAATAACGACCAATTTGACACAATATTCTAACGTTCAGCAATTTTAACTGCTTACATTTCAATTTGGGTTCTAATCTGCGCCATGAAATTAGCAACGTTAAACTTCACAGCCGCACTCCTGCTCTCCCTCTGACAGATTAGACAGAGACTCTATCTGGCACAACCACCTCCGATTGGTGAAAACTACGTTTCTGTTAACCCTTTCCTTGACTGGGTTACAGGTGCATAGCATCGGCGACAGACACACAGGATATTAAACCTGTTTCAAGCCCTTTGAACCTGTAATTGTTTGTCCTCTGTCACTAGCAGACAAGTTCACAAACTCTAACTTGAAGCACTAAAATAGATGTTAAAAATAGATAAAATTTGTTTTTTTTAATTATCATTTTTAGGGGGGCTGCAATAAACATGTGGGGGGCTTGAGCCCCCCTAAAAAGGGTCTATCATCACCAATGGTCATGACAGTAACATTTTGGGGTAAAAAAACTGCCTCAAAATGGATCAAATGAAAGCATTAAAACCTTTCCATCTGCTCCGCACTGTGCTGATCTATTTAAGATTCCCTGCTATTGTATTTACTGCTCTCTGACAGTGTGTATCGCTTGTGTGATTATTTTTACAAACTTTCCAAACTGGGATAAATAGAATTGTCAATTCGCTTCAATCCAGGGCTTTAGTTTGTACAGCCTGTTATAATCATACACAGCACATCCATAGCCCTCCAAATGTGTTTCTGCACACTGCCTCCCTCTAATGGTGATATAACATAACAGCTAGACTGATGGCAGCCGGTTAAAGAAGAATTATGTCCAGATAATATATATTCACTGTGATGTAGTGGATATGCCATGTCATAAGAACAGATAAAATAAAAGTCTGAATGCTGAATGATACCTTCTGTATTAATAATGGTGTGTGGTAAATCAACTGATAGACAAATTTAAACATGGCCAAGCAATTAGAAAGGCCAGCCAGTAAATTTAAAGTTGGTGTTTCCTGCATGTGGCTGCCAGTGCCATTTGTGCTAAATGTGTAAGGTCAGCAGCACAGTAGCTTACTTATTATAGTTCCCAGCAAAATGTGTCATCAACAAAAGACTGCAGAGCACTGACACTTCTACAGGACATTCATTTACAGACAGACAGATAGATAGATAGATAGATAGATAGTAGATAGATAGATAGATAGATAGATAGATAGATAGATAGATAGATAGATAGATAGATAGATAGATAGATAGTAGATAGATATATAGATAGATAGATAGATAGATAGATAGATAGATAGATAGATAGATAGATAGATAGATAGATAGATAGATAGATAGATAGATAGATAGATAGATAATCTCATTTGATACATGTTTACCGGACTTCAGGAGTTTTGAAGCACAGTGGTTAGTTTAAACTTTATTTGTCCCCGTAGGGCAATTGGTGGTAGCAGTGGTAAACACAACAGATGTATCACTTTCATATTTTCTCACCGACTGGATGTAGAAAGGCTCATGCATGGGCTCCATTGGGTGACTATGGCTGAACTTGGAGGCAGGAGGGCTGGGAGAGCCATCGTCCAACATTAAGGGCCTAGATAAATTTGTTTTCAATCAATTACACATCGGCAGTCAATCACAGCAGGGCATCATCATCATCATCATCATCATCATCATCAGAGTACTAATTAATGAATGAATAGAACCTGTTACAGATGGAAGCTTTGCAGACTGAATCACTGTGTCTTTGCGCTAACACAAAAATCACTTCCGGGGTAGACAATTAACAGTTGATTTGAATTGTGGAGATATGTGAAATCGACAAACTTATTGACTTGTGACTTGTAACTTGTAAACACGGTGGTCCGACCTATATGACGTTTGCTGTGCTTATTTTCTGCACTGTGTTGCTTTGCTAGGGTCTTTGATAAACCAAATCTAGCATTACAACAGCAACATCTCATTGGTGGTCGACTGACCGTGGTGTCATGGTGTCACTTTCTTCAACAGATAAATCAGCTCTCCAACCTAATGTTAGTGAAAGTCTTGACATATGATCGCCTCAAACTTGCATTTTAGATCAACGAGATGAGAGTTTATCCAGGTGTTTTTTCGTCCCTGTTTGCTACGCGGCGTAAAATTAGATACACGGTACTTGTAACCTACAGTTTTCTACCCGGATGTTAGACCACGTCCACACGTACCAAAACAATCTTTTTTTTTAGTCGTCTTCCCTGGATTCGTTTCAAGAATAGTTGCGTCCAAGCGAATCCATTTGTAAATTACTCAGCGCGCTACTTCATATTCCAGGCCTATATAATCCTGTTATTGCTACAGAAATTAACCAAAAACGGAGAAGAAGAGCAGAGTCTTCAGTCCGTCCGTTCATAACATGACTAGACTCAAAGAATTTCTAATAAGTAGACGGGCTTTGCTAGACTTTAATAACTTTCACCACTGCTCATTTTATAAAGGCCGCTGCAAGAAAACGTGTCTTGTTTGCATTGTATAATGTGCTGTTGGATTGCTTTTTATTTTGCAATTCTGTCTGCTATCGGACATGATTGCAGCGCGCTAGCTAGCAGAGCTAACGTTAGCTCTGCTAGCTAACATCGGCAGTCAAACAAACATCAGTGATCCAATGTCTTTTTGATAATCTACACGTTTTTCTTGCGGTAGCCTTTCTACAATAAGCCGTACTAAAAGTTACTATAATCCGTTAAAGGAGTTGATAAGCAGACAGATTAGCTAGCTAGTTGCTAAGTTGTCTAGCTACTTCCACTTTATAAACAGCGATCCATAGCAGCTAACGTTAACATTATGTCCCTGCTAGCGGTCAGCTTCTTTAGCGATGTTTAACGTTAGCTACATAATGTTAGCAATATATCTAGAATCCAGGACCAGCAGAGCAGAGGGAAGTCTCAGGGAGCAGAGCCAAAGTACATGAAGTCAGCTGATTGGACCATGGAGATGGGATACGTTTAGCTTGACCACAGTCGTGTCAGTGGCCGTGCTAATACTAGCGGGCAGCAGGCTATGAGGTTGTACAGGTATGCAGTTTTGCCGTCCAAACGAAGCCGAAAGGGATCCATTTTCGAATTTTTCACCCTGGGACCAGGTTTCAAAAAAGTGCGTTTTCAGGCAGTGCGTTTACAGGATTCGTTTGGACGATTGGCCCAAACGATGCAAAACGTGCGTTTGCATCAAAAAGCGTCTCCGTGTGGATAGCCCCTTAGTGGGTCTATTGGGTAGACATCGGTTTAGTTTACATTTAGTATTTTTTTGAAAGTGCTGAATGGTACAAATGTTGGATTTTGTGTAGCGTATATCACTTTCTCACCACACTGCTGTGTATCAATACTGTGTATCACTGTTGATGCTATATGTTGCTGTCACATAATTTCAAATGCATGACAGCATTTGCGTCCTCAACTCTCTGTGGAATTTGTACACTGCACATTTAGAGCTAAGTTTGTTGGTACACATACATTTCTCTCGATAATATGATAGAAAAGTGACATTGAGTATGAAACCTTTAGCCGCGCTAGCAGCATGTCTTTAGAAATGGTAAAATACCCGCAAAACTAATGCCATTCCCATCAGCTTCAACTGAACTTTGTGTTTACTGCTCATTAGCAAATGTTAGCATGCTAACCCACTAAACTAAGATGGTGAACATAATAAACATTGTACCTGGTAAAGATCAACATGTTAGCATTGCTATTGTGAACACAATAGCATTTGTTGCTGATGTTAGCAACAACAGTTTCACAGAGCTGCTAGTCTTTGTTTTTTGGAGCTCTTTTTGTGGAGTGGTGACAGGAAATGAGGGGGGAGAGAGAAGGGCCGAGTGAGTCATGAGAGTGGGAAGATGCTAAACACAGATGGTGGACATTCAGAGAGATTAGGAAAGCTAGGCCATAAAACATGGTGCAAAATTGCACAGGTAGCATACTAACCCTGAAATATACGTTTCTATAGCACTTTTGTGTTCCAGCGTGCCTTTCCTTTCTCATGTCGGCCTTGTTCACACTCCACAGCAAAGCTGAACCAGCATTTTACACACATAGGCTGTAGCAGGGTCATGCACTCTGCTCTGCCTTCACTGTGTGTGCGTGCGTGTGTGGGTCAGTCTGTGTGTGTGTGTGTGTGTGTCTGACTGACTGATTCAGCACTTGTCTCCATTCACAGTGCTTGTTGAGTTAGATTGTTCAGTTTGTCAGCTGAGCCAGCCCTTCCCTCTGCCCCACTGTGGCCCTGTTTGTCTCACTTTTGTTGATTGCTCAACTGTGTGTGTGTGTGTGTGTGTGTGTGTGTGTGTGTGTGTGTGTGTGTGTGTGTGTGTGTGTGTGTGTGTGTGTGTGTGTGTGTGTGTGCGTGCGTGCGTTCGTGCTTGCGTGCATGTACTCACAGCTTTCTCTTTAGGCCCACAGTGCTGGGTGGGTTGGACTGCATCTGGCTGAACAGAAACTGAATCAGCTGGCAATGAAAAAGCACAACATGAATCAGCATCGTCCTCAAACACACACACACACACACACACACACACACACACACACACACACACACACACACACACACACACACACACACACACACACACACACACACACACACACACACACCTATCAAATCCTATCAAAACATGTTAATGATCTTGCAATATAAAATAAGGGTCTGACACACATTGAACCTTTTTGGATTCTTTTTGGCTGTATGGATCTCATACAGTACTGTAGTTGTCATATGCTGTATGACCAAATAATCTATCATTATCTATAATAATGTATAATATTTTGTAGGTTTATCTGATCTATGTTTTGTATGTAAAATCAAAGCAACTTGCAACTTTAGCTGTTAGTAAATAAATGTGGTGAGGTAAAAAGAACATTATGTCACACAATTGCAGATTTCTGGCTGGTTGCATCACTTATAGTAGTAGTAATACTGGTAGTTATTGGTAGGTAATAACAGAAGAAGTGGTAATACTTCTGAAATGTACCCCTGGATTATACCTTTAATGAGTATTGAGGGTGAGTATTAGTATATACACATACACACTCAGTGCACATTGAAGAAGAAAACATGCATATACACACAATATACACATTTCACTTGTTTCAACACAGATACAAGTTATTGTTTATCGCACACACACACTGACACTGACACTGACACTCACACACACTCACACACACACACTCACACACACACACACACACACACACACACACACACACACACACACACACACACACACACACACACACACACACACACACACACACACACACACACACACACACAGACCTACCTTGTTCATGACTTTCTGTTGCTGTGTGTGATTCTGTCTCAGTGAGACCACCTCTCTCCACAGCACTTCATTCTGCCTGCACACAGAAGGAGGAAGATGTTAGAGGCAGGAGATAGATAGATAGATGGATGGATAGATAGATAGATAGATAGATAGATAGATAGATAGATAGATAGATAGATAGATAGATAGATAGATAGATAGATAGAAGAATCCTTGTAAAAGTTAAGAAATCTGAAGCCTATTCAAGAAAGTAGCTTGTTTTATAGGTAATCAGTTGATCAGCACTAACACAAGAATCTAGGTAGGTACATATGTTGTTTCTATTTCCTACTGACTGACATATTGACGCACACAGTGCAACAGTTTAATACCCTCATATATATATTTGGAGGTGAACGGGGAGCGACAAATCAGTTTTTAACCCGTTTGAATTGAGCCATGAATTACGTTATGATGTTCCTCAATTTAAAAGATTTTGCAAGTCAAGAAAGAAACCGTTTGTCATAGTACCACTTCATTTATGTGTGAAACCGAACTATATAACTCATCTCACACAATTTACATCACCTCGCTTGCTGTCCAGCTTGCTTGCTAGCTAGCTAACTTAGCTATGTTTCACAACACATGTAACGTTATCTTACCTAATGTGTTGTAGCCAGCATCTTTTTAGCAGCCAAGAAAGGAAAGAATGAGCAAGACCTGTTGCTTGTGCTTGAGAAACATTTCGCCCTGGTACGAAACAAAGGCATGGTAGCTTCAACAAGATGTCACAAATGCGACTTTGGGGTGAGTAGAGTTTCTAACTGAGACTTTTTTCACTTGGAACATTATATGTGTTATTCATGGATAAAAAAATGATTTGTCTCTTGCCGTTTACAACCGAGACACAGCAAGTGTGTTTATACACTATTTTAGTTATCTTGCTACCTCTAGACAGTTCACCCCAAGTTGGTGCACATGTGATCTTGTTGAGACATGTAATTCTTTACATGTCTCAACAAGATCACATGTAACAGTTATTTTATTAGCTTTTTCCACTGTGTGATGGTAGCACGCTAGGTGCGAATTGCTCAGCTGCTATTGCCCCACCTAATTTTCTAGTAAGCTACTCAAGAGTATTGTCACAAGCATATGCCTGGAGAGCAGTCCCAGGCTGGGATATTGGGAGGGACAGGTCTGTGTTTTTAGGATTGTCTTACAAGACGTTCAAGGATGTGCAAGTGCAGTCCAACCTTCAGAGTGAATTGAGATGAAAAAGAGCTTGAAAACTCAGCCGTGAGCTGTCTCTCTCTTTCTGCACAGCTTTTGCAGCAGCTCAATACATTCCATCTGTTTTAGGAATGGAGCTTTTCTTTTCATCATGTGTGCACAAAATACTAAAGACAAAAGTCTGTGTCAGAATATATTGTGAAAAAACATCGTCCACGCCTACATGCACGGCCCATACATGTGCACATGCACACATCTGGTCATCCTTTCTAAGAATGTGGTTATTGGTGTGTATGTGTGTGTGTTAGTCAGGTGAGCAGGTGAACATTCTCTCCTCGCACTAGCAAACAATACAGAGCACAATGCAGCTCCACCACACAATAGACACACAGCTGCTATTTTGAGCAACAATAACCTCTAGAGAAAAAAAGTCAGTTCATCCACTGGGTGATATGTTCCAACATTATTGTTACGCCATGACTCAGTGGACAAATTTAACTGTCAAATCAAATAAGTTTTTGAGATCTGTTTGTAAAATATTTTGTGCCGACTGTGCCCTACTAATGTGTCAAATTGACCTGACCTGAACATTTTTGTTTTTATGTACATAATCTTTACACCATATCCGCATTAAACTGTAAGGGGGCCTAGGAGCAGAAATGTGTTGTAGGGCCCCTTTTGACTCCGATCCGTCACATGTGCACTCTGTGCATTGGGCATGTACTCTGTCACTTCCAAGTTCCCATTGAGTGGAAATCAGCCCTGCATTAAAACTACAAAAGGGGCTGTGTTGGTGAGAGCGTCCTGTTTCAGGTACTGGTGAGATAATGAAATAAAAAGAGTACACACACTGCAGACTATAAATGGCAGAGACACCCTGACACCAACCAGTTATCCTGAATACTACCTGATCCTGGGTTTTCTATGTGTCATATAATGGCAAGCAATTTTATTCAACATATGCAAAATATTAACCAAAATCATCTAAAGGTCTAAAAACTAGACGTTAGGTCCCTCTACAAGACAGGGCCTCAAGATAACGTTATAATGCAGGGCCTGTGTATTTGAAATTAACCAAATAATATACAACCAATCAAGAGAAATTGAAGATGGAACTTTCGAGGTCACTGAGGATCTATAGATACAAAATCTCTATACTCACTGTTTCATGTCCTGCATCTGACACTCCATGTTGTCCTGTTGTGTTCTGAGAAGCTGGACTTCATACAGCAGTTTGCTGAGATCCTCCTGGCGAACTTTGGTCTCCTCACTCTTCACTATGGATACCTGAACACACAGTACAGCCTAACTCGGTAACATACTCAGATACAGCACATACAACCACACATTCCCTCTGCTGTTTGTGAGCAGAGAAATCCAGTGGAGTTTTTAGCCACACTAAGAGCATGGCTCTATGGATGGCAGTCTGTCCACTTTGGTCTCAACAACTATTGGCCGGATTGCCAACAATTTTGTTTGAACAGTCGAGGATGAACCCTAATGACTTTGGTGATCTCCTGAGTTTTCCTCAAGCGCCATCATGAGGCTAACATGTGGGTTTGAGTGAAATATCTCGACAACTATTTGATGAATTGTTAGGAAATTTGGTACATTCATGTCTACCCTGGTAACCGTACGCGCCAGATGGTTTGTTACCCAGAACCATCGGAGAAGCGGTCATTGGAGACTGTTTGGAAAAGGGCCGGCACTTTCAAAAAAGATGTTAAAGGTGATTGGATGAAAAATCACATCTATCACATCTGCCATGTTTGTTTTGAACGAACAGTCGCGGCCGTCACGCGCATCGGACGCTATTTGGTTCGTTCCACTGCTGTTTGGACACAAACACATTACTTGAAGCCTGACAAGATGGATTTATGCGTGATATGTGATCCCGCGATTCTCGTGTGATCTTGTAATATTGTGACAATCCAGCTGCCGTGCAAGGTAACCCCCTTGTGGCTAATTGTAATAATTTTGGTAATCCTTTCACTATTCATCTAGTGGAATTACTGAGTCAACATTTTTGAAAAACAAAAATTAATGTTTCCCATCAGTATCAGGTGTAATTTGTCCAATCTGAGTTTTCTGTTGCACGACTAAAACAACTTTTGAACGTACACATGTTCCACCAAAACAAATTCCTTCCCGAGGCTATTTTTCAGCGGCACGCTGGCTCTGTCCGGTGCTTAGCGCCGCCCATGACAATTGTGATTGGTTTAAAGAAATGCCAATAAACCCAAGCACGTTTTTCTCCCATCCCAGAATGCTGTATGGACTAGCCAGACCCTCCTCCGCAGCGCTGTGAAGGAAGGTCTGGCAAAGCGAGACTAGCATTGTCATTGTGAGCCTGTCAGCATGCTGACATTAGCATTTTAGCTCAAAATGCCACTGTGTCTTATAGACATATCCAGGTCCTAGGCGGCACCTGACTTATAGACCAGCATATAACGTAATGCATTGAAAGGATTTCACTTTTTCAGTACCTTTGCAAAGAAATCTATCCAGGAAATCCTGTAGAGAGTTTTATGTTAAAAATACAGTCATCTAATGCCATTAGAATTAAGATTACAATCTACAAATTAACATGTCAACAAAATTTCGACGTCTGCTCCAACAACAAACTGTGATTTAAGAAAAATAAAAGGAAAGTAGAATCCACACACCTCTGGTCAATTCAATTTATTTTACTTTGATAAATCTCCATTAAATCCATACTGTGCAGCTTGCCGACAAGGGAATGACCAGATACCGCTAAAGACCGAGCTGTCTGCCTACAACGGGTCAATGGGGAGCCACTAGCCTGTATAGCTCCTGCTAGCTTGGTACTCTCTTACGTTTCCTGTCTGAAATTTCACTTTTACAGATCACATGTTTCTGTCTTTTGGTAGACGCTGCATTACTCATGATTACATTGCAAAACATGATGTTGGATTATTTAAATTTATAAAACTACCAAGTAATTCCTGCTGTGTTTAATTAGCTACTCTACACACTTATTTGCCATCTATCCACATACTGAGGAGGTCATCAATTTTGGACATTCAAAAAGACCACCTTCATCCATTCAACTGGGAGCATCCCAAACACCATTGCTTGTAATGCCAGTGTAACTGTGTTCAGTTGCACAATTCCAAATCAAAAACTTCTTCAACAATGCAAATATAAAATCTGTGTACATTATGTTAACCCTCATGTTGTCCTCGGGTCATATTTGTACTGTTTTCAAAACGTCTATATCAGAAATATGGGTTTCTTTTTAACCAAATTACCCAAAAGCAAGTACAATTGCAAGTACTTGATCACTGCTTTCATTGAATTTTGGGTATTCAATTTTATAGCACTTGAAAAGATTTAAATGGTTTCAAAACAGTCTCCTAACTAAACTTTGACATATACACATCTGTGATTATCCATAAACATAATATTAGTCTAAATAATTCATTTCAAAATTAGGAACCATTTCCTATAAATGAGATTTATTGACCATGAATTCCAAAAAATAAGAGAAAAACTAGTGGTAATAAGTTGGGGTTAGTAATGTTAGTGAAAAATAATGTCGAAATTGCTGAAAAAAGGGAAAAAAACGTCAGAAAATGTGTCAATAACAAAAAAACAATTTTGACCCGAGAGGACAACAATTTTGACCCGAGAGGACAACACGAGGGTTAAGAGGCTTTCTGGTCAGTTTGCCTTTGGGACATTGTGTATGTGTGCATTTTTCTGTGTGTGTCCATACCTTCCTCTTTATGTGTTCCAGCATGTGTTCATGTCCCTGGAGGAAGTACAGATGTTGGAACTCTGTGTCGTCTCTCTCAGGCTTCACCAGACCGCTCTGCTCAATGTTCACCACCTTACGGAAACCATCTAGACGCGCACACACAAGAGCACACACACACACAAAGTATAAACACATACTGGAATTGAGAGAAGACAAAACAAGAGAAGACAAGAAAAACAAGACAAGACGAATGTACTCACACATGTTGAGCTGTCGAACAAAGCTCGCCATATTATTGTGTTTAAAGTACTTTGGCAGAACTTCCTTGGCAAAGCGTCCCTGGTCAAACACATGGAAACTTGTCCCAGACTGAAATTGAGAACAATCAGGAATGTAGTTAGTTTACAACATCTCTGCTCATATCCCATTCAGTGTTGACAGACGGAACATTTTTATCAAGACAGAGCCCCGGAGCCTGTAAATGATGGATCAAAGTTTTTCTATTAGGTCCATTTCTAGTGAAATATTTACTTTACAATCAACATAATAACTTGACTTGTCTGGTTACTTATTACCTTTTTTCTCATTACTATTGCTTTACTATTCCTATTGTTTTCAGTGTTTTTTTTTCTTTGCGATGCTAAAACCTCTCAGTGAATGATGTATTGTGTTGTTATATATAAAAATCAGTCAAACATCAAAGGAATCATTGTTCATGACCTGTTTAAATTACAGCATATATATATATATATATATATATATATATATATGTGTGTGTGTGTGTGTGAATGTATCAGTAGCCTGCCGGTAAATCTCCACTGGATGACTTGCTTCAGAAGGGCTGAAAATCATAAATTTTCCCTCTTTAGCGTTTGGCTTAGCGCAGAGCCAATGCAACCATAAACACTGGCTTGGCCGTGTAATCCTCCCCAGCTCCACCCTCTTGTCAAAAGTCACCACGTACGGTTTCAAAAAACCAAGAGTGCAACGGCTACATTGCCAAACTCGAGGCTTAAAAAATGGCAGTCCACAAACCAATGGGTGACGTCACTGCTGCTACTTTCACTATTGTTACAGTCTATGGTTTGATCGGAGTTTCGTGAGCTTGGTGCGTTGCACTGGATGGAGGTTGCCAATTACGTCTAGAAACTACGTTTGGGTAATTACATTCAAGCATGGCGCTCCACTGACGATCATTGTCTTAAACCTGCCCCACATGAGATAAACAGTTGTGACTGGCCCACCCAGGTTCTCTTTGGCTGTAAATCTGTCTGAACAAGAGGGGGCCAGATGTATCTGCTCGAGCCAATGAAACATGAGCTTGGAGATTTGTCTGGCTCCCAGGCTAACTAATCAAATGAACAGGTACTCTGTAGCCTATTTCATGTAAATATATTCCAAATATGACATAAGACTGATAACCAAAAAAGGGGATTAGAGTCATAACTTTGATGCTATTGTGCTTTAAAATATACAATGAAATGTTGGACTTTTAAACCTTAAGCAGAAAAGTTTTGCTTTAGAAGACTTTATTTTGTGCAGATTACAGATCTTTTCTCAAAATTATGAGTTTTTTTCTCAATATTACAAGATAAGGTGTCTACATTTTTTTTTCTATGGTGAATGTAATACGCTTCCATTGTACAGTGACATACATTTCACTGATTATTTACTGGTATAAGAACAAATTATAACATTTTTGAAGTTATGTCCTTTAAAACTGAAACAGAAATATGTAACTTGTAGAGGTGTTACGAGATCTCGTCCCCACAATTAAACGATTTCTTGTCAAGGTAAAACATGTCTTGCGATATCAGTACACAAGTGCAGAGCAGCAGCCTTGAAATTAGCATAGTAGATCCCCCGCCCGTTCTCCAAAGTTGACTTAGAGTTTACTTTTGCAGAGCGATAGTGGAAGAAAAAAAGTTGCCTGTAAACCCTGTTAGAGAACGCTAGAGAGAACCGCCGCTCTCCCTCTCTCCCTCTCTCTCTCTTGGCCGAGACGCACACGTGTCTGCAGCGTGCAGTTTACTGAATGTAAGTGCGGTTATCACAATGCCATTTTAACACTAAATAAAGCACACTACTTTTGCAGAGGATACGAACCAATTAAACAGATCCCACGCTTACAGTAAATGCAGACTCACAACCTGACAAACACAAAAGTGGGATTTTTATTTGTGTATTATGATGGCTTATTACTGTAGAATACTGTAAAATGTCAATAATAAATGGTTAACCAACCAATAATATAATCATTTATAAAAACTTAGGAACTCTTCATAAATACAAGCTTGTTTTAAAGTAGTAGTGTGAATCTGTTAATTAATTTTACATCATCAGACAGGCTGGGCACAGAAAGAAAGAAATAAGATCTTACATGATACCATTTTTTTGGGATCTCTTACAAAAGTGTCTGGCAGTTCCACCAAAGAGTGATTTCCCCTCTAAACTTCTCAAATAGTTTTATTTAAATACTTGTAGGCCTGAAGAAGTAAAATCATCCAAAATTTCACAAAAAAACATTTCTTCTTTCTTAGTCCAGATTTATTTTGTCACCCTTTAAGGGGGCCCGAACCCAAGGTTGGAAACCACTGGACTAAACTACAGAACATTAGGCCTGGCAAACACAATTCCTTTTAAGGATTCAGGTTATTCTGAGCCACTCGCTAAACTGATCCGGGTTGTGCGTGTCTCTTAAGTCACTTGAGTCAGTTTTGCTAAATCGCCAAGGAAACTCAGTCCTAGCCCATTGTCTCTAACCACTAACGTAGTAGAAAGTTCTGTGGATTCAGTCGGTGCAGACTATTTCAGATGTGATTTAGTCACGGGAAAGAAAGCATTTTGAGCCAGACTTTTTATTTATTGTCTTAACTTTAACTGCCTAAGCAATATATAGGCTTTCAATGTAGACAATCGATCAACCTAATTCTGATATGCTACATCTATACACCAAGCCTGTAACCTATAAGCATGTTATTTCAGAAGTGAAAGAATGGCTTTTGTTGTGCATTTGCTTTTCACCCTGACTCGAGGAGAAACTATACTCGCTTGTCTGCTACAGATCCACTCATGACAACATAGCCGGCTGATTCGACTGACTCAAGGACTCAAGAGCTCATGAGTCCCATGGTCTACCGAGCTTGCAATGTTTCGGACCGTCTGCTCGACCTAATTGCATTTTAATATATTACATTTATACACCTAGGCTACGTGCAGAACATTGTATGTTATTTTAGAAGTAAAAGAATGTTTTTTGTTGTGGATTTGCTTTTCCCATGGTCTGCGAGCTTGCAATTTTTCAGGCTCTGCGGGAAGTTCCTAATCTCAGACTTTCTCTGCTCACTCAGTTGCTTGAGTTTACTTGTGGAGTTGTTGTTGCCTATGAAATTGTAAGTTATAAAGCTTTTGGCAGCTAAGATGGCTAGGACTAGTAGTTGCTAATGTTGCAAGAGGTTTGTGTGTGGCGTTGTTATCATTTCAGATTGAATTGTAGTAGGACTCAACTGATCCGAGTTAATGATACTAGAGACTCGCGACACATGGGTTAATTTAAAGACACGGGTGAAAGATCCGAGTGAGTCACAACTCAAACAGGTTTACCGAACATAAGGTCATTACATTAGCTTCAACATGTCCAGCTACATCAGTACACATTAATAGAATCTACCTCTATAATGACCTATTCATTCACAGTTTACTTGTAATACTTTATGTATATTAAGCTGATGACACTTCTGCACTTTTACATTCTTCTGCATTGGTACTTTTACTTAAGTAAATGATCTGAGTACTTCTTCCACCACTGTTGTAGACTTTTCTTTTTCTCTGGGGCTATTCTGCTTCTTGAGTTAGCATGCTAAACAAGGTATGGAAGTAACAGTTTTGTTAGCAAGGTTAAAGAAGTATCTATTAGCTAGGCTCAACGGTAAATGCAACTAGTTAGCAAGCTGAACAGGTATGGAAGTAGCAGTTTTGTTAGCAAGGTTAAACAAGTAGGCTAGCCATTATCTAGGGTCAACATTAAATGCAGCTAGTTAGCAAGCTGAACAGGTATGGAAGTTTTCTTGTTTTTGCAAGGTTAAACAAGTAACATTAGCTAGGCTAACGGTAAATGTGTTGCTTTGTTGTTCAAGTTTATTATCCCTAAAAAGTTTGTTGTTTGCTTGTTGCTACGAGCCCTGTGAATAATGTGTATAATTTTCATTAAAGATGTCGTACTCATGTCACATGAAAATGGCATTTTGGTGCCTATAGTCACAACTTATTTTATACCTTGTGTGTGTGATACAGTAGCTAACCCTTGCTGATCATTTGATCTAAATGTGCTGTTGATTATCAGAGAACAGAAGGCAGATGATGGACACAAAAGTGTTTACTATGAAAGACATTGATGGTTAAGAGTTACATTATATGTTATAATCTTGTTTTTTTGTAAACTGAAAATTACATTCCTCACAGAGTTTCTACAGTATCATGTACAGTAAGTTAGTAAGTTTTGAGGACTGACTCACAGCACTCCAGCAAATGAGGTGGTTGGTATCTGGATCTTCCACCAGGGTCCACAGCTTGGTGAGAAAGGCTGGAACATTGCTGGCATAGCTGCCATCTACACCCATGGCACCTGGAGACTCCTGCATACTGTCACCTGTCCACTGCCAAGATGGCTCACAACAGGAAACCAAATGTGTGTGTGTGTGTGTGTGTGTGTGTGTGCGCGTGTTTGTGTTTTGTGTGTGTGTGTGTGTGTGCGTGTGTTTGTGTTTTTGTGTGTGTGTGTGTGTGTGTGTGTGCGCGTATGTATGTGTTCAGACTCCCAGACTAGTCCATGTTGGAGAAACTCAACTTATAATGATCCGTTACTGATAATCCCAGGTTTGTCTCAGTCTCTTCGATTCCATTTCACTTGGTCAAACTGTCTCTGTACATCCTTTGTCCACACAACTCACCTTGTCTACGATTTTCACTTTCTCTTTCCTTGACTTGTCTGTTTAATATATCCTCCCTTAATCTATCTTTGTTGCTCTTATGGTTTCTTTTTTTCTCTATCGCTCCCCTCTCTCTGTCCTCCCTGCCACACCAGTCATCCAACTGAATGTCATCACAGAAGGTCCATGTCAGCACACACACACACACACACCATTCAAGCCCCCCCCCCCCCCACACACACACACACCCCTGGCCTCCCGCTGACAATCAAGAGACCGCCCAGTGAAACAATACAGCATCCACACAAAAGCTTCAATAATGCACCACTGTCCAACCATCAAAATGCTACTGGTTAAACTGAATAGTGCAGGGTTCAGTATACCTGTATGCCAGGTAGAAAGGGTCCCTTATCATTTCTGACAATGTTCACAACTGCCTGATGTTGTTATTAAGCGTGTCCACACGTCAGTATTTAAAAGTATTCAGATCCTATATTCATTAGATTATTAATACAACTCAATTACAAGTAAAAGTCCTGCATTCAATCTTAATTGATCTTGGTTTAAAGGACAGTATTATCAATAAAAAATAATATATATATATATAAGTCCAAAATCCAAAATACTTCTGTTATAATATTGGCACTATATAATATATGACACTTTACTGACATTACAGATGCAGTAACATGTGAGCAGTATTCGTATTTTGTGGCAGGTCATGTGAGCTGATTGTAACTACTTCATATACAACAAGTCATCATATATTAAAAGGTCATCACAGGTTTTGTATGTAAAATCCTAATCTGCAAAGTGACTAATGTAATAATATATATATTTCCCTGAGAAATGCAGTTGAGTAGAAGTATATCGTAAAATGGAAATACTCTATATACCACATAGCATTTGAGTACATGTATTCATTACTTCTTCCCACTGACTTTAGTCTAGAACAGTGTTTCTCAAATGGGGGTACTAATACCCCTAGGGGTACTTTGGATTACTGCAGGGGATACGTGAGATCTTTTTATGCATAATTTCTAAAATAATTATACTATAATAACAAATTAATTTATTGATGGATTCTAAACATTTGAAGTGTAGGCTAGACTAGTGTTTTTTGCTGTTCAGTGGATAAAAATAGTTCACAAGGGGTATATTATTGAAAAACGTTGTAAAAACCACTGGTCTAGAACAATTAAGACATCTTAACAACAGGTTGGATTTCCTGCTATGGATATTTATAGTCCCAGAAATTGAATCCTGCTGATTGTGGTGACATTTCCTTTAGTGAAAATGTCCATTTCAATCTGGTCTAAGCGGTAGATTCCTATTGAATTCATTTAACAAATGAATGCTCCTCAGATAATCTCAATAATGGAAAAGAAATCCATTATAGACATCATTTTTCAACTTATTTATTAAATGATAAAATGTACATGATTTTACAATTGAAATTTTACAACTGAATTTATTTTATGATAATCATAACATCTGGCTGAAAGCCATTTATAAGTGAAAATATCTTAGGATTCAGTGTTTATAGTTTCATCTGATATAATACTACTGTAGGACTTACAAACTGTAAACTACACTGTGACTAGGCTACAATTAGCAATGTTGTTGCATTCAATAAAGGCCACTGTAGTTTATATGACACATATTGACATATCATCATCATCTTTTAAGTCGATATATGGCAAAGACAATTGCTGACTCCAAACTGTGATAGAAGATACCAACCTGTGAACCTACCTGAACACACACAAACAGTTTTAAGTCTTATATACAACCCCAAATCAGAAAAAGTTGGGACAGACACAAATAAAAAAAGTAAAGCATTTACCACTCTGTAATGTTGCCATTCCTTTTCACAACACTTAAAAGACCTTTAGGGACTGAAGACACCAAGTGATGAAGTGTTTCAGGTGTAATTTTGTCCCATTCTGTTATGGTTTTGGTTTTGTCTTATTTTGGTAGTCTGTTTTGTATTTAGTTCTGTTTCCTGTTTTATTTTGAATTCTGTTTTCTTCATGGTCTTGTCTAGTTTTACTTCCTATCTTGTGTTTTCCCGCCTGTCTGATTGTTCTGCCCCACCCTGATGTGTCTCACCTGTTGTATCACCTGTGCCTTGTTTGCTCGTTACCTCCTGTATTTAGTCTGTGTGTTCCCTTTGTCCTGTGTCAGATCATTATACTGTTTTTGGTTTTGTGTTCCTGTGAGTTTCTGCTTGTGCTCCTGCTTTTGTACTTGTGCTCTGTTCTGTGTTCCATTTTTGATTTCCCCGTTTCTTTGGATTTTCTTCATTGTTGGATTCCTTCGGATTTTCTGTTACACATTTTGGATTCCTTGAGTTTTGGTTTGTACTTTGCCTTTTTGTTATTAAACCTTTTGTTGGACACTCTCCTGCTTTCCTGCCTCCGTTATCTCTGCATTTGGGTCCACTATTTCCTTCATACCTAAGACACATTCTTGCTGTAAACAAGTCTTAAGGTGGACAACAGTACGGGGTCTTCGTTGTCGCATTTTGCGCTTCAAAATGCGCCACACATTCTCTATTGGAGACAGGTCGGGACTGCAGGCAGGCCAGTCAAGTACCCGTATCCTACGGCAATCGACGATTCTTGATGCAGTGGGATCGGAGATCACGGTTGTTCAGCTTAGGCTTGCGCCCTTGTCCTTTACGCACTGAAATTCCACCTCATTCCTTGAATCTTTTAATTATGTTATGCGCTGTTGAAGGTGAAATAAGCAAATGTCTTCCTATCTTGCTTTAAGGTACATTGTTTTTAAACATTTCAATAATTTTCTCACGTATTTGTTGGCAAACTTTGCTCCTAAAGGACTAGACCTTTCTTGGATGCTGCTTTTCTACCAAATCATAATTACAATCACCTGTTGACATCACCTGTTTCAAATCACATCATTATTTAACCAATTTACCTGATTACTAGCCCTTAATTGCTCCTGTCCCAATCTTTTTTGGAATGTGTTGCAGGTCTGAATGACAGGAAAGGATGTATATTTACAAATGAAATTAAGTTGACCAGACAAAACATGAAATATTTTGTGTTCACATTGTCTGCAATGAAATACAAGTCAAAGTACATTTAGAAATCACTATCTTTTTTTATTTGTGTCTTTCATACTGTCCCAACTTTTTCTGATTTGGGGTTGTAATCCAAACATTGTGGCAATGTAGGCCTTTCAAACCAGAAAAGTTTTTAGGGGACTAAAATACAGAGCTAAAATGTTAAAAATATGAACCATAAATATATATCCTGTCCAAGGCAGTCAGCTGCATTTTTAGTTGCATATACTGTATCTAAGCAAGGGAATGAAATGCTGACTGACACGTTGTAGGAAAATATTTTAAAAGATGCTACCTGAATCAAACCAACTGTATATACGTTTCATGTATATTGAGGTTTTTGGAATTCATGTTGAAAATTAGGGAATCTTTTTGGACACCGATGTCCATTTGTGTAACATTTAACTTGTTTTCATGTGCATTCATGAGGCATGTTGAATGGATTATTACTCAAAATTGACACCTATGCAAAAACAGTACATAAACAATAACTACAGAGAGAATGGTTAATAACTTAAAATTAATAGTTTGTATTGAATATATTTAACAACATTATTGTGGAGGGAGTGCTGTGATTTATTGCTTCATGGAAACACGAAAGCTACATGTCATTATCTTCTGGAAGTCACAGAAAAGGGCACGCAATCCCTTCTTCTTCTCATCACCATCCTGAACCAGGAAGTCGTGTGTCTCATAAACCTCCACTTCCTCCTGCTGCAGTACTTTCAGCTCATCATCCAAGTGCATAGCCCCATTGGTCTCCAGTTTGACCGAAGATGAGTCCCCATCTGCTAGGCTTACCATGGTAGCCATCTCCTCAAGAGAGACTTGTGGCAAAGACTCCCTCTCCTCCACGAGTCTCTCTTACAGCTCCTCTGAGAAAAAGACCTTAAAGGAATATGCCAACGTTTGTTGAAATAGGGCTTATCACGGTCTCCTCTAGATGTAGATAGATGGGCAAATGCATTTTTTGTCTCAGTGCATGCATTGTCTCAGTCCGGCGGAGCCGTTGCTAGCTTAGCGTAGTGAATGGAATCCTTTGTTGCCGTTAGCATGTCGTGAGTATAAGTGAGCCAACAACAACAAAAAACAACCTAATTACTTATTGTGGCCTGCATATTCACAAGTATAAATAGCAATGCAAAATAAGACTAGACGATATCCTAGGCATATATTGATTTGGGACTATATTGGGTGGAAGTAGCCAGCCGAAGCACTGCTACTTATTGGTGCAGAGATATGCAGCAACTCTGTGAGTACAGGTCTAATATGGGTTGATCTATCCGTAAAATAACCATGCGTCATGTTTACAGTAATCACTTACTCTGTGGACAGCTGTTTATTGGGGCCATTCGATGTTTTTCCCAGTTGACTTTATTGCACCGGGAAAAAAAGTGGAGGACTGCAGGATGGATCAACGCCGAGAAATCCTCGGTAGCTGTGACACAACTGCGGGCAGCACACTCATCTTGATCTGACACGTTGAGCCTGGTCCGCCGGTACCTTGTCCCACTCGCCACATCACAGACACTCTATTGGACTCGGTATATGTTGGCATATTCCCGCACACTCACACCACCTGATCATGTTAGCTTTCATCCTCACGTCCTCAGGCTGTTGAGCGATCACAAACTCCTCCTTCTCCTGTCGTTTTATTCCCAAAGCACGCAGCTCCTCTTCTGAAAACTCTGGTTCGTAGAGGTATGCTTCTGGATCTTGACTGTCTGAGAAGTCATCCTCTTCATCTCTCACGAAATCCGCCATGTTCATCGCCATTCACTGTCTACTGTAGGAAAAATAGCCAGCTATTCACGCCAGTATGTTGACGGAAGTCGGGGGGTTTTAGGTGCTGCTGTTATGGGGGCATCTATTCTCCCCCGTCCTGTGTGTGTTGCTGGCGCGTCCTGAAAGTAGGTCAAGGGGCGTGGCCGGGCGATCTACCTGCCTGCACAGCTGTAGTTGATTCAACTAACGACTGCTGCAGTATTTAGACCCGGGCGGAACTCATCTTCGGCGCCAGATCCTTACAGCTACCAATGTGGTAACTTGGCTCCCAGTGTGATAGCTACCTTGTTTGTTCACGTCAATACTTCCCTCGTATTTCCTCGCGCTTCGCCCACTGTGTCTGCCTGTGATTCTCTGTTTTGGGTCAGAGCCTCGGCCGTAACTGCTGCGTTTGTACTCGTTGCGAATACGCAGCCCACAAGAAGTAATTGGGTTGTTTTTTGTTGTTGTTGGCTCACTTTTACTCACAACATGCTAACGGCAACAAAGGATTCCATTCACTTTGCTAAACTAAGCTAGCAGCGGCTCCACCGGACTGAGACAATGCTGAGATTGGCAAGCTGCTGATTAACTCAGCATTTCCCTGCCTCTCTCAGTTTGGAAGAGTTTCTAAAACTCTTCTGCTCTGTGTCTGCACCAAAGAAGCCCAATCCATGGTCGAAGCCATCTATAGCAGGTTTGACAAGTGCTCCAAGTCCTTCAAGCTGATGGACTATGATGAAAGCTTTTGCAATGCTACAGAGGGCATCATCTCTACCATCCAGGATATGGGCCATGAAGTGCAGACTGATGCATCCAGCGTGGCTCACTTTCAACTGGAAGAGGGACTTCTGGAGAAGAGGGAGACTTCTCTGGACCTCTCTCCTTTGGAGGAGCTGGACGAGAGACTCATGGATGAGAGCGAGGCTTCTCCACGAGTCGCTCTGGATGAAGAGGTGGAATCTTTCCAAAAGATTGACTGAGGACATGTACAGAAAAGAGGAAACCCTGGTTCAGGACTCTGCCGTCGAGGATATGGACCATGAAGTGCAGTTTGGTGCATCCAGCCAGCCTCACATTAAACTGGAAGAGGGACTCATAGCAGAGAGGGAGGCTTCTCTATATTTCACTTCCTCGGAGGAGCTGGAAAATGGACTCATGGAGCAGAGGGAGGCTTCCCCACGAATCATTCTGGATGAAGAGGTGGACACTTTGCCAAATAATGTTGTCAAAAATATGGACCATGTAGAGCAGCTGGATGCATCCAGCCAGGTTCCCCTTCAGCTGGAAGAGGGATTCCTAGAGGAGAGGGACGCTTCTCCACCAGTCTCTCTGGATTAAGAGGTGGATACTGTTTCAAATGATGTGACAGAGGAAACCCTGGTTCAGAACTCTGCCATCCAGGATATGGACCATGAAGTGCAGTTTAGTGCATCCTACCAGGCTCACCTTCAACTGGAAGAGGGACTTCTCGAGGAAAGCGAGGCTTGTCTTGAGATCACTTCCACGGAGGAGATGCACATGGGAATCATGCACACATCTGAAGGCCCTCCAGTGTGTCCTGCTGAACAGCTGGGAAAGACACCATTCTTTGTCCAGCTCTTTCAGGAGCTCTTCTTCCATCTGACTGAGACAAAAGAGTCTCGCTATGGTCCAGGCCTGTCAACACCACTCTTAAGTTAGTCTCAACAGGACTGTAGCTGACTCAATTTAAACTATTTAACATTTAGATATCGCTCTAAAGTCTGAAGATCCTCTATATTATACTCACCAGTTCAGCCGTGAACAGATGATCAATCCCTGTCCTCTGAATTATTTCCTGAAACCTGTCAAAACAAAAAGAGTGTGTTATTTACTACAACTTTAAAACATTTATAAAATCTTTCTAATGTAATTTTCCATACGGGTCACATCAATAATTAGTCTGACTCACTCTTCAAGAAAGCTTCTTCCTGTCAGCAGCCAGGTCTTCATGTCTCTGACAGATAACTAATCAGGAAGTTGCTCCTGCTGCTTCATGAGCAGAAACTGCCTCAGCATCATTTTCTGCAACACAGATTGAGTACAGCCCAGTTTGAAGCAGCTCACAGAAACACCAAACTATACAATGTAACATAAATATAAACAGTGCACCTTCACATTTACACAAACTCATTTCTGCTTTGTAGCGGTGTTGTTCTTCGTCCGAGAAAGAGGATGGTCTCATTCTTTGGACTTTGGACCATTTTGAAGAGAAGTCAAGTTTGGAACGAGAGAAAAGCAGTAAACCGGTTTGTTGAATGTAGTGAGCAAATAAGTCTTTTTAGAGGGTTTGTATAGCTGAGAAGCCATATACCAAATGAGAGTGATTCTGCAGCTAAACCTGAAGCTATGACATCGACATCATCATAATAGTGAAGGTTCTGTCACAGAATCCAATATGCAAATTAGACAACCAAAACCCTAAATGAGTGTAGAAATATATTTTATAAAACACCATGTATTATTTTTTTTAAATAAGCATCTAATTTAAGAGTTTACAGCGTTCACATCATTATTGCCTCACATATGTCCACTGATTGCAGACAAATCTTTAAAGGGGTGATCGAATGATTATATAGGGTATTTGACACTGTTCCTTAAGGTCTCCTGATAGGGTATATAACATTGTTTGGGCTGAAAATGTCCCGTGTGCTGTTCTGTGCTTCCAATGCAAGCCTGTATTTTGTTCCCTGGAATGAATGAGAACTTTTCTACCTTATATGGACATGTTCATGAATATTTAGATGAGCTGCTCGCTGATTAATTGGTTTAGAATGAGGCTCTGAGAGGAGAGAGGGGCTGGTGGTCATTTGGTGGACAAAGGGGAGAAATAGACAATACTGGCGTCTTTTCTACAGAAAGTCACCAGATTTGTCGCTAGTCGCTTTTGTGACGCGCTTTTCGCTCTGGGGGTCTGAAAAGTCGCTAAATCTAGCGATAAAGTCGCAAAGTTGGCAACACTATCACAGTGTGCAGGCAGGTAGAAAACGGAGAAGGCAGCGCCGCAGGAGAAAATATCCCTGGCTTCTGTTAGGTTTTAAAAAGTTAAAACAATGCTTATGTTATGAAAACAATGTACATTTTTATTTAGATGTATTTGATGCCCCCCTTGCAGCTTAATCAGCATTTTGATTAGAACAAAGAAATGTGTATTCCTGTAAGGCTTGGAAAGAGTTGATTTTAACAAAACATTTCACCTATGACCTGAAGTAACCTGGCAACACAAAGGAGGAATTTCATTTGAGGAACAAATACACGTCATATGTTATCTCGGTAGTTATGTTAAGTTAAATGTATTACATGGTAGGCAGGCTGTCTCGAGGAGACCGCAGCGCGCACCAGGCTACTGACTGAGACCGTAACCGTGCCTAATGCACGAGTCTATGTAATCAAACGGTTGTCTAAAGCTTCTCAGCAAGTTTGAGTTGTCAACCGATCCCAGAAACCTTTATTTCTCGTGCATCAACAAATTCACAGGCTGCTTTACTGATGGATATCACATACAAATAAATACACGCCATGTTATCTTGGTAGTTATGTATAATCTCTCAGAAAAAAGTCTCAGAATTGATTTTAGTATTGGAATAACAGACAAACAATGTAAAAAATGTTTGAGACCTGCGTGACCTAGATTAAGAAGACTAGCTGATCTCAGGTCAGTGGTGTATGTAAATTTCGGGGCGTGACAAAGACAGACACCTGAGCCAAATAAGGGACAGCAAATCCCAACTCGGTGGTTGGGATTTGCCCGTTTTCAGAGGCAGTTTCAAATAGTGAAATTTGCAAAGGAAAGAGGTGTCAATGGGATTTTGAGGTTCTATGTATGTCCTATTTACCCACCAAACTGTTGTTATTCAACTATGACAAGGTAAAATCGATTTTGCATTCCATCACCCCTTAAAAATTGAATTAATTATTTTCTGTTTAGAAATTAATGTTGGAATATATTAAATTGTATATGTTTACAACTACATGTTAATGCATTACTAATATTAATCCAATTGTGAAATAATTTAACCAGGACAGGGATCATTCTGCATAATATGTACTTTTACTTTTGAGACTTTAAATACATTTGTTGCAAGTACTTCTGGACTTTAACTTAAAGGGATACTTCACAGATTTAACATTAAACTTTGTGTCAGTAGAAACACGGTAGTATTTTCGAATGACCGTGCTTACCGGACTATCCAGCTACCAGGCCTGCTAGCCCTCCGAGCAGATAGCTAGAGATGCTCTGTCGCCGGATAAGACTTGTGGAGGTTGGCTGTGGTAACAAGGACTGGTGTAGAAATAGGGTGCTTGTATCCAACTACTGCTAACTACTGGTGGAGTTTGACTGTTAAATGCCGACCATTCTCCATTCCAAGCTAATTCATGGCTGTGTTTATACTCTTGTGTTTACATCCAACCATGCGCTAATGCTAGTATGCGTTAGCTAAACGGAGCAATGTGTGTGCACTAAATGTAGCCTGTTTCGTATGTCGTTTTTATATATTTTAAATGAGCCACGGTGAAACGTTGTTTTGTGTATATGGTTGAAATGACAATAAAACACACTTGAGTTGAGTTGAATGCCTCACTGTCTATGTCTGTAAACGGTAGGCGTGGCTTGGAAGTGGACTCGTAAAGCAGCGAAGCAAATGCATTCTGGGATTTGGTGTCTTTCATTCATCCACATGAGCCAAAAACACATTTTCTGGCTTTTCTCGGCCTAGAAGGCACCAATTTAAAAAGAAATTCACATTTCTACTAGATAACTGACCCAATTTAAAGATATATTCATCTTTCCAGCAGTGAAATATCAATTTAATTAAAACAAATTAGTTCTCACACATTGTCAACACCAGGGGCCTCATGTATAAAAGCTTGCGTACGCTGGTTGTCACAGACACTTTGTGATGTATAAAAAAAAAAACTTGACGTGAGAATGTGCGGGCCGTCACGCAAACTGTTGAGCAGTCGTGAGAATGTGCGGGCCGTCCGCAAAGTCTTGTCTGGCTCTGTAACGTGGCGAATTCTAAGTTAGAAGTGCTGAAAATCACCAAACATTACAAAATAAAGTTTACACTTCACTTACTGGCGTATGTCTGTGACGTCTATGAAAAAAACATATTTATATCCGCTGATGCTCCATAAAAGTTTGATTATTTATATGGCTAATGTTTCACATCTTTCACACTATTAACTGTTTAATCTGCAGGCTACTTAACCTCTGTTAACATGAGGACGGGAAATGAATGATAAATCCACTTAGAAAATATTTTCAGTCATCCTCTGTTCCCATAGATGAAATATCTTTGGAAAAATGTATAGCCTATATTACATTTTTCCGTGGCGATCTTTTTGTTAGTGTCTGTAACTCTGCTCAGACATCCATGGCGCACGGGAGGCAGGACGCACGGCTCCATCTCCCCAGGAACAAACGCTGTGTCGGGTGGGCAAACTCGTGATGCGTAATTGATCCCGTGGAGGATTTGTAGGCTATTAAGTGAACAAGCTGTACCCGGTCCACCAAACACTGGGCCGTCTTGACTGTCTTGATTCTGCACATAATTCTATTACTGTAGTCCTATTTACTATTTCATTATTTCATCCATGTGTGGCGCAGCGGATCCATGCGCACTGTTACCTGCCGTGGAGACGCTGGCCTCGCTAACCTCTCCTCCTCTGACTCGGATCTCTCTCGCGCTCTAGCCTAAAATAAATGGCATTACATCAGTGGGTTCAAACTGCTTATTGTGCGTCATTTGGACTGACACTGAGATGCATCTTGTTCTGTAACTGGTGTGGTGCTGCCTCTACCCACTAAACATTGGACGTCGGATAGACGTGCAGATAATGTCTATATTGGGTCCGTCGGTCCATGACCAATTCTGGACATCTATTCAACGTCCAAACTAGGTCCACTATTTGGACGTCCAACCATGACCCAACTTGGACGTCATTTTGATGTCAAACATTTGACCTAATCTGGCTTATTTTTTTTTGGACGTCATTTGGACGTCTATCGCAGTTGCAGTAAATGTGATTTGCACATTGGACGTCGGATAGACGTGCAGATCATGTCATTAAATATTGGTGTCCTTGATGACAAATTCTGGACATCTATTCAACGTCCAAACTAGGTTCACTATTTAGACGTCCAACCATGACCCAACTTGGACGTCATTTTGATGTTTAACATGGTCAATTTTTTTTTATCATCCGTTTTTTTTTGGACGTTATTAGGATGTCTATGGCAGTTGCAATATGTGTTTTAGCCTATCAACATGATTACAGTTTTTCTCAATTGCTAAAACACTGTATGACTATTTATTTATTTGGTAGACCATATGTTTTTTTTTTTGTACATTTTCCTGTTTTCTTTTAACAGTTTTAATTTTATTTAAAGTAGCCTATATTATCAAGTTATTTTTTATTTATTTATATAGTGTATTAATATATATATATATATATATATATATATATATATATATATATATATATATATATATATATATATATATATATACACAAATTTTATATATTTTTATAAATGTTAACTTTTTTATATTATATATATATATATTATATTTAAAAAAAATCATGGTAGCCTATAGGCCTATCCTCCTTATTCCTATCTTAAAAAGAAGAACCAACAGCTGCAAAAAAAGCCCAAGACAGTCAAAAACTCAAAAACCAGTCAGCATCACTCTGATTGGCTGAAACGAGCACATCATCATAAACGCCACTCTGATTGGCCGAGGCAACTCCAGGCATTTGGCGGCTGGGCGCCGCCCCGAGTCAGAGCCGTTAGTGTTCTGGACACGGACAGCAGTACAGATTTTCTGACCGGCGGTGAACTCGATCGTGAACCCGTTTCCTCGAAATTGAAGGTAAGTTCGGTCAGCATAATGATTTCAATGCCCATGTGTACGTATTATTTGGCGTTATTGTATTAGTAGTTAGTAGTATTGGTAGTGGATGCACAGGAATTATATTTTTGCTTACACATGTGGACTTGAGTGTATGACTGCAGATTGCCTTTGAATATATTTAAGTAATTTGTCTATTTCTGCTTTTGCAGAGGGGATCATGAAATTCGATAATGCAGCCACTGAGGAGTTCATCAAGGGGAACGTGTCTGAGCACCTCAAACACGCGCCACAGAGAATAGGAGGTGGAGGATTTGCAATGCCCTGACGAGCCTGCGGTGATGATAATTAAAATAAAGTAGTCAATGCATTGTCTTTGTTTTATGCCATTCAGGGCATAGGTTTTTTTGTTCAATAAAGTTTGAAAAGGCATTGAATTGTGATTTATTTGGATGTGTATAACTATACTGTTGTATGTATGTAGTCCCATGTTTCCCAGAGGGTGGAGGACATGTTTTCTGTGTCAGTTAATCTTCCTGTAGCTTAGTTTGACTCAGCAGCTAGTTTGAACTGGAAATGCATTACACCTTTGTATGCGTCTCAAGTTATAACCTGCTGCTGAGACAATCAAATGGAGTTTTTGGAAAATGATCTAGTCCTATTTCAGAAGGAAGTACTGTTGAAGATCATTTCCCAAAAACTCCATTTGATTGTCTCAGCAGCAGGTGATAAGCAAGCAAAGGTGTAATATATTTCCAGTTCAAACTGCTTAGCCAAACAAAGCTACAGGAAAATGAATACATGATACAGAATACATGTCATCCACCCTCTTGAAACATAGGACTACATAGAAGTTGTATAAAAATAACGTGTTAAATAAGTCAATTTTATGTTGAAAATATGTCCACAAACGACCACTTTTGGCCCTCGTTTGGACCACTTTTGGACTATAAATAGCCCTTACATGGAGGTCCCACCGACGTCAACATTAGACGTGCGGAGGACGTCGAAAAAAGACGTCGTCTGGCGTTACAAAACAACCCCATCAATGGACGGAAATTGGACGTTCAAAAATGACCTGGAAAAGACGTCACTACGACGTCACATTGCGCAGTGGGTATTCTCTTGATTTCCACTTCGACATTAGACATTGTTTATTACAATTTCTGCCATTGTTCGGTGCATTCACCGCCTGGTCAACATTTGCCACTCTGGGCATTTTCTTTTATTGCTTATCCGAGATGACAAACCTCCAAACAGAAAAACATTTCTCGGCTCCACCTCCGCGATCAGCACCTCAACCTCACAGTCGGTGAAGTTTTTTTTTCCGTCTGCAGCGGGATAATCCGTTGTGATTGGACGAAGAATGACGTCGGGGGCGCATTTATAGTAATTTACATATTCATGTATGGGAGGAGGCAAGGCGGGGTCGGTGGCTCGTTCATGTGCGCTCAATTTCACGTTGATTGTGATGTATAAAGGAAAGGTACGCAGGACCTGTCGTACGCCCGGTTTTATACATCTGAATATTTCTGTGCGTAGGTACTTTTTTACTAGGTAGGTACTTTTTTACTAGGTTTTTGGTCGTACGCCATCTTCTGGTATGAAAGCTGCGCAGTCTTTTATACATGAGGCCCCTGGTCATTGTAATTTTAAGTGTAGGTAACACAACTTTTAGGTACGCAATAATATTAATACATTTTGTTTGTTCCCATGAACCTAACGTGAGGGTGATACTTCTGTGTAAAATTTACGCCGTGGCTACGTACGTACATGGAGACACGGGCCCTACGCCGGACCCTACGCCGGACGACCCTATGTTGTAGCCTGAAGTGCACCTCTCGAACAATGTAACAACACGTCGCAGCGATGCATGTCGCTCCGCCATGGCTTGGTAGCGTTGCATTTCCCCCCGACTCATTTCCTGGTTCTCCTCCATAAACAACATGAAATCAAGAAGAGGGTTAACTTTTCCAGCTACAGGTCAGAAAGCACAGGGGAAACACAGGGGAAACACTTAGTTTATCTTACTAAGACTCTAGAGTCGGTTTCTCTCTGAAGCTAATCGCCGTCACTCTCTCACTCTCTCTACCACACACTCCCCACGCACACACACATGCTGGCCCTGCTATTCTCTTACAGAGATCGACGCACACACCAACGCACAAGTATAAACTTCAGGCCACTTACATAGGCTACGGAGAAAGCTGTGCATGGAGCCTCTGCACAACCATAAATCAAGCTTAATGTGACATTTACAGTCTAGGGTTCTGGCTTTTTCGAGAGGTGCACATCAGGCTATGGCGTAGGGACCTTCGTAGGGTCCGTGTCTCCATGTACCTACATACGTTAAATACACGGAACTCATGCGTCGCTTCTCTGTAAAAATAGAGATGAACAGCGCAGCTTCTGTGGTCTATGCAGCTTCAGGTAATCATAATGGTAGCGCTCTGCTGTGCGGACATGCTACGGCAGATGTGTCCCTGTATTTCTGCTGGGTTTCGTTCAGAGACCCAAACACGGGCTCTGTGTCTGTCAGAAAGTCTGAGATCTACCATATCAACAGAGCAATAACGTAATGCACAGCAGACTATGGTGCAGGTGGATTATTTCCTGAAATATTTTGACTTGATTCTTTAGTCTTCTAGTATTATAACTTTATTTTTCTCTTCTAAAATATCACAACTCCTCCAAACCCAGAGAACACAGATGGGATGAGTTATATTTTGAATATGCAGAATGTTTTGAGCATGAGCAGAAATCTTGCTGCAACACATCAGAAATATTACAGTCCAGGGGGTTATTAATGAATTAAAGGTCCCATGACATGCTGCTATTGGGTGCTTTTATATAGGCCTTAGTGGTCCCCTGTATCTGAAGTCTCTTTCCCGCAATTCAGCCTTGGTACAGAATTACAGCCACTAGAGCCAGTCCCACAATGAGCTTTCCTTAGAATGTACCATTTCTGTGTCTGTAGCTTTAAAAGTACAACATGTAACTTTCTGCCGCTAGGGTCTCTCAACCAAAACAATGGACTGTAAACACAGACTTTTGAGGACGTTGGTAAGTAGCGTGGGATTATGGGAGTTGTACTTTTTAATGTTAAAACACCTTCGCAGATTAAAATGCATCTGTTTACCCATTCAAATGTATTCACTTTACGTTTAGTAACGTTTATTCATGTCATTCTAATAACAGCTGCATTTCCACCAACATAATTACGTTTTTCTTGATTCGATCTGTATTGGTAGCTGATCAGTTAGCTAGCTAGCTAGCTAGTGAGCCAGCAAGCTAACGTTAGCCAGCAGCTAAAACACAGTGTGGGGGACGGCGAGCCGAGGGCGGCCCATGTGCAGCAGCAGAGCTGCTCCAAGCTGACCGAAACGATCTCCCCCTTCACTTTTCTTTAATCTTAACTATTCGTTTTGGTGCTTGTCGGGTTAATTTAGCTAACTGTAAAGACAGCTAAACGCGAAGGGGTGAGAAATTCGGATTAGCTCGTGCTAATGGAGACTAGCTAGCTAACATTAGCTATGGATGGCTGGTGTTGCGACTCGGATCTGGGTCTGATATGGTCTGTTTCCTGACGCTTCATTAAACTGTCATTAGCGTCGTAAGCACCCAGCTGGAGTTAAGTGCTGTATAGTACTTATACTGTTTGGATTGCTGTAACGGTAACTGGCTATTGCTACATGTCCTGGCTGTTGTCAGCTGTTATCCCAGGCAGACAACTGGCTAAATTAGCATTAGATTAGTCGTCTAATCTATACAGCTAACGTTAACATTACTGGTAAACTCATTCGTGGGTTAGCCCAGCGCTGTTTTTATCCGTGGTGATAACAATCATGCTACTAATAACTTTATGAGCGTGTTGAACGATGTGGTAACCCTATAATGTTATCCACCAAGCGCTAGCTAGCTAGCATTAACTTTAGCTACTTGTCAACCAACACATTGTAGTAACAAACTGGATCGATATTGATATCAATAAATAAGATATCTGCTGTATTACTGTGTTGCAAAGTGGCATGTTATCAATCACAAAATGATGCTGTGTGGCAGAAAAAGCAGTATTATGGTTAGGAGTATTTTTTCCTGTGACATTGTAGGATTTACAATTACGCTCAAACGTATCATCTGGGAGCCGTGTTTTGAAGGAAGTTATGAGGAACTAGAAGGTGAAAGGTTATATGACGCCACTGACGGGCGACTAGGAAGGAAAGGAAACGTGCCGTGTCTAAAAATAAAATAACAGATTTCTCTGGGTTTGAAGTTTGGTGGAAACATTTGTGAGAGTGTAACTACACAACTCAAAAAATATATAACATAGGTATGGTTGTTTTTAGACATTTTAATGCAGAAATGTTACATATTGTACCTTTAAATGCTATTGAGGAGGAGAGAGGGGGCAAGGTGGAAGGTGGGGGTGTGGCTTTGACCAACTGCCATGCTTCGCTTGTTTGCAAGCCATAATGTCTCTCTCTTTCTCATGGGCGGGCCAAATTCTCTGGGTGGGCAAAGCAGAGAAAAGGGAGGTAACCTTTCCCCTTATGATGTCATAAAGGAAAGATTCCAGATTGGCCCATCATGAGCTTTCATTTTCTCAAAGGCTAGCAGGTTACCCAGGGCTTGGTTTACACCTATCGCCATGCCCAGCCACTGGGGGACCATAGGCAGGCTGGGGGAACTCATATTAATGTTAAAAAACCTCATAGAGTGAAATTTTCATGCCATGGGACCTTTAACCTTTAAACACTGGTCATTGCTACCCCCTTTAATTTACTGTTCGCAGTCAAATTTGACCGGACAGTTTTAACTGCTCTCATTTTAACATAAATACCAATACAAATGACAAAACGTATTTTCAATAGAACATTTATTGTAAAAAGAATTTCATTAGAATATTAACATCTACAAGATGTGTGTTTCTGTGTTTGCGAGCATGTATGTGTGTGCGAACATTGGTGGTTCACATGCACAAGTGGCAACATGACAACATGAACTGACAACATGAACTGTGTGTGTGTGTGTGTTTGTGTGTGTGTGTGTGTGTGTGTGTGTGTGTTTCTGTGTGTGCGTGCATGCATGTGTGTGTGAACATTGGTGGTTCACATGCACAAGTGGCAACATGACAACATGAACTGACAACATGAAATGTGTGTGTGTGTGTGTGTGTGTGTGTGTGTGTGTGTGTGTGTGTGTGTGTGTGTGTGTGTGTGTGTGTGTGAGTGAGTGTGTGTACAAGCACAGGAAAGTTGTAGGAGTGTGTGTATGGAGATGTCTTTCATCTCCTGGAAGAAAATTACAGTCTTTCCCATTCATTTCCTATGGCGGTCATTTTTGATTGTAAACAAAAGAAGGTGACCAAGTTGAATAAATCACTCAAAATTCAAAAAAAGTAGTCACAATGAATGTTATGTGTTCAAATGCCTTTTGTGTAGGATATCATAAGGTCTTGAGGCAGTCTGATGAAAAATGCCATATTTATGGTTCAGGGAATGTGTGAATCTGTCATTTTTGACCGGAACAGTGTTAGAAGGTTAATGTATCATTCACATGAATAAGTGTCATTATGCACATTTAAAGAGGTTACTTCATAAAGAAAAGACGCAAAAGCGGAGGGAGGAGTAGATCATGCCTACATGTGTGTTGACTCAGCAGAGATAACATTAAATGACAATAGTTAATCTACAGCAGAATAAATATTTGAAAGGAAATACAGAATGCCTGAGAGCCTTACTGCATTATCTTCCATTATGTTCTTATATTTTTAAAGGTTACCTATGTTTCCCTTTACATAAATAAAGATATTTCCAGCATAAATTGATACCAAATTTTTTTTAAATAGCTGCAGAAAAATTCACCACAATGCATCATGTGTGGCCACACAAATCTGGAAACAAAACTTTTGCCTTTGCGTTGCCAGGCCAGCTGTGATTAGGCCAAATGTTTGTACCATCTAAGTAACATCTGCAAACTGGGCAGCTGAAATGAACATACACCAGCTATTAACAAGCTGGGTAAGCCAAATGTTTTTTTTTGTTATCTGCTCTGCGTTCATTAAATTCAGTTTGTTTAAATCGGTCTGGGCTATGCCCCGAACGTCCTTAAGTCCTAGACACGCCCCTGTACTAGGGCTGAAATGAGCTTTCAATTTCGACTAATGCAACTTGCAGAAGGTTTTTTCTCTCCACGTCTGCCTACTTGTGCACGTCCGAAGAAAAACACAAAACATACAGCGTAGGTTACTGGATGATAGCATGCTATTATGCAAAGACACAGACATCAGCCTGTAGCTGCACCTTTTCAGACGCCATGGCCACTGCCGGAATAAGAGGTGACAGAGAAACAAAAGAACTGGAAAAAAGTGAGAGGTTTCCTATTAATTAGTTATGTAAAAAAACAACGAAGGTAAAGGAAGGTAACACATGTGGGTTCCGACGGGAGTCCATGGTGCCCTCAGGTAACGTTACATGATGGGGCATTCATCGCGACAAAAAAACCCCGAGAAACACAAACTGTGGTTAAAAAGTACCCTTCTGCCAGTGCCTTTTTTTGTGGCATTGCCGTCCCTGTTGAAAGAAAATGTGGAATCGAAAATCAATTGGAATTGTGACCTTAAAATCAAAAGTGAAATTGAATAGTGGATTTGGAGAATCATGTCCCCCCTATTATATATAAACTTTTATTTCAGACCCAGGGGGATCCACATCACAAAAAAAAAAAAAAAAACACAGAGTAAAAACATAATAATACAAAAATACAAAGCCATCCACAATGTTCATTGTATAACATACATACATGTTTGCCAACGGTTCCACATTCTGGAAGAAAATCCTTGAATTCATATAAAATATTTGGAGTCAAGTTTCTGTCCACCTGGCAAATGTAAGTTTAATTTTGCCTTTTAGTTCTGTTTTGGTCTATAGACCACACGTTTTCTTAAACATTCCATCAGTACATGAAATAGGCCTACTATAGGCCTATATAAATGTAGTAAGCAAGTACGTTTACTTGGCAACGTTGATTATTTAACTTTACCCTCTCCACATCTGCAATAGGGCTCTTGAGATTGAGCTGCAGCACGTTTGAAAAGATGGGGATGGGTTGAAGGTCTGGAGAGAAATGTTTGGCCCTGAAAGAGAATCACGAGGAGCAAAACAGCCGCCAAGAGTAGAACCACAGATGCAAACGTGATGAAGTTGTGATTCTGATTTAGAGTGCTTCTCTGGTTCTGCCATTATGTTGGTGAAGTGTGTTTTTTGTATGTGTGTTTTTTCCCTATTTTTCAGTTTTTTCTTTTTTTATTGATCAGCCCAATCTTTGTCCTTATTTTTTATTTAATCATTCACATACCAGCGTAGGAAGTCTAACATTTACCTACAGTTAGAGTTGCCTTTGAGTGGCCAAAATAAGGATCTTCAGTCAGAGATATGGATGCATTGTCCTCGATCTTATTCTGGAAAACAAAACAAACTGATCTAATTTATATAGGCCTACATCTACATATAGGCCTACGTAAAGTGTTTCATTTTCAAAATCACACTGAATGTTAAATCCATTACTCAATGCTGTCCACTTGAGGGAGCCATTCACTATCTGTTGTCTTGTACGGATTTAGAAAGCAGAGGCCCCTGGGCACAAAATGTTGGAGGCCCCCCTCCCAGAACTCGTGGCCCAAACTCACACAGTATGTTAAATTTTAGAAACAGTAAAAGTAAAAAGGAAGCTGTGGGTTTTTCTTTAGTTTAAAACAAAACCACTTTCTCCAACTCCATTTCTTGTGATGTTAACTGTAGCAGCAAAGGAGATCTATAAATATCTATAAACCAAAAGACAAAATGGAAATGATCACAGAACAAAATCAACAGAATGTATTGCAATAAAGCAGATTAAAATCTATGAAGATACAGCCTAATAACATAACTAACAATAACTAGAGTCATGGGGATGCAACAGTATGACCTCATGGTTATAGTGACCAAAATGATCACCGTTTTTATTTACTATTGAAAACTGGCTACTAAAACACTGGACGGCTGTAGGGTGTCCAGTAAGAACTTGAACCTGTCTGACTTTGAGATTTATTTACAACTCAAAGTTGGATGTGGTTCTGAAATATAAGCAAATAATAATGCACATTAATAAACATCTGACTTACTATGAACACATATTTATTTATTTTAATTTCTTTTATTTCCTAATGTATGTTGTTTTATCGGCAATAATCTATAGGCCTTGTTAGTTTCAGGTTCAATATGTGCAATAAGGTTGTTGCAATAAGTTTTCAATAAACGTTGAACCAGTCTGGTCCCTGACTTGTAGCAATTTTTTAATCTCGGCCCACTGTGTATTTCAGCTGTACTTGTGGCAACTATTTTATTCTATGTCATAATTTCCTGAAATGTAATGACAACATAACATTAAAATAAAAAAATAAAAGAATACAGACTATCACCAGCCTTAACCTTTAATTGATTAGTAGTTTTTATACACAGAAAATACAGATTACTTTGTTGCTGCATTATGACATTACAATCACTATATTTGACTACAACATCCCTAAAAGCTTGTTTTGGGTGTATGTATATCAATATGGGGGAAATACTCAGGTGTCCACTTTGCCCGAGCCACTACTTCTCCGCAGTGAACTGACGGCAAAAGACGAACTTTTAAAATATTATGTGAAATAGGCCTATACTAGAGAATGAGTCACACATAGGCCTATTATGTATTGATAAGCCTAGACCGCGTATCTGATAATAAAAATGAACAGTCAACATTAATACAACAACGTTACATGATTTAAAAGGCAACATACGGGGACATATCAGAGGAGCTGGGCTCTAGCTAAATCAGAAAAACATTTTTATTTAGGTGGGTTGGTGGATGCAGATTCGGAAGGCTTCGGCGCCAATCCAGGCATCTATAATTAGCCTAACAACGTCTGTCTTGCCGCTATCAACAGTTTCCGCGGTAACCTGACTCATTGTCATCATCAGACACAGCCTACAGACAAAAACTGATCATGATACTTTTTTGTGTGCAAATAAATTATAGCTAACACACATACACACAACACACACACTCATTAATGAATTTTATTTTAATTTAATAAGCCCCCCCCCCCCCCCCTCCACCTTGCCCCCCCCCCCCCCCCTTCTCCTCCTCATATAGCATTTAAAGCTACAGACACAGAAATGGCACATCCTAAGGAAAGCCTATGAGGAAAGCTCATTGTGGGACTGGCTCTAGTGACTGTAATTCTGCACCAAGGCTGAATTTCGGGAAAGAGACTTCAGATATAGTATTAGGGGACCACAGACTAAATCCTATATAAAAGCATCAAAAAAGCAGCATGTCATAGGACCTTTAACACATGGTTGTTACATGGTTGGCTCAAAAATACACATTTAATTGTTTAAAATGTAAGGAATTACATTCATTAGATATGTAACATAATGTAACCCAATGGAACAGCCCCATAGCAAAACTACAGTACCTTTATGTTAGTAAGTTTGTATTTTTGTACTCCATTGATTTATGCAAAACAACAAAGTTGGTATGGTTTCCATTGCCACTGTGACAGAGGTGTGATTCTAACAGATCTCATTATTTATTTTACTTCTTGCCATTTGGTGTTTAATGTACAGTCTATCAACCAAAACAGAGACACAAGACAGGTAAGATTTTTTTAATATTGCAGTTTATTTGTAACTCATGGATGCATATGATTAAATGACAGAAATGTTACACATCAGACTAACAACATGACAAATTGGTCAGAATGGCCTCCATCATATCAATCCCATACAAATCAGTTACATTACATCAAAGAATGTCATTGCATACACAAGTGGAAGTACACATATCAAAGCATGTCATGGAATCAACAAATGAAGTCCTCCAAATTCAACGACAAAAAGAAACGCCATGATGGCATCATTTTTCTGTTCCTTCAAAAAACAGGTGGCCACGTTTAACAACAGCAAAACTATATCTAAACATCTGATTACAAAATCTCACACAATTTGCGCATTATAATCCAAGTCTCATTTATCCAGCTGTATGCTCAGTGCTTCCAAAACATGCATTTTCGCAAAAACCTTCTTATTTAGGCTAACACTTCCACATTAAAAACAATTACATGTTTGCAGAGGCGTGCTATACTCATCTGATGGGTACATAGCCAGTATTGACGAGGCATACAAGAAAAACAAAGTTTTCTTTACAAATTTAAGGAAATACAGGGTAAATAATATTACAAATATTAATTTTGGGGGTGAAGTATTCTTTAAGGTTTGGATAGTTTTAGGGCAACATTATGGTATAAGTAGTACTTTGTTAAGGCTAAGGAAACATCAAGGTTTGGGTTAAAATTACTATTTCATTAAGGTTATGGGACTTTTGCCATCATTGTTACGGTAATGAACACGTTGTTAAGGCTCTCATGGAATACACAAGTATATAGTATATATCTACAATAGTTATTGGAATTGGTAGAAGAAAGACAACTGCAGCTATGTCTTTGTTGCTCAAGGCTGGTAATTTCCAGGTGCTTGGGTGTAGAGGAGAGGGTAGCGCCCAGGGACACCGCATTGATCAGTATTTCCTGATATCACTCAAATCAGTCGGGGGGAGACCAGCTGACAGGCTAGCAACCAAAGTTCTCAGGATATGAGCATCTCTGCCATTGGGCAGGAAGTGAGAGTCGGCAGCCAAGGGAAGAAAGGAATGATGGGAAGAAAAGGTGAAACGGCCTAGGGCTAGTGAGGAGGCCTTTAAGCCCCTATAGGGGCACTAAAAGGGCTAAAAGGGACAGTCACAAAGAAGTTGGGGGGATTGATTCTGCTAATATGACGTTGAAAGGCTTGGGGTTTGTGAAAGTAAAGTAAAGCCAAGGCAGCAACAGGAGATGAACAAACTCATCTGTGAACAGTGACAATTTACAGAACCACTGAGGAAGAAGGCCACAGAATATGATAAAAATGGCATTTAAGGTGCTGTAGGTACGATTATGAAGATCCAGGCCTTAGCATCTTAACATCGACAACTTCTCAGTCCCTCCCCCCTTCACCCTAAAGCCCAAAACGGTCTCCTAAGCCCCTCCCCCCACAAGGGAGAATGAATGCGTGTGCATGAGCAGTGGTTGACATGCAGTTTGACACCCCCCTGCCCCTGATTGGTGCATCTGAACAGGGAGCGGTGGATTTTTGCAAATCACACTACAGGCCGTAGGTGGTGCCAGAGGAGCCAGATTGTTTTTTTAAATGACCTGCTTCATGTAGTTCTCCTGGAACATAGGGTCAGTTTCAGCAAATAAGACCTACTGCACCTTTAATGTTAGGAAAAACAAACGGAAAAAGGAATGTGAAAGGGCAGCTTTTTACGAAGAGTTATGTCAATTTGCTAAGGCATTATTTAGTAAAGACAAAAGTGGCTTTGGAAGATACTAGGCAAGCTGTATGCGCACAGAATTCACAAACAAAAAATCATCACCGAATGCAAAATTAACCAAATATACATAAACAGGTGGCTTATGTTATACAAGTATAGCAAAAAGACTTATATTCAACTTACATTTGTAATACTCCGTGGGTTTCGCTGTCGCGTATAGGGCCGCCATTATCCAAAGTTTTTCACTTTTTGTTAACTCCGCCCTTTCCGCTACGGTGGTGCGTCTGTGTGATTGCGTTCATGTGACTGGCTTATAAGTAAACAATCCCCCACGTGGGGTGAGTTCTTGTGATTGGCTAAAACAAGGGAGATATCTGATTGGTTGCAGATCATTTCCTGTTTAAAAAAATGCATTTGTGAATTGCGTCACATCAGAGGAGTCTCAAAATTCACAAACAAATGCAGGGAAGTTCACGGACCGCAAGAAGTTTGTAAATCAGGGTATATTTGTGTGTGTATCAGAAATACATTTCTGAATCTTGTCCTGTGCATTTGTGAATCTTGTGTGCATTTGTAAATGTTGTTTGCATTTGTGAATCTGGTGTGCATTTGTGAATTGTATGTGCATTTGTGAATTTTGTGTGCATTAGTGAATCTTCTGTGCTTTTTAAATTTTGTGTGTGTTTGTGAATTCTGTGCGCATTTGTGTATCCTGTGTGTGTATTTATGAATCATGTGTGTGCATGTATGAATCCTGTGTGTGCATATGTGAATGTGTGTACATTTATCTTTATTGAGACTCTTCTAGCTCCATACACATGCAGTGTGTTGCCATTTCACAATACCCCCCCCTGTCAGCGAAGTTTTGTCACAGCTCTTTGATACTGAAAGTGACATAGAGGAGAATGTGTCCGAGACTGAGGATAATGTTGAGGAGGACCCTGATTATCAGGCATCCTCCTCTGAAGAAAATGAGACTCTTGGGGTTGATCCTTCTGTTGTCTCTCAACCACCAGCAGACACGTTACCTTCCAAAAATAGAAAATTATTATGGCCCCTCTCCCCACTTGAACGGCAGGGTAGACTTAGTGCTGCTAATGTGATAAAAATCACGGAAATAGTTTTTCTTCCCAAATGTTGTAAATACCAAAAAGCTGTATTAAAACCATAAAACACAAAAATATCTTTCTTTTAAATTTAAGTTAAATCAGGGAGATTTTGTAGTGATTTTCATATGTTTCAACAGTCACTTAGTATTCTGGATGTCATCAACATTTTACAGTTGCCAGTTTAGACTATCAACATAAAAAAGTTTTTTAATTACCAAAGTTTTCTGGAGGTTTAAAATCCTGGGGTCAAATTAAATTTCAGGATAACAGGAGGGTTAAAAACAGGTAAAACACAAGAATAAAAGTTGCAGTGCAGTATAAGAAATTAAACATTAAAGAGCAGTTTAAAGAAAGGCAACATAAAAAAGAAAGGTCTTAGATTTTCATCAACTTAATAGAAATTAACAATTATTTAAAGAAATGCAACATCAAAAAGAAAGGTCTTCAGCCTTGATTTAAAAGAACTGAGTTGCAGCGGACCTGCAGTTATCTGGAAGTTTGTTCCTGATATGTGGAGCATAAAAACTAAACGCTGCTTCCCCCTGTTTAGTTCTGAATCTGGGGACAGAAAGCAGACATGTACCAGATGACCTGAGAGGTCTGGGTGGTTCATAGTTTACTAGCAGATCAGAAATGTATTTTGGCCCTAGACAGTTTAGTGATTTATAAAGTAGCAAAAGTATTTTGAAATCAATTCTTTGTGGCACAGGTAGCCAGTGTAAAGACTTCAGAACTGGAGTGATGTGATCCACTTTCTTGGTCTTAGTGAGGACTCGAGCAGCAGCGTTCTGAATCAGTTGCAGCTGTCTGATTTTTTAGGGAGACCTGTAAAAACACTGTTACAGTAGTCAAGTCTACTGAAGATAAAAGCATGGACAAGTTTTTCCAAATCCTGCTGAGACATAAGTCCTTTAACGCTTGATATATTCTTAAGGTGGCTGACTTTGTAATTGTCTTAATGTGGCTGTTGAAATTCAGGTCTGAGTCCATGACTACACCAAGATTTCTGGCTTTGTCTGTTGTTTTTAATATTGTCGTTTGAAGCTGAGCGCTGACTTTTAATTGTTCCTCTTTTGCTCCAAAAACAACCACCTCAGTTTTTTCTTCATTTAATTTAAGAAAGTTCTGGCACATCCAGTCGTTAATTTGTTCAATGCACTTACTCAGTTTTTGTATTGGACTATAGTCCCCTGGCAATAAGGTTATGTGAATTTGTGTGTCGTCCGCATAACTGTGGTAACTTATTTGTTTTCCATAATCTGAGCCAGTGGAAGCATGTAGATGTTAAACAGAAGAGGCCCTAGAACGGAGCCTTGGGGAACTCTGCACGTCATATTTGTATGCTCAGATGCATAATTACCTGTAGATACAAAGTAGTCCCTATTCTTTACATATGATTCAAACCAGTTTAGTACTGAGCAACCAAGGCCAACCCAGTTTTCCAATCGGTCTAGTAATATGTCATGGTCGACCGTGTCAAATGCAGCACTGAGATCAAGTCATACTAAGACTAGTTTTGCCACTATCTGTGTTCAAGTGGATGTCATTAAAGACTTTAACAAGAGCCGTTTCAGTGCTGTGGTATGGTCGAAAACCCGACTGGAAGGCATCAAAACCATTGTTTAGTGACAAGAAAAGGTTGAGTTGTTGCAAAAATGCTTTTTCAATGATTTTACTTAAAAACGGAAGGTTTGATATCGGCCTATAGTTGCTCATTAGTACAGTGTCTAGATTGTTCTAGTGGCTTGATGACTGCAGTTTTCAGGGCCTGTTTACAATCTGTAGAAGATCAGAAGACAAACAATTTGAAACATTTTTGAAAAGGCCCGTTGGTAAAATATCAAGGCAACAGGAGGAGGTTTTCAGATGTTGTATAATGTCCTCCAGGTTTTTATGGTTGGTTGTATGAAATTGCGTCATATTGGAATTTGTTTTGCCTGGACACTGTGACAACACATTTCCCATACTTGATATGGAGGCACTGATAGTTTGTCTAATTTCCTGATTTTTTTCTTTGAAGAAGGAGGCAAAATCATTGCAGGCCTTGGTAGATAAAAATGCAGATGCTACTGGTACTGAAGGGTTTGTTAACCTATCAACAGTAGCAAACAAAGCACATGAATTATTATTGTTTCTGGTGATAAGGTCAGAGAAGAAGGACCGCCTTGCATTCCTCAGTTCCAAATTATAAATGCGAAGTCTCTCTTTATAGGTGTTATAGTGGACCCGTATGACATTTCTTCATGGAGATCTTTTCTTACCAGAGACAGCTTTGGCCTTAGTGGGAGCAATGGCATCAATAACATTTATAATTTTAGAATTGAAATTGTGTACAAGCTCAGTGACTGAGACCCCAGAGAGGGCGGGTGTGGAGGAGAAAAGCTGAATGAATGTTTCACTGGGGTTTTCAGTGATATACCATATTCTGATTACCTTTGTTTGGACACTTTTGTGCACAGAGATAGTGCCGTTCAAGAAAACACAGGAATAATCAGAGAGAGCAGCATCAGTCACCACAACCTTGGAAATGTTTAGACCCTTGGAGATAATCAAGTCCAGAGTGTGTCCCTTATTATGTGTGGGCTCTGTCACATGCTGAGTCAGTCCATAGTTCTCAAAACACAACACAGTTCTTTGGTCCCTCTATCCTGAATGTTGAAATCACCAGCAATAATTACACACTCAAAGTTAATACAGATTATAGACAGCAGTTCAGTAAAGTCATCAAAGAAAGCTGCACAGTATCTAGGTGGTCTGTAGGTATTTAGAAATATAGCTAAAACATAAAATCAAGATTGTGCTTAATAATATTAATAATAAAAAAATATTTTCCTGCCAAAGACCTGGGGCCTCATGTATAAACGTTGCGTACGCACAAAAAGCTTGCGTACGCTGGTTGTCACGGACATTTCCTGATGTATAAAGAAAAACTTGACGTGAGAATGTGCGGGCCGTCACGCAAACTGTTGAGCTGTCGTGAGAATGTGCGGACCGTCCGCAAAGTCTTGTTTGGCTCTGTAACGTGGCGAATTCTAAGTTAAAAGTGCTGAAAATCACCAAACATTACAAAATAAAGTTTCCACTTCACTTACTGGCATATGTCTGTGACGTTGTCTATGAAAAAACATATTTATATCTGCTGATACTCCATAAAAGTTTGATCATTTATGGCTAATGTTTCACATCTTTCACACTATTAACTGTTTAATCTGCAGGCTACTTAACCTCTGTTAAACATGAGGACGGGAAATGAATGATAAATCCACTTAGAAAATACTTTCAGTCATCCTCTGTATTTCCCATAGATGAAATATATACTCACTGTGCAACAAAAATATCGGCATTGAAAAATGTAATAGCCTATATTAAATTTTTCCGTGGCGATCTTTTTGTTAGTGTCTGTGAGTCTGTAGTTACTGAGGCTCAGACATCCATGGCGCACGGGATGCGGGACGCACGGCTCCATCTCCCCAGGAACAAACGCTGTGTCGGGCGGGCAAACTCATGTGATGCGTAATTGATCCCGTGGATGATTTGTAGGCTATTCAGTGAACAAGGTGTACCCGGTGCACCAAACACTGGGCCGTCTTGACTGTCTTGATTCTGCACATATTTCTGTTACTGTAATTCTATTTACTATTTCATTTATTTCATCCATGTGTGGCGCAGCATTAGACATTGTTTTTTTAATTTCTGCCATTCAATGCCTGGTCAACATTTGCCACTCTGGGCATTTTCTTTTATTGCTTATCCGAGATGACAAACCTCCAGACAGAAAAACATTTCTCGCCTCCACTTCCGCGATCAGCACCTCAACCTCGGTGAAGTTTTTTTTCCGTCTGCAGCGGGATAAGAATGACGTCGGTGGCACATTTATAGTAATTTCCATATTAATTTATGGGAGGAGGCAAGGCGGGGTCAGTGGCTCGTTCATGTGCGCTCAATTTCACGTTGATTGTGATGTATAAAGGAAAGGTGCGCAGGACCTGGCGTACGCCCGGTTTTATACATCTGAATATTTCTGTGCGTAGGTACTTTTCAAGTTTTTGGTCGTACGCCATCTTCTGGTATGAAAGCTGCGCAATCTTTTATACATGAGGCCCCTGATGTTTAGTAAGGCTACTGTTAGTGTGTTGAAATAATTATCTCTCGTTTTTTAGGACAGGCTGTGGCTGATGTGGAATGGATGCCAAATTTGCTAGGTTTGCAGTTAAGTGCTTATTTTTCTTACTTAGCGGATTCATCATTCTTTTTCTGTTACCTATCACAACACAGATTGAGGAAGAATTTAATACACAGGGCCCAGGCTTGTCCTGGAAAGAGTCATGAGTGCCACTAGGCGTGCAGCCTGGACCCGGCACATATCATTTTGTACATGAGCAGACTTATCAGTTTGTGGAGAAGGGGTTAGCTGCCATCCTTGAGGGGGCAGAGGTGCCTGGCGTTTTACTTTCGGTGATTGAGTCAAAACGGGGGCAGTTTGATGATGGGGGCGAATGATGGGAGAAGAAAGGGGGGTGAATTTGGATTACTGCCGCACTTTGTTGTGTCTTCCTCTTGTTTAGATTCGTCTTATCTCATGTCCTTGGCCGAGGAAGCAGATGTGTAGCGCAGAACGTAAAGTAGGTTATAGGTGAACAGCTTTACTCCTGGCTTGTTAAGGAAAAGTCCATCTGCTTTAAAAAGATGTCTGCGGCCCCAGACGATGTTAAAATTGTCAATGAACTGCAGAGAATGGTCGGTACATGCAGTTGAAAGCCATTTGTTCAGTGCCAACAGTCTGCTGAATTTCTCAGCTCCTCTTCTGACTGGCAGTTGAGGGCCATTGATAAACACCTCTGCGTTTAGGGAGCTGACTGTTTTCAGTATATCCATAAAGTCCTGTTTCTGCACTTCAGACTGTTTCTTTACAACATCATGTGACCCTGTATGCAGTATAATGTTCTTCACATTTGGGTGTGCTGCCGCGATTTCCAGGATTCCTTGGGCCAAGCCAGACACCACGTCTTTGGGAAAACAGAGTATTTTGGTGTTTTTACTGCTTTTTAGATATTTTACAGCAGAGTCACCCACAATCAGAGTTTAAAGGAGAACTCCGGCCAATTGTTACAGTAATCCTGCTAAATATAACTATACAAGACCTGTCTGTAGATAAAAAACGAGTGGAATTGGTCTCAGCAACAAGGAGCTGCCGCAGCTAATGCATAGCTCCCACTTAGCTAAAATGGCAGTTATGGGGGCATAAGCTAAATAGTGCCTTTGTGTATCTTAACAGACACAAAATGCAATTAAAATGTCTGTGTAACATGAACAGGGCCCTTACATGACAACAAGATGTGTTTTCAACATTCACCTACCCTGTTAGCTGCTAGCTATAACTGTCATCTGGGACGAGAGAGTGTGTTCAGTCAGGCTTTGGTAATAATCATCATGTAGTAGTCCCGTGTGTATTTGTAGCATATATATGGATATATATATATCCATTTTGTGTGTGATCCATCTGGCGTCGGAGAGTAGGATTCTTTGCTGTGGGGATCGGTGTGGTAGTTTCCGACCGGCGGCCTTGCTTCTGCTTTCTCCCCGCACTCCTCGCTTTCCGCGGCCGACAGCAATCACCCGAGCACCCGCTGGTTGTGGTTGTCCTCCGGAGGACCGGTGATGCCTTTGTGGCAATTAAATCGCATTGTTAAACGCAAAATCCAATAATGATTTCAAAAGTAGTGTATAGCGCAATTTTATTTTAAATGTTCTGCCATATGAACAAAAGTGCCATAACATTTGTCTGCAAACACTTAACATCAGCATTTTGTTCATACAGTAGCAGTTAAATAAAATATTTAGTGTAAATCTCAACTTAAACAATGTAATCAAAGCAAATACAAAATGAAAGCTTATTGCCACTTCCAGGGCATTCATGTTATCATTAATAGGCCTAGGGCTGTAACTAACGATTATTTTAACAATCGAGTAATCTGTTGATTATTTTTTTGATTAATCGATGAATCGGATAAAAAAAAACATTAATTTACATCAACTCAATACATACATGTTGTTTTAGTTGCTAGTTGTGTAAATGTAAGTAGCCTAACCCAAAGAGCAGACACACAACACACACACACACACACACACACACACACACACACACACACACACACACACACACACACACACACACACACACACACACACACACACACACGTTCACTTGAAGCTTATTCATTAAATGATTACCATCATTGTAGTAAGTGCAAGTTAAGTTCATTTATACACCACATTTAAACACAGCTTAAGATGACCAAGTGCTATAAAAGAACTTTAGTACAACACACACAAATATATTTGTCAACAATAACTGATATGGGACAAAGCACAGAATATATACATGACTACTGATTGAAAAATTAATGGGCCAAAAAAGGCGAGTGAAAAAGTCTTGCAACTATAGGCTACCACTGCTTTATCCTGCTTTACTACTGTTACTAACGAGCTAACGCTGACTTAGCTAGCTGGATAACGAGTAAGCAGCAGCACCAGAAGAGCTACTGGAGGGATGTTACGTTCCTCACTTCAAAACGGAACAAAAGTAGGATTGTGTAGTGACTTTACCCTGCGGTTGAACTCCCTTCCTCCTCATCGAGGACTCCAACATGTTTACGGTGCTGAATCATCATTCAGATTTAAGCTTGCGAAGCTTGTGAATGTTAACTAACATTTCACATTTTCACCTCAGGTAATTTATAATGTTAGTTAAAATGTCAAAGAACTATGAAGCTAATGTGAGAAAGAGGGCATTCCTAGTGGAAAACACAGTTGGCTACACCTGGGTGGAGAAAGGCGATCACGGCATGTAGGCCGACGGTTTCGTTTGCCGGCAATTTCCAACAACAGCCGACCAGCCAAACCAATAAAATGCCATGCAGCTTCAAACACAATTCATTTGGATACAAGCGTTGCATTTTAGAAGATAGACGGGATAGTGAACAGCGATGTCTGCGCTGCGCACGCACACACTCTCACACAGCGGAGCCGAGGTGTGTGCGTTACTTCACGCAGCACATGTAACTGACTGGGAACGATACCGAGGATTATTTAGCCTACTGCCGCTGGCACGGATGAACTAACACTACAGTCGTTACTGTAAGTAGCCTACAATAAAACCTCTATGATTAAAAAGTCAATACTTATCAATATACCCACCTACCTGTTCTACAGGCATCAACATGGTTCAGTCTGCTCTGTCCACTCACTGTGCAAACACAGCTCTACTCTGCTATTAGCGACTTTTTACAAACAAGCTAAAATGAAAGATGTCAGTTTGTAGTCTAACTTTTTATCTTGAACTTTGGACAAACTCTTGTAAACTTAGCTGCTGTCTTAACGAACCATCCTCTCCGCTGGAGCAGTAACCTGTGGATGTATTATAAGACCAAAACATATACATGTGGCTACTTAATATGCACGTGAATTACGTGATCATTATGTCCGCGTTCTTCATTCTTGATGATGTTGCCAGTTGTATTCTTTTGCAACAGCGTTGTCTTATTTCAAATAAGGCATACATGATGAATGCTAGCCTGCTTATCAGTCCATTCATCATTAAAGCTGCTGTTTTCCACATCAACTTTTCGCTTCAGGCTCTTTGACTGTGACATTTTTACCTGACAACAGGCCTTTCTTTCTGCAAGCATTTTCCACCAATCAGGACACTGCATACTACAACAACGTTTCTGTAATCAAAGACTTTAATCATCACTCAGTGAACTGCCCCCTAATCTGGGAACTGTTTGTAGTTAAGTAGCCTATCTAGTTATCGTTATGGATTGTCCATGTTTTTTTAGGAGTTTGCTTACACTAATACATGTAAAAAAAATATAGCATTAATTTAGTAAGAAAGTGAAATATCAAACAAGAATATGCTTATTAGGTATAAATACATTTTATTTTCTTTATTTGAAAGTCCGGCCGGAGTGTCAGCTTAAAAAAATTCTGGCCCTTGGAAAAATGTAGTTGATGATCCTGGTCTAGCTTTACTGCTAATGGCACAACATACAGTGACAGTGGCTAGCTGGGTTATAACCATTTTCTGAATCTTCATGGTAGGTGCGGCATATATTTTCCTGCTTTTTTGTCCTTTGCCAATCACACCTACGATATTTCTTTCAGGGCCAGTAAAAATTTAGAAGGGGCCGGCAAAACTCTGATCTACTGGCCCCGGGGGCCAGTGGGGATTTTTTTTTATGTTGAGCCCTGGTCTGGACTTTTCCCGGTGGGCTGGTAGTGTTTCAAGGCCACGAGGGCCGGTCAAACTGTGCAGCCTCTGCTCAACCCGTAGGGTGGGCCGGGTCTATTAAATTTCCTGGTAGATTTTTTGGTCCTGCGCTGCCCCGTCCCTGTCCGGCTTTCAAAATAAAAGCTTGTGAACAACATACTTTTACAATAATAAGAGAAATAATAAAAACTGCGTTAACGCGCGATAACATAATTGTCAGCGTTAATTAATGCATTTAATTTTAGATTTTTTAAATTTTGGATTATTACTAGACATGGGGGTACACACCATTGGGGTACAAAACCAGAGAGCTCCTACTTGGAAGAGGTGGAAAAGATAGTTCGGCGAGCAAGTTCAGCCCGTGGGCCTAACGGTGTACCCTATAGGCCAGGGGTGTAGAACATATGGCCCGTGGGACAGAATTGGCCTGCAAATGGCAATCAGACCTACTGGATGACATTGCAAATTGTGAAAATTGCGGAGAAGTGATTCATTCTAATTCCAAGTTTACCACTTTAATCTCAGAGAATTTTCAAGTTCTTTATCCATAAATTTACAAGTTAATTAATCTTAGAAATTAAGAGGTTTGTCTCTGAATATTACCACTCTTTCCCAGGTCCATAACATTATTATTTTTTCCTACAATGACATAAGTACGCTGTCGTAGCAGAAGGAACTTGCGTTTGCCAACATCAAGATGACAAGAAACTCTGTGGCAGATACAGTTTCTGATCTTTCTGGAGTAGTTTACTGGTCTTACCCACTTGAGATCAAATTAGGGGTATTTGGCCCATGAACAAAAAAGAGTTTGACACCCCTGCTATAGGTTGTACAAATATGCTCCAGATGTGTTGCATTTCTGTGTGGAGGTTCCCTAGGGTAGCATGAAGAAAGCAGCTTATTCCTAGGTCTTGGCGAGGCACTGGGGCCACATTACAGGTAGCTCAACATGTTGTTGGCTGATTGTTATCTGTTGCCTAATGATAGGTCAAAACGACATTTAGCATTCATTCTGGGGCTTATGCCCTGAGTTGGAGCTTCATGCGATAAGGTTTGGAAGTCAGCGTGACCCTGTAGACTGGAGTGTAGTCTGGCTCTCCTGCATCCTCAGGCCAGATTAATTTAAACTTCCTCAGCAGGGTCACCATGATGACCTGGGACATACAACAGTTTGATTAAACCCACCCTGTCTGCATGCAACTGCAGATTTGATACAATGACATCCTTAGTGGTGTTTGTTTTTATGCTATCTACCTGCAGAGAAAGGCATGAAGGCCTCTGGTTTGACAAATTCCCTGGTCATTGATGAAGTTTTCCGGGTTGAATTCATTGGGAAATTTCCATTGTCCCTCCTCATTCAGCACTGAGGTCAGGTTAGGGATGATCAGTGTGCCCTGAGGAGAAAATGAAGCAAAAGAGAAAAGGGCATAGAGGAAGGCAGAAAACATTTGTTAGGAGATGTATTTGAGTTACCTAAGTAATTAATTAATAATAATAATTTATAGTCTTTATTGATCACCTATAGGGAAATTACAATTTACACTCTGTTGTTATTACACACTACACAGAGGCCTGAAATACACACACATGCTCAGGACTGCTGAAGAAGCACCCTGAGCAGTTGAGGGGGGTTCGGTGCCTTGCTCAAGAGTACCTTGGCAGTGCCCAGAAGGTGAACTGGCATTTCTCCAGCTACCAGTCCTTATTCTTGTTGTATACTTTGCTGAAGTAAAGCCATAGGCATATAAAGTATTGAAATTCAAGTTTCTTTCACTGTACAAGGGCCTGGAGAGTTTCTACATAGAGACCAGAACAATATAGTGACGAGTGAGTGGCGAGCCGGGGTCCTGATACTGAGCTTGATGGTTGATAAAAGTCAGGTGTGCCATGTAAAGATTGCTTAGCCAGTGGGAGCGTTCGCCCCATGTAGGCTGAGTCCTGCAGCAGCACAGGTTTGAATCCGACCTGCTGTCCTTTGCTGCGTGTCATCCCCCATCTCTGTCCACCTTTCCTGTCTGTCCACTGTCACCGTATAGTAAAGGGAAAAGCCCCCAAAAAATAACCTAAAAAAGAAAAAAGATTGCTGAGCCACACCGCTGCTGTGTAATAGTAATAGTGTAAATAGTGTTTATAGTGGATAATTCAAACCAAAGTCTGTGTCAAAAATGATGTGCCCTGTTTCTGTTAGATGTTCACATTCCACACAACTAGAAGGGGCAGGACTAAGAGCTGAGCTACACTTTGAAAGCAAGTCAATTAGCTTCCCTCTTCAGTTCAGTCCAGTCCATCAACATGTTTGCCTCAATCTTCCTGATATTGCTCTGCTTTGTCTTCCTCGTCCTTCTATTCAAATCCTGGAGGCCCAAGAACTTTCCCCCAGGACCCCCTATCCTGCCGATACTAGGGAACCTTTTGCACTTGAGCCTAGAGAACCCCCTGAAGGACTTTGAGAGGGTAAGAAAAAACATTGGAATTAATGTTTTGCTCTTCCAATGCCTGAAATTGTTATGGCATTGATGTAATTACTACTAAACTATATTACCTACCTAAAATGTGTCAACAATGGTACAATACTTTTTCCTAATAGTAATAGTTTCAACATTTGCTGGACCACACTGCTCTTCTAGACTATGAATGAAACCTATTGGCTGCTGTAAGTGTAAAATAAAAAACAAGCATGAAAGCCACTTAAATCTTTGCACAATACAGTATGCTTCTAAGTGTAAAGGTTACTCACCACAGGTTGTCTGTACAGAGTTGACTGCTTGTGCACTTGGACTATAGCTAAACAGTGGTACAGGTATGGGGTCATTATTGTAGCAAAATTATTACAAATTTGTATGTGGAGAGTTGTGCAAATGTATCTCAATCTATGTGTTCTCATTTGTTGGTTTTTAAATTGCATTTTCAGATGATAAAAGATTGAGCTTAGTGGGCAAATATGTTTTTTTGTGTTTTTTAGTAAATTGCCTTTTCAAAGAGTAATATCCATCTGAAGTTACGTATATGATATATATGCATTTTAACACTGACATGTTATCTTGTTCTTTCCCAGCTGAGGAAGTCTTATGGAAATGTCTACAGTCTGTTCCTCGGTACCAGACCAGCTGTTATCATCAATGGGATGAAGGCCATGAAGGAGGCTATGGTGACCAAGGCCACTGATTTTGCTGGACGACCCCAAGACATGTTTGTCAATGACGCCACCCAAAGGAAAGGTAGAACAGACACAATATGTCATAGGGCAGAGAATGTTTTATTAAACTTAACTAATTAAAAAAATATATAGTGCATACTGTATGTCAGAAATATCTCTTTCTATGCATGTGCTGTATGTAGGGATGGGTCAAGTACCATGATTCCTATATATCTTGCTACAACATATGGTTGTGCAGTTTAAGTTTGTATTGCCATCATGACTGTATCACACTAAATGAAATGCTGAGAAATGGTGAAAAGGGAGAAACAGAAATAACAGGTCACATCAGGGGCGATTCTAGGATCAGACCTTTGGGGGGCTCAGCCCCTAACGAGGATGTGACACGGATATAGTGCATGCAACCCCCCCCCCAACTAAATCAGTAATCCTTATTCTCTTTCTCTGGGGACTACCAACGTTAAACTTCACAACCGCACTCCTGCTCTCCCTCTGACAGATTAGATAAAGGCACAACCTCCTCCGATTGACCAACACTTAGTTTCTGTTAACCCTTTCCTTGACTGGGTTACAGGTGCATAGCATCGGCGACAGACACACAGGATATCAAACCTGTTTCAAGCCCTTTGAACCTGTAATTGTTTGTCCTCTGTCACTAACAGACAAGTTCACAAACTCTAACTTGAAGCACCAAATGTTTTTATTTATTTATGCATTTTTTTATATTATAATTTTTAGGGGGGCTGAGATGAAATGTAGGGGGGGCTTGAGCCTCCTTAAAAAGGATTTAAAATGGGTCACATGTTGCCTAGATTATCTTTGTAGAAGGCTTCTCTTCACTACTCTAAGAAAAGCAAAAGATGTGTACCGATTGCCTAATAGTTCCCTGCTAAGTGACTGCACAGGGTATTCAGCCATGTTAACTAAGATTCCAAACTGTAGGGAGCAAACATGTTCAGTTTATAAGGAACTGTGAACTACGGTTCATCACTTTGCTGGAAGTTCACAAGCAATATAGTCTCACATTGCCGGACCTTCCTCCACAGCGCTGTGTAGGAGGTTCTGGCCAGTCCACACAGCATTCCGGGATGGGAGAAAAACGTGCTCTGGTTTATTGGCATTTCTTTAAACCAATCACAATAGTCACCAGACAGAGCCACGGCGCCACTGCATAATAGCCTCAAGAAGGAACTTGTTTTGGTGGAACATGTGTATGTTAAAAAGTTGTGTTAGTCGTGCAACAGAAAACTCAGATTGGACAGATAGTCTAGCTAGCAGTCTGGATTTACCCTGCAGAGATCAGAGGAACAGTTAACCATAGTCCTCATAAATTGACTGGAGTTTAAAATTCCAACACAAGAAAGCAGAAGGTAACGGACATCCGAGCAAAAAGAGGGTGATCCGGCAGAATTTCTGGCAGCACCAGAGCAATCCCGGAAGTGGAACTTCGTGGATATAGACTATAAGCAATATTACCCATCAGTAATTGTGCCTTGCTGAATTGACAGCATACATCTTGTAAATTGATCAAATCACATGTGTTTAAGTTACAGTGGAAAGTATCCTCTGTGTCTCTTCCTGCATATGTCTCATTTGAGTTCACTGCATTACAGATAAATGGGCCAGACCCCAGTATTTTAACTGTTGTCTATCGTTGTTTACTGCCTTTTATCAGATTACATCATAAGAAAATCTGTTTATAAATATAATGATTATTGGATAGGATAGAACAACACAATGTAATTATGCTAAATAAAACATCACATTAATTATTAATTTCACTTGTTTTCATTTCAAACAAATTGTACATACGAATACATTTCACATTTTCTAAAGGCTCAGTCTACCACTTTTGTTCTGGATCCATGGTATCAGAATTTTGGATTGTCATCATGGAAACATTAAAGGGTCATGTGCCAAGGGCTGGGATGATTGGCAGAACAGGCAGCCAAATGACAGTGCTCTGATCCAATGGAAATGACAGAACTCTAGCCCAATGGATTGGGGTGTGGGGTATGTGTGTGTGTGTGTGTGTGTGTGTGTGTGTGTGTGTGGGGGGGGTGTATCATATTTCAGGGGGGTCTGGTGCCGCCTCATGCCCCCCATCTAGCCCCGCCCCTGATATAAGATGTCTTGAGTATCAAGAAAGGCAATTATTACTAGTATAATTAATGACTGACAATGGCTGGTTGTCAAGTGCAACCATGCTTATACTGTATACTAATTGTGCCACTACACCTGTTGTAGGAGTGATTTTTGCAGATTATGGCTCTAGTTGGAGGGACCATCGTCGCTTTGCTTTGGCAACCTTGAGGAACTTTGGTCTGGGGAAACATTCCATGGAGGAGAGGATTCAGACAGAGATACAATACACCATTGATACACTGGAAAAGAGTATTGGTATGTTATCTGAGGGTCCACACAATCCCAAAAAGGATGGGAGGGTTTTCTGAGCAGCACAAATACTCTATCATTGATAATTTGGTGGATTGGTGAAGGTGGATTTTGATTATGAATTTTCATTAATGTCAATGAATTTTTCATTGTGCTATGTTTAATGATATTTTGTGTTCTTGCACAATGCTGTGTCATACTTTATGTCAACATCATCTTTTACAGGCAATACCTTGAATCCTCAAGTTATATTTCATAGAGCGGCCTCCAACATCATCTGCCAGGTTCTGTTTGGGACACGCTACGAGTATGATGATGAGTTCATCAAAGTGATTGTTCAATGCTTTACTGAGATTGCCAAGATAACCAATGGACCATGGACCGTGGTGAGTGAAAGCATGTTTTCTGCCTTCAAACCTGGCTCAGAATTATTAAAAAGTATAATGTTCAAATTCCCAAAAGGATTGCACTCTTTTACAGCTAAACCTGCACAAATAACACAAAAAGACACAGTGTAATTCCCAAAGCACCTGCAAAGTTTAACATGCACCCTAGGTAATTTGCATACATTTGGCGCAAAATTAGCCCCTTTTTATGCAAGTGAGCCTCATTGCAAAAACAGTTCAACTCACAAAGTTTAGCACTAATAGCCACACACAGTTACAGGGAAATTATTGGCGTCATCAGAGAGTTGGTGGTAATGAAACTTATTAATTAGGTGTTTCCTCCGCTTCAAACCATGCCATCTTTTTTCGTGTTGGAAAACACCAACAGCACTGACAGACTGGGATATTCAAATCCCAAATACGCTTTCTCTCTGGCACGGTTAAATACCTTGCCTGAATCATACCCATGATATAGGCTTACGCATTGTGCAAATAAAAACAAATCTGAGTCTGTATACAGCACCCAGAGTCCTCTTCTTCTTTCAGGTGGGCACTTTCATCTATCTATAAATTACAGGAATGCCTGCCTGTCTGTCTGTGTGTCTGTTATTTGCATATCTCTCAAACCCCAAGTTTGACATTGTTTGGATTAGAAATGCAAAAGATATTGTTAAATATATATTGGTAAAAGAAACACACATTGGCTTTTGCCGCTCTAGCCGCTGGCCACTCCCCCTCTCACACTGCACACTGAGGGCTAGATGTACTAACGCTTTTGCGCCCACTTCAGGCGTAGTTGTTTCGCAACGTGCGCGTAAAAGCATGTACAAACAGGCCGCACTGAGGTAAAAGCGCATACTGCTGATAACGCAACATTTGCAAATGTACGTACATCTGTCCCTCAGTGAGCACAGCGCAGGACCAGAGACAGAGAGGGTCGAAGAAAGCCGCGGAGCTTTGGCAGCTAAAATGTGAAATACACCTCAGACCCACAAAAATGTGCAACGTAGCACTACTTTGGACTGTCTTTGACTTGGATCCCATACATGCAAAGCACAACCAGCTACAGATAACAAGTGGCAGACAAAGCGTGATGCCACTTATAGGCAGGCTACCAGACACTGTTTTTGAGTGACATCGTTGCAAATATCACATGATGATGCATCATTCCACAAAATGGTTTGTCTTCATCAAGTTATAATACTAATAACATTACCGTCGGCAAAATAACGCCGCACATCAAATCCGTACTTCAACGTTGACCGTCAAGCCTCTAAGCCTATATGGAAATGAACACTCGTTAACGATAATAATGATGAGACAGGACCAGGGACGGACTGGGACTAAAAAACGGCCCTGGACTTTGACTAGGCCCGGCCCAAAGCAATCGGCGCGCGGAAACTCGACAACAACAGCAATAATGCCTGCCGCCTGGCATGAGTGTCACAAGACTTTAATTGTGGCTCATGACACTATACCATCCAAATTATAGCAATAGCACAGGGGTCCGTTTCAGGTAGGAGGTTCAACAAACTCTGAGTCTGACCTCTGACCTCTGAGTTGATTTATCCTGAGATGGAAACTCTGAGTTTTCGGTTTCACAACGGCTGATTCGAGTTGGTTCAATCAACTCGGAGTAGGTTGACTCAGGGTTACGCACGTGCACCAAAGACAGCATGAATGGAGCCATGATACTACGATTCACCATGGCAACAACCACAAACAAACGGGTCGGCGGAAATACTCATGCGCACATATGCGAGTTTGAACACGTATTATGTTTAAAAAGCAACACAGCGGCTGCTGCAAAGAGAGAGAATTTGCGTTGGAGAAAATTGCTGCTAGAGTAAATGCGTATATTCCAATGTAATGTATATCATATTTAATCATAAGCTAATATTACTGAAAATCTATTTCATTTAGGTGCAATACTGCGGGCGAAAACGTCCTAGGCTACTAATCCCATTCCGAGGCTGCAGCACCATCATTAACAGAATTATAATTCATAATCTTTTATTTCAAATGGTTTACATCATTCACCTGCAATACTGTGGAACTCCTTTTTAATGTCTCTGACTGGTTTGTGTCCAGGGAACACTAAACATGTTTAAACTCTTTACTTTCACTGACCCGCTGGAGTGGGTGTCTTTCTCTGCTCTTGGTCTAAGCTCAACTTGAATAAACAAATGATGGAATGGATTAAATAAAACATATAGATACATAGACAGCATGGGATAGATTGTGTAATATGCAATACAATCTATTATACAATCTATTCCATGCTGTCTTAAAATGAATTTATTACTTAATAATCTTAATTATCTTTGCAGTAATTAATCTTACTGCACAAATAATAACACAACATCTAAATGAAAATACACCATTACAAATGTAACTTCTGTGTTCAAAATCTTCAAAGTTTTACGCATTAACTGTAACGTTACCAACATTTTTAAAAGTAAAAGCACAACATATTTCTTAATATTAGCTACTGCATGTCGCATTTTACAGCTAAAATGTTGTTTAGCTGTTTTAACTACTGTAATCATTAAAAATGTAGCAACCTGAATATCACTTCCTAACATCATCCCTAGCAAGTAACTCTCTTTCTCCTCATGTTCCATACTTACTTGCCCTGTATCTGCCTGCAGGGGCGGACTGGCCATCTGTGTGATCTGGAGAATCACAGAACGGCCGGTACTCCAGGACGGCCGTCGGGCCGGCCCACCACCCGCCACACACGCAGTCATCACCTGTTTTTTTTTCACACTCCATACTGTAGGTGGCAGCAATGCACCTTTAAGTTGGATGCCAGCTGCACTGGCCGTGGCCGCCAAGTAAGGAGAAGAAGAAGTGGAAGAGGAGGAAGAAATCAACAGCAAAGACGTTAGATAGAAGCATAAAAAAAAACAATATGCATACTGTGGCCGCAGGTAAAAAACGGAAATAAAGGGGTGGGCCTTTAGATACTGAAGCCGCTAAATGTCGCAAACTAACTGAAATATTTAGCAGCACAGCCAGCAGCAGCACCTCGCAGTTAAATATTAGCAGCAGACCCAGCAGTGAAGAAGTGAGCCAGACAGCTATGCAGCAACATGCCACAACATTTTGTATCCATAACATGATTGTGTTATTGTATAATTTAGCAGTAAAAGCAGTAGCCTCTGTAAGTCAATCCTACATTTTTTCACAGTGGGAGCAAAAAAAAAAAAAAAAAGTTACCATAAAGCACTGTTCATGCTGTGTGTTGTCGTATCCGGCCCTTGTCCCAGATTTGAAAGCCCCCTTACTGGACTACTGAATATAATAATATTACATTATGTTTTGGATTTTGAATTGTTACCTGCCACCAGAATTTTGTGATTTCCTTGCCATAAATATAGACGTTTTTACCATAAATTGGTGCATTAAAAGGTATCAGAATGCAGGAACTGAAGTCTTTTACCCTCAAAATTTCCTGGGGGAGGACCCCCGGACCCCCCTTCTTTATGTGCTCTCCCAAAGGCCAATTCTGAGGCAAGGAAAAACCCTGAAGTATAATCACAGACAGTGTGTGTGTGTGTGTGTGTATGTGTGTGTGTGTGTATATATATATATATATATATATATATATATATATATATATATATATTTAAATTGCAGAGTTAGAGTTAAAACAGATGAAAAGATGGAGAACAAGACAGACAAATATGTGCAATGTCAACAGAGAGAAACACAGACAATAGAACAGACAGTGACAACAACAACATACTGTAGAGAATGACAGTAACAGCATACAAACGGGTTAAATAGGCAGTATTGTAGTAGTAGTGTAAATTTGTTGTGTGTTCTTTAAAAAGTAGTAAGCATTGTTTGCCAGTTATTTACATTAAATATTTATAAATATGTTACATAAGGTACTGCTTATATTATTTCACCATCTCTACACAAATGTAATTAGTGAATGCACGGTGGGGCTGCGTGGTCGTGGTAATGTGGGCTGGTGTGGCTACAGTTCCAGGGCTGAATTTTGGTCCCAGTCCGCCCCCTGTCTGCCTGTGAGACCAGGCAGACACTAAATATTTCAGTTAGTTTGCGACATTTAGCGGCTTCACTATCTAAATTCCGCTTTTTTTTTTCTCTCGCCTTCTCAGCCCCACCCTTTTCTTTCCGTTTTTTACCCGCGGCCGCGTTATGCATATTGTTTGTTTGTTTCTATGCTTCTATCTAACGTCCTTGCTGTTGGTTTCTTCCTCCTCTTCCACTTCTTCTTCTCCTTACTTGGCGGCCACGGCCAGTTGGCATCCAACTTAAAGGTGCATTGCTGCCACCTACAGTACTGGAGTGTGAAACAGATTAGTGGGGGAAAAAACAGGTGATGACTGCGTGTGTGGCGGGTGGTGGGCCGGCCCGCCGGCCGTCCTGGAGTACCGGCCGTTCTGTGATTCTCCAGATCACACAGATGGCCAGTCCGCCCCTGGACAGGACCGCCATCATGACTGTGGAGATATCAACATGCAATATCGTTGACGAAAAAGACAACACTAAAATGTGTTCGCCCCCCCCTCTCTCTCTCTCTCTCTCCCTGCACACACACACACACACACACACACACACACACACACACACACACACACACACACACACACACACACACACACACACACACACAAGAGTCCGTTTCTGTTGGTTAACGCAGATATGTGCTGTTTAGCTTTCATAACGGGCTGGGTGGGTAGCACACCGTCATGAGTCCATGAGGCTACTGTCTTTTTATTCCACATTTTAATTGTGATATTTTGTGATTACATTTTGAATCTGCTATGTTCTCTTTCAGGTAAATGTAGTAGTACAATGTTTTCCTTTGATGTAGACGTATACTGTAAGTCAGTAGTAGGCTATACAGTGGAATTGCATATTATGTGGTTTGGGGTCCGTCAGTAAGTAATTTTGGGGTACAATTTGGTTTTGGAGAAAGCTTCAAGCAGCTGTACCACAGGCCAAGCATTCGGCCCATTCCAAACAGCACATTTTCAACGGGCTCTGTACTAGTTGTTAAAAATTGCACATCCAAACTGCATAAGCAAGTCATAGCTGAGTTGAAAAGAGCAGTAACAGGGAGCTATAAAACGGTTTCATAGCACAGGAGCAGCAGCCATGGGCAGTATAAGAAAAAAATCCAAAAAGCATTAGACAAATGTCTTACTCAAGATGAAAGATTTGAGTGTGTGTACACTGCCCTACTATTCAGCACGAATATGAGGTCAGAATAAACTTTGCATCTGAATCCTAACTGTGGATTGTCCGTCCATCCATCTGTTCATTCATAACTTTAGCATGCTACAGGCCAACAAACAAGCTATCGCCGAGAGCGGGGAGGCAGCGGTCGGAGGCGTGGCCGTCTGCTCGCTGACCTGTCACGGCACGTACAACGGCCTTACGTAAACATATCCCAGAATGATTGACAACTAGGAGGACCAATAGTCTTGATGATCCACCCGGAAAAAGAAAATCCTCCACTATACCTTTAATACATCCATGGACTAGACTTTAATGACTTTCACCACTGCTCGTTATATAAAGGCCACCGCTAGAAAACGTGTCTTTGTTTACATTGTATAATGTGCTGTTGGATTACTTTTTATTTTGCAATTCTGTCTGCTATCGGACATGATGGCATGTTAAACTTGATTCGTAGTACAGGCCCCAGGACTCAATACAACAACAGATGCAACTTTGTATATACAACGCAGTACAATGTAGTGAAATTCTATTTCTGTATTTAACCCATCCTAAGTATTAGGATGCAGTGGACAGCTATACATACAGCATCTGGGGAGAAACTTGGGGTTCAGTGTCCTGCTCAGGGACACTTTGACATGTGGCCTGGATGACCTGGGATTGAACAAACCTTGTGGTTGTGGGGCAAACATTTTACCTCTGGGCCACAAGCCACCCCACTCTCCGAAGCTGCCAGCTTGGCAACTAAGTATGTCGTTTTGATTACTGGCTCCAGTGGTTGCCTCGTTACAAACTGCCTATTATGATGATATACAAATTATGATAACACTGGTTAGTTTTACAATCAACATTTGTGTTTTACCTTTGTAATTTAATTTGAATTTTACATTTCATACAAATTCTTAAAAACAATACACAGCACAGAGTACACACAAATATAACTCATAACTCATAATAACTTCCCATAATGGCTGGTATGCAAACACCTCAGTATTAGTCTGCCTTTTCTTACAGACCAGGTGCTCTGAAGATCTCCTCCTTGCTACCCACTTTCTAACAAATTCAGTAGGGTCCCAGGATACTAATGGAGGGCCGACAATGTTAACAAACATTAGAGAGGACACATTTTCAATTCTCAGCAGGGAACATAAAGGTGTAACAATTGCGTTCATTACAGAAAAACCTTTCTCACATTCTGCACTGCTTACAGCAACTGTGTTAGAAGTGGTGTAGTCATTGGTTGACTGGGGTCACTTTTGAAATCCCTAAAGCTTGCCTTCATGCCAGCAAAGCCAATACTAAAAAGATCGCAAAGCTCCCTCAGTCCATGTTCCCCATACATTTGAGGTAAAGGAGAGGGCCAAGTTGTTTTGTTAAGAATGTTCACCTTTATAAACAAAGGACTCTCCTTCCTCTGTCACCATTCTTGCCTCCATGTTGGTTTTCAAAACTTCATAAAGCTTTTCTGGCTCGATGACTTTCTGGTCTCTGTCACTGTGTAATTCTATATATGTATAATGACGAACACAGCCAACATTCACACTAAGCATCTGCAAGTCAATGAGTTTTGGATGGTCAGTGTAAGGCCGGTTGCTCTTTGCTACATAGTAGGCTGTTCTAAACACACTGAAAGTAGACTCAAGAATTTCAGACTCGGTTCTTAGAAAACTTGTTTCTAATGTTTTGTCTTGTTGCAAGTATACTTTCAGCTATTTTATGACTTTGGGAAACACTATATTCATAATAATCATTAATTTGTTTTGCAGTTGTTTTACCATAAGGGCCAACCAGACAATTTTGCCATTCACTCGAGAAGGTGTACCTGAGTTTACCACTATGCTCTGCTCCGAATGATCTTACAGCACTACATGTTTTGCATCCCAACCTTTTGTCTTTTACCATAAGAAATGGGTAGGTCTTACATAAGTATTCATACTGGTGTACCTTCCAGCAGTCTGGCAAGTTGTGACAGGCTCCACCTCCTGCTCCAGTACCCTGCCCCATGTCCACAGCTCCAATGACCTGCCCCATGTCCACAGCTCCAATGACCTGCCCCATGTCCACAGCTCCAGTGTCCTGCCCCATGTCCACAGCTCCAGTGTCCTGCCCCATGTCTACAGCTCCAATGACCTGCCCCATGTCCACAGCTCCAGTGTCCTGCCCCATGTCCACAGCTCCAGTGTCCTGCCCCATGTCTACAGCTCCAATGACCTGCCCCATGTCCACAGCTCCAGTGTCCTGCCCCATGTCTACAGCTCCAATGACCTGCCCCATGTCCACAGCTCCAGTGTCCTGCCCCATGTCCACAGCTCCAGTGTCCTGCCCCATGTCCACAGCTCCAGTGTCCTGCCCCATGTCCACAGCTCCAGTGTCCTGCCCCATGTCTACAGCTCCAGTGACCTGCCCCATGTCCACAGCTCCAGTGTCCTGCCTCCTCGGCCCTGTCCAGAGTAGAGGTGGGGGAGATGGATATAGTTCAATATTGCAACATTTTCTGTGAGAAATTATATTGGTACAGTCACTACAATAGGCAAATAATGTGTAACAAATGCTCTGCACTTGCAGAGAAGACAATTGTGTGCATTACTAACACAAGGGCAAATTTATCAGTTTTCCTATAGCCTAGCCTAACTTGATATACGTTTAAGGAACAACATCCTGGGTGAAATAATGTTCAGATCAGACTAATAGAAAGCATGGAATCAAAAGAATTGAATTGCAATACTTAATGACATGAAATGTAATTGTTGAAAAAATGATTCCCACCTCTTTACATGTCTCCTCACTTCTGCCACCCTGTCCAGTGTCATTTCCACCAGTCTTTGGCTCCACTCTACATATGAGGGGAAATACAAAAGAAAGAATGCTTAATGTCAATGTTAATGATGGTGTTTAACTCATGCCAGTATAACAAACCAAGAAGCAGATCATATCTTAGTCATCTTAACTTTAACATTAACAGAATGTTAAATCATCTGGTTAGTCTACTGAGTATGTTACTGTAAAGTCTGCTGCCAACATGTTAGCTAGTCGTGCTAAAATGTATGGAATATCAGCCCACCTTTTGAAGAAATCAGTCAGTTTCCTCTTCTTGGGTGGAGATATGCCACTCATTCCAATTTATCTCTGAAAGCTGGAAATTAAATCAACCATTTATTCACTAACCACCAAGATTACCCCCTCCCCCCACAGCCTACTTTGCTTCATATCATGCACTAAGGACCATTTGATGCTAGCTAGCTAGCTGACATCATTTCACATTCATCAATTTATGCACAAGTCACAAAAACAAAATCAATCTATCCTTGTGGAAAAGTTGCTTGGTAGTCTTATTTACCTTACCTTGTCATTCAAGGCCAGGGTAATATTTGTACGACTAACAATGATGAAGATGAACTTGACAAAGTCGATCTGCTGCAGCAGCGGCGGCCCGCAGCTCATGTGATTTTAGGCAGTAGAAGGTCTTCTTGAACTTTCGCACGCTTCCACATCCCGCGCAACTAAGGATCTCCCAGGAACATTCACAAAAAAATATAGCCTAAGCCTACCTAGATGCGTGAGCAGTGTGCAATGGTTGACGAGATTAAGCAGCTGAACAAGAATACAGCCGTGTTCCGATTGTTCACATCTCAGCTCCGCCGAGACAAAATAGACATGCCATTTCAAAAATCTTAGTTAGTACCAGTATGTGGAAGTGAAGTATATTGTATATGTATGTGCAAGTGTTTAGTAACAGTATATATGGATGTGCAAGTGAAGTATTCAACTCTGGCCTAGGCGTCTTCTCATAATGTTTGTCTCAACTCCATTCACGCTCCACCTCTTTCCCCATTTTTAGATTAGCTGGGAGTTAGGCTCTGCCAAAACACCGATGGTCACAGCCACCAGGACCCACACACTTTGACCTTCATCTTGGCTCTTTAGAAACCTATGGCTGATGTCACAGAGACTAGCGTCAATATTTTATACAGGCTACAGTTTGGATTGAAATAAACAAATGATTTATCTTCTTTTACAGCTGTATGACTCTTTTCCCATTATTCGTGGCCTGCCGCTGCCCTTCACTAAGGTCTTTAAAGATTTTGAGGTATGTTAAAAATATACAAAAATTTAAAAAATATATTGGGTTGAGAATTAAACATGGCATTTATCAGTGGGAGGAAAAACATGTAATTAATACAAATTATGAATGTAGACTTGAATTCTTTGCAGACTTGTAGGAATCTTGTGATTGGTTTGATGAACGAGCACAAGAAGACCAGAGTCCATGGAGAGCCACGAGACTTTGTTGACTGCTATCTGGATGAACTGAATAAGGTCTGTGTGTTTGTAGTCTCACATTGCCAGACCCTCCTCTGAAGGAGAGTCTGGCTACTCCACACAGCATTCAGGGATGGGAGCAAAACCTGCTGGTTTAATGACATTTCTTTAAACCAATCAGAATCATCATGGGCCGCTGCAAAATAGTCGTGCAAGAGAAAACTCAGATTGGACCGATAGTCTAGCTAGCTGTCTCAGTTTACCCTGCAGAGATCTGAGGAGCAATCAACAATAGTCCTCATAAATCCACAGAATTCTAAATTCCAACACAAAGAAATTGGAAGGAAATTGAAAATACATGCATCGGGCGGAATTCCGCGTGGATATAGACTAGTGTGTTTATGTGTGTCTGGGCGTGTGTGTGCCGTGTCAAACGATATCAGCTTACAACCAAATGTATGCATATTCTGCATGTATCTTTAGCCCACGTGTGTGCAGTCTGTGTAGTTTTTATGCCCCACAGTGGGCATCAGTAAGGCATAATTGCATTTAATGTCTGTTTGTATTAAAACAGCCATTCTCCTCTTTTTAGAGAGGCGATGATGGTTCTTCCTTTTCAGAAGAGCAACTGATTATGTACGCGCTAGATCTTCATATGGCTGGGACAGACACTACCTCCAACACCCTGCTTACTGGTTTCCTCTACCTTATGACCTACCCACACATACAAGGTATGCATGCATATGTAAATTGCTTTTCTGCCACCGGCTCCAAAGTTTTACCATTGTCTTTCTATATAAAATACATATTCATTTCATGCTTAGAATTATTTCTATGAAAGTCATGAACAGAAAAGGTATTTTTCGTGTCTTGGGACTGAGTTGTTCAAATGCCATTATTAGTAGACCAAATTTAGCTGGAAGAGGCCTGTGTAGTGGTTGTCTCTCCAACCCGCTATACAGACACCATGGCTGTCTTGAATGATACATTTTGCCAGTCTCACCAACTTGCACTTAAGAAGATAGCTACAGTGATGTATGCTTCTGATATCCACAGAGGTGAAGTCAAGGCCTTTAAGAGGTTTGCTCTCAAAGTTTGAACCCTGGTTGGGATGCTCAAGACCCAGAAAAAGTTGAGACAAACCCGAGTCAGCCTAAGCCTAGACCAAGATGAAAGACCAACTGGCCAAACAACAGATATCTTTCCACTTTAAGAGTGCTCACCCGGTAGAGTGTGCGCCTCATCTAGGCTGAGTCCTATTGGCGGTTCTACGTTGAATTACACCCAGGGCGAGACCCCCTTTGAGCCAAAAAAAACCCCAAAAACAAACAAAAACACTTTTGTATATACTATATATAGTGTATATTTATTTAAGTTCAGATAACTTATACTGTCATATTTTGTACAGAATTGTGTTCATTGTCTTTTGGCAATGTTGGAGGTAGAGATTGTGCACCTTAAAAAGTGTGTTTTTAATTGCAATAGTTAAATAACTGGATTTTCTTAAGTGTGTTTTTCAAATGTTCTAATGAAGGATTTTTGCTATTGAGAAATATAATTTTCTCTTTCACTTATGTTGTTGACAGTCGTCGTTACTGTTATATTGCTGTATGAAGACTGCTGTTCATGATGTTGTTAGAAGTTTGGTGAATATATTATGACAGTTGAGATAATTAGAAAAGGCCGATAAAGCTGCCAAATGTGTTTTAAATGAAGTCAGTTACTAAGGGCAATATATAAAGTGCTGTACATGTGTGTTTATTTAGTGCCTCAATGCACCTTCAATTATTTTAGTCGATTCATTTTTTTTTATTCTTTAACAATAAAGGATTCAATAAAATGGCATTCTTAGCACACAATTTGTGTTACAATAATATATTTTGGAAGGATTGTACAATTATAAAAACCTATCCTAATTGTACAATCCTGCCAAATTATAGTCTTAGTTCACTGAACCAATAACTATATAGTGTCCCCTATAATTCCCCTTTAAAACCCTTTGTTGTCTATGAACTCTGGCCTCCAAACAAACACAAAAGTTGTTACATTCCTGTTGGAGAACGTTTGGGAAGGGGCGAAAATACTGGTTAGCTGATTGGATAAACCAACATAGCTGATGATAGACAGAGCAAATCAACCAATCAGATCAACGAAGTGTATGACGTACCAACAGAGCAACGACGACACCAGGCTACCCCTGCTGCTGCAGGCAAAGCATAGTTCGTTAGCTCAGCAAGCAAGCAACATGTTGGTAAAGGATATTTGCCGTTTGTGTAACGAGAATTTATTAATAAAAGGCCCCATTTCAGGTTCCCGGTCCATATTCCAAAAGAAGGATCCAAGAGAAAACAGCATTAGTGAGCGGCTAACAGAATCAGGGCTACCGCTGTCTGAAAACGTGTCTAGATCAGGTCGGATTTGCATGCATTGCTTCCGCTTCCTGAGCCTCGTGAGACCATCCTGATCTCGCGAGCTCCTCGTTGCATCCTAAACCCGCCTCAAACCAACGCTGATTGGCCCGTTCGTTTGGCGAACGGCTCCAAATTTTCTCTGCCTCAAGATGCCAGACTGATCTGCGAGCAGAAAACTGGAGCTCGCGAGATCAGGATGGTCTCACGAGGCTAGTAACAACAGGGAGGACACTCCAATATTTTGTTGACCTCATATTTTGCTGGGGGGCAATATATGAATATACTCTGTTACATTCAAGTTCACAGTGTGCATTATATTTACCTTAATTACCTTTATAGTTTCTAGATTTTAGAGTCCAATGTCTTCAGTGTCTTTCTTTTCTATCTCCATATATACGAGGGAGCAAAACATATAATATGTAAAGACGTTTGACGTTATTTTGGTACCATTTCATTGCTAACATCAGCTATCAGGTTCCCAAACATATGCAAGCTAATGTTAGTAAAGTATCAGTGCTATCGTTATTCTGTATATTGTACCAGATTAATAGTGTAAGGCGATGTTTACAGCGTAGGAGAGAAGCAACGGAGGTTTGTGTTTTTAAAATATTTCTCTGAGCAGCATGAACAATGTCAATGAAACTGAAATGATCTCTTAGTGTCTCCATCGTTTCCACGCTGCTGTTCTAGTAGCTAATCTGTGTTACAACTCCATGACGTGAGTTGTCTGCCAGGGAAATCACGGCACATATGATTACGTTTATGTTACAAGGTAGACGATCCTTTTTCATCATTGACGCGAGGAAAAGTATCCTAGACGTCGTTCTAGCGTTATGCGCAACCATGCTATAGTTAACCAAGCAAGTAGCAACTATAAAACTTTTACACAAATAGGCAGAATTGCTTAATAATTAATAATTAATAATGCAACTTCAGTTTTTAAAATCCTTGCTCCTTATCAGCTCTTTCCATCTTGGAAAAGCCACAACAATATTAACTTTGGTCGCGTTGCTTTGCCTGTCACGTTGTCATTTTAATTTCCTCTGCGATTCAGTTACATGTCCTCGATAACTGGCTTTCAAATCTGCCGGCGGTGAGTCGCAAATAATCTTCTCCCCCCTCCCTGACATACGTCACAGTCACAGTGCCACTGAGTGAAAAGCGCTAAATGCGGAGCAGTATAGCCTGTATGTCCCTTACGGCCTCCGTAGTTCAAGATGGCGCATGGCTATGGAGCATCTACCCCAGTTCATGTAAGCGCAAATGTAAAATTTCAAGCCAATAGGAACACTTTGAATTGATGGTCGTGGTCAATATTCATAAAAAAGGACAAGTTTGTGAAGGGCAATACAGATTTTGATAATAAACAATTACAAATGTTACACACTGGGGCTTTAAGGAAATCCGTGAATGTGCATCTATCCGAATTACTTCAGCCCGGCTCGACATAGTCGCTCCTCCTCAGGCTGTCGTGAAACGCACCAAGCCGCACACGCTGCACAGACTAGACTAGGTCAAGTCTCGCTTTATTGGTTATCCTGGATTTATAAATTCTACTTTTGTGAAACAGCCCCCAGGGGTGTTCCTCCTCGTCTGTGTCTGCATTGCCGATGGTTGATTCTGACATTTTTGTTTTGCAACAATTGTAAAGCTAACCGTCCCGCCGCTGAGATTGAGTATGGTCACGTGACGAGACTGCACAACTACGTTTGATTGGTGAAACACAGTCACGTGGTAGAGCATTTAGCGGAAGTTTCTCTCTCTGTCAAAATAAAACATTAAATGAGGCGTACGCGGGGGGGATGAAGACAATGACGCGTAGAATACCAAAAAGGTAAAAAGAAAAGTAACAAGCTCATTGTAGCCTAATGTAGCGGAGTAAAAGTACAGTTTATTCTTCACAAATCTACTCAAGTAAAAGTAAAAAGTATAGTGATTTAAAACTACTCCTAGAAGTATAATTTTTTTCAAAAAAATACTCAAGTAAATTTAACGAAGTAAATGTAACTCGTTACTACCCACCTCTGTATATAAACAATGTGACAAGAGCAGAGAGCAACAATAATATAAAATATGAATAATACAAATAAAATATAGAATAAATAGGCATATTCTAAATAGCACAAATCCTTCATCACACAAATGTGAAAACACACTAAAGAGAATCTAAGTATTACACTATAGCACTAAGAACAGAAAACACAAACTAAAACTAAAACCTGGCCTTTCTGGCCTTCCTTGATGTAAAATCATCTGTGATATCATCGTATGAAATCTGCTCCCATATTGAGCAGAGATGGGAAGTAACGAAGTACAAATACTTCAAGTACTTAAGTAGATTTTTCAGGTATTTTTACTTTACTTTACTATTTGTTTTTGTGCCGACTTTTTACTTTTACTCCTTACATTTTTAACACAAATACTGGTACTTTCTACTCCTTACGTTTTACAAAAGTGGCTCGTTACTTACCCACTTACAAAAGCGCGATGATACGTAACAACATTGTTTGTGACAGAACGTTCTCATTTTCATTCATAAATTCACCCCGTCTGTGTTGGGAAGCTCTGAGATTTGGACCTTCGGGGCTTCCGTGGCCCTGGATCTGACGTGAGGTCACTTAACGTTACGAAGCAACAACAAGTTGCATTCTTTGCGCGGTCTTTCCTTTCTCGCAACTAGTTAGTTACCTAGAGTTTGAACTAAGTTTTATAAGTAACAAGATATGAAACGTTACTAAACAGACCTAAATAACACTACGTCAGTGTTTTCTGAAGTCTGTTCCTGAAGCTGCTGCCACGTCGGGTGATACTGCAGCTGCCACCAACGTTAGCCGGCTACTGTTACCTGGTAAGTGAGAGTAGCCTAGCTTATATGATACCGCGTGCGTGCGTGCGTGCGTGTGTGTGTGTGTGTGTGTGTGTGTGCGCGCGTGCGCGCGTGTGTGTACGTGCGTGTGTGTGTTCGCGCCTGTGTGTGTGCTGTGTGTCTATGTGTGTGTGTGTACAGCAGTAAACAATACAATGTTTTTATGTCCTTGTTTCAGATGATGAGAGAGACAGTAAGAACTCCTTCATAAGGTAAATGACTATGCAACATTAGAGTACATTCTTAAATCTTAAATATGCATTGCTTTACACAATTAAATGACTATATGGTAATGTTAGTTAGCAATGGTCAGATAATTAACTAAAATAGAAAGAGTGGAGCTTTTTTCTCCTTTCGTCTGCTTTTTATGCATTTGTTAGCCATGGTGTTGAAGATTGTAAACAGTTTATTAAATACTTTTGAGTAAATGTAGGCCCTTTTAATTATTAGTCATGGTTTTGTGTGGCAGTGGGGGGGTGTCGGTTAAACGGCTTATTTGTGTGATGTGATGTCCTGTTGCGTTCAGGTTCGGTTGCGTTTCTCAAAAAGTGTTGTTTTTCCAGGACTTTAAATAAACGCCATCAATACTTAAACGTCTGTTGCCCGTGTACAGTTCGTATTCAGAAACGTCACAGTACCGACTGTATGGGGTGTCGCTCTGGGACAGGCGAGTATGAGGCTGGGAGGCTGCAGAACTTACATGTAGATTCCTTTAAATGTTGATTAAAAATGGAACTGGATCTGTGAATTATTACAGAATCACAACTGAATTCATATCTTGCTACTCAGAATCTTATTAACCTGGAGTCCCAGTCTCTGTCACAATAATCATATATGTGATGTTTTAGGCCTTTTGGCAGACATCCATTTAAAATAGGGATGCACCGATCCACATTTTTTCACTTCCGATCCGATCCCGATACCTGAATTTGGATATCGGCCGATACCGATACTATTCCGATACCAGAGCTGTGTTTGCTTTAATATTATTATTATCATTATTGTTGATTTTATATGATGCTGAAATAGACTCCTCTCAACGGGCAAGTATGATATGGACGTACGTATGCATGTATGTCCCAAAAGTCAACTTGAGCCAAGTATAAGGTCAGAAAAGGAAGTCAGAAAAACAGGAAAAATCTCATTCTGAAAACAGATATCCAACTGTAAGGGTTTCAAATTGATTGTCATGTCAATATTTATTACATTCCCAAAATGTCAAATACTTGAGTCTTGAAATATAAGAAAAGTGCAAGTGTAAAAATCTCTCTCTCACACACACACACACACACACAGTATCAATAAAACAGTGTGTGAACAGCGCAAATCAAGCACACTGGCTCTTGTAGCATCAACAAATCAACGTTTTAAAATGTCAAATATCTGAAATATAAGAAAAGTGCAATAACTGTAAACATCTTATACACACACACACACACACACACACACACACACACACACACACACACATTCAGGCATATGTGGTTTAAGAGACCAATTTTGCAGATTCTTGCGTGGCAGTGGTTTATGAGACCACACCTAACGCAACATCTGGTGAACTTCAAAAACATATCAAAAATTTTCATTTTGTCTGCAGAACACTAATCTGACTTCAAAATAATCATTTCTCTTTTAGAAAAATATGTGACATATCACAGGCTTACGGGGTCACACAAATGGTGGTTTGTGAAACCAACAGTGTTTATGAGACCTGTTTACATATAACACACAAACACTAACCAGGTCATGGTATAAGAGGCCCGACCAACATTACAAGACCAGTTTACATATAACACACACACACAGACCAGGTAGTGGTATAAGAGGACCGACCAACATTACAAGACCAGTTTACATATAACACACACACACAGACCAGATAGTGGTATAAGAGGCCCGACCAACATTACAAGACCAGTTTACATATAACACACACACACAGACCAGATAGTGGTATAAGAGGCCCGGCCAACATTACAAGACCAGTTTACACATAACACACACACACAAACCAGGTAGTGGTATAAGAGGCCCGACCAACATTACAAGACCAGTTCACACATAACACACACACACTGACCAGGTAGTGGTATAAGAGGACCGACCAACATTACAAGACCAGTTTACACATAACACACACACACAAACCAGGTAGTGGTATAAGAGGACCGACCAACATTACAAGACCAGTTTACACACAACACACACACACAAACCAGGTAGTGGTGTAAGAAACCGACCAACATTACAAGGCCAGTTTACATATAACACACACAAACGAGGTCTGACAGGACTGACCAACATTACAAGGTCTACAAGAATACAATACTATATGTAATCTCTTAAAGACCCACTCCAATCCTTTTTAGCAATTTCACTCTCAGTGGTCTTTAAATTGTTATGAAGTTTTTAGCCAAAATAACAAAACCTGTGACATTTTCCAAGACTCTCCCTCTGCAGAGCACCAGTTGCTCATTAGCAATGCAACTCTGAGTCGTGGGTGGAGGCGGTGCTGCTGCTCTGCACCCTTCCCCTTACACGCCACATCTCAACCGAGGAAAAAAAAAAAGTTAATAGCAAGGTTAGCATATTTTACAAGTCAAAGCAATGCATCCGATGCTCTCTGCTGCTGTCCCCCTTGCAGGGGAGCCTTCTGCCTGCCTACTGCCAGCCTGCTCTGGCTGCTGAGCAGCGAGCAACCAAAACTACAAGCTTTGGTTGCTGCTATAGAGTCAGTTCGAAGATTACATGCAAAACTGCAAGTTTATAGTCCTATCATAAAAAAACTTACTCTTCAAGTTAAGAGAATATACAAATACATCTTAGTTAGATTAATAATCGGATCACAAATTAATTAATGAACGACAACCATTACTTCTTCAACGTGAGCAGCCAAGGTCAGGTATGTGTTTGACTATTTTCCCTGAATGGGGTAAAGGTAACTGGAGTCAGAGGTTTGATATTATGTTGGATGGAGGAAAGCAATGTTTTGTCTATAGACCGGTAGACTAAATTCTGTATATTGTAGATGTGTTGGATCTGCCCATATTTGGGCATGGCTCAAACCTATGGCATTATCTGTGTGGTTTCCCCAGAGGACAGACACTTCAGAATTGAAAGGAGCATCAGAACATAACGTGTACTGATCATTCATTCACTTCTCCTTGATCAAGTAAATAAACCTTTTCAATGCAAGACATCCTGGGGTCCGTTTCAGATAGGAGGTTCAACAAACTCTGAGTCTGAGCCTGACCTCTGAGTTGATTTATCCTGAGATGGAAACTTTGAGTTTTTGGTTTCACAACAGCTGATTCGAGTTGGTTCAATCAACTCGGAGTAGGTTAACTCAGGGTTACGCGCGTGCACCAAAGACAGCATGAATGGAGGCATGATACTACGATTCACCATGGCAACAAACACAAACAAACGGGTCGGCGGAAATACTCATGCGCACATATGCGAGTTTGAACATGTATTTAGTTAAAAAAGCAACACAGCGGCTGCTGCAAGAGAGAGAGAGAATTTGCGTTGGAGAAAATTGCTGCTGGAGTAAATGCTTATATTCCAATATGATGTATATCATATTTAATCTTAAGTATAGCTAATATTACTGAAAATCTATTTCATTTAGGTGCAAAATACTGCGGGCGAAAAAGTCCTAGGCTACTAATCCCATTGTGAGGCTGCAGCACCATCATTAACAGAATTATAATTCATAATCTTTTATTTCAAATGGTTTACATCATTCACCTGCAATCCTGTGGAACTCCTTTTTAATGGCTCTGACTGGTCTGTGTCCAGGGAACACTACACATGTTTAAACTCTTTACTTTCACTGACCCGTAAACGGGACACTCACGCTCAAAGTGGACGCTGCTTTAACTTTGTTATAAATTTGACGCATTAAATCTTCAAAATATATGGTCATGCAGCACATTGATTGAAAGCTTAGACTGTCAGGATTTAATTAAGCCCAAACACAAAGCATAAGATGATTGATAGCAGTTATACGTTTCAGAGCGATCTCTTCTGACGGCGCTTTATTAAAATTCTCCGCATCACCAAAGTTGTAAAGAAAACTGTAGCCTAATGCAACACATAGAATGTGCTGGGATGTAGAGCATGTCCACGATGGGTGACGTTAGTGATATGAGGACAGATAAGGTTATGTAGCCTACATAACTGATAGACTGGGAAGAAAAACCATACCGCTAAAAAGGAAGTTATCTGGAAATTAAAATGCATCAATATCATCTTCCGACGTATGTTTAACTCCCTGCCATACAGCGTCTTCATCAACAGGATCGTCGATAAAAGGAAATGCCATGTTTTGAGAAAATGCAATGTTTTAAAGTCAGTTAATATATTTTTTATTCACGCCAATATAACAAACTGTGCTGAAATGCGCCTGATCCAGACTGAATGAATGAATGAATGAGGAAACAAAGAGCTCTGTGTCAGAGGGAGGAGCGTTAATTCTCTTCATACATCCATGGGGAGGAGTCTGAGAGAAACTCAAAGTTTCTTGAAGAAAACCTGCTCCCGACCAGGTTAGGTTCACAGGCACACACACACACACAGTAACTGACTCTGAGGTTAAGTTACCTCTCTTTCTGAAACAGAAAACCCAGTTTCCCTCATCTCAGGCTTAACAAACTCAGAGTTTCCACTAATCCTCCTACCTGAAACGGACCTCTGGACTCCTGTCTACTCTCTCCACTGACATATGGGGCTGCATGATTAAAATCTCTAACAGCACGTAAAATAACAGTAATCATGCTTCTTGAATGGATTGTTTTATTGTTTCTTATTGTTTATAGAAGCTGATAATGCAGTAATTGTATTTTAGACTTAACTTCTGTTCTGAATTAACAAAATAAATTCAGAAAAGAAAAGTACATGGAACTGAGTTGTGTGCATCTGTTGTTTTCTAGGCCTTTCAAGTTTGGCAAGAAAACTTGGTAAGAAACTTCACAAACAAGCTGTTGTATTACACCGTAGATATATTCTAAAAAGACAACACAAAAAATGGAGTGCAAATGCAGCAGTTGTTGGTGTTGGAGCCTTACTCACCCATACAAATGTAGTAATGTTAGAGGTGCTCCTATCAGGATTTTTTGGCTGATAACAGATACCGATCACAGGGTCTATTTCAATTAAATTAAATTCAATTTTATTTATAGTATCAAATCATAACAGGAGTTATCTCAAGACACTTTACAGATAGAGTAGGTCTAGACCACAAAAAACTCCCTTTTAGGAAGTAACCTGGGACAGACCCAGGCTCTTGGTAGGTGGTGTCTGACGTGCCGGTTGGGGTGTATCAAAGAGCTGTACAAAATATCTGCTTTATTTACATTACATTTACATTATTTTCATTTCAAAATAGCGCAGCATTTCAAAACTCACATAAAAGAGAATTCTGATATAGCATATGGCCTTAGTCTCCCAGCAGGCTCAGCAACTAGGAAGAATCTTCGCAACAGGGGAAACTTCGAGTATAACAGAGATGTGCTGAAAAAAGAAAGTGGTCAGCTTAAAGTTGGGGAGGTCTCAAAGTTAAAACTGAGGAATTTTCTGGAACAAAGAAACAAACACCCTTGATGAATTGGGGCTGTCAGAGTACGAAAAGAAATTTTGAGCGTGTTGAACTGAAAGGAAAAAGGGAGAGAAAGGTTGCAGTGCTGCTGACACCTGAGATGGTAAATGCACTCAACATTATGATTGAGAAGAGGTTGGAATGTGGTGTCCCAGACCAAAATGAATTCTTCTTTGCTGTACCAAATTGTCTGACTAACTACAGAGGACATCAGTGTCTCAGACAGCTCGCAGATGAGCGTAGTGCCAAGAGGCCAGAGTATCTACGATCAACTCAACTGCACAATGTGCAACATTGAAATATTGAAGATAAAAAACATTGCACCCAATTGCAGCCAGAGGCTAAACCCCTGCCAGATGTTACCGGCAACTTCCTAAAAAACATTAAAAACATTACACTTAATAATATATATCCATCCATCTTCGTCCGCTTATCCGTGGTTGGGTCGCGAGGGGAGCAGCTCCAGCAGAGGACCCCAAACTTCCCTTTCCCGAGCCACATTAACCAGCTCTGACTGGGGGATCCTGAGGCGTTCCCAGGCCAAGTTGAAGATGTAATCCCTCCACCTAGTCCTGGGTCTTCCCCGAGACCTCCTCCCAGCTGGACGTGCCTGGAACACCTCCCTAGGGAGGCGCCCAGGGGGCATCCTTACCAGATGCCCGAACCACCTCAACTGGCTCCTTTCGACGTGAAGGAGCAGCAGCTCTACTCCGAGCTCCTCACGGATGGCTGAGCTTCTCACCCTATCTCTAAGGGAGACGCCAGCCACCCTCCTGAGGAAACCCATTTCGGCCGCTTGTACCCTGGATCTCGTTCTTTCGGTCATGACCTCCAGCCTTCATGACCATAGGTGAGGGTAGGAACGAAAACTGACCGGTAGATTGAGAGCTTTGCCTTCTGGCTCAGCTCTATTTTTGTCACAACAGTGTGATAAACTTAATGTAATACCACCTCCGCTGCGCCGATTCTCCGACCAATCTCCAGCTCCATTGTCCCCTCACTCGCGAACAAGACGCCAAGGTACTTAAACTCCTTCACTTGGGGTAAGGACTCATTCCTTACCTGGAGAAGGCACTCCATCGGTTTCCTGCTGAGAACCATGGCCTCAGATTTAGAGGTGCTGATCCTCATCCCAGCCGCTTCACACTCGGCTGCAAACCGATCCAGTGAGTGCTGAAGGTCACAGGCCGATGATGCCATAAGGACCACATCATCTGCAAAGAGCAGCGAAGAGATCCCCAGCCCACCAAACTGCAACCCCTCCCTACCACGACTACACCTGGATATCCTGTCCATAAATACTAACATGATTGGTGACAAAGCGCAGCCCTGGCGGAGGCCAACCCTCACCTGTTACCAATCCAGTTCGTAGTCAGGATATCGAGGCGTAGTCGTGGTGGGGAGGGGTTGCAGTTCGGTGGGCTGGGGATTTCATCGCTGCTCTTTGCAGATGATGTGGTCCTGATGGCATCATCGGCCTGTGACCTTCAGCACTCACTGGATCGGTTTGCAGCCGAGTGTGAAGCGGCTGGGATGAGGATCAGCACCTCTAAATCTGAGGCCATGGTTCTCAGCAGGAAACCGATGGAGTGCCTTCTCCAGGTAGGGAATGAGTCCTTACCCCAAGTGAAGGAGTAGGGCTGCAGCTATCGATTCTTTTTGTAATCGATTAATCTAGCACTTTATCGATCGATTAATCGGATACATTTTTTTTGCGTTTTTAAACAACCAATCAAGCATTTGGCTTTTATTTCTAAAAAGAACAGAGGCATTTATTCCACCTCCAACATTTGACAATTTCATTTAATTAAGTTTCATGGTGTAATCTAGCCCTGACATCAAAGTAAATATCTGTTTTATGCAGATTTCTACACCTGCAGCATTTACCATTAGGCTACTAACAAATAATATAGAATTTATAGAGTGAGCCTATTTGCTATGGTAACCTAGCAACCTGTGTGTGTGTTTGTGTGTGCACGTGTGAGGAAGCATGAGAGAGACGAGTGTGCATGCATGTGTGTGTGAAGGGTAGGGTTTTTTCCGATACCGGTGCTAAATCGGTACTTTTAAAACGGTGCCGGTGCCTGAACCGATACTTTTTAAGAAATTAAAAAAAGAAGAAACAAGAAGGATAGGCCTACTAAACAGTTGGTGACATTGAAGAACACATTGTTTAATACTAAGGCCATATGGTCAAAATTAAATGATTTAATAGTAATGTAATAACTATAACTTATAATAAACAATAACTTATTTCACCAGTAAATTGCTGTTGAATGACAAAAACAACAACCAGGCACCGAAATAAGGCACCGAAATTTTCTTCCTTATTCGGTCTCGTTACTACCGTTTACGTCGGAACCGGGGCCCTATTGGCACCGAGTTTCGGTACCCAACCCTGGTGAAGGGGTTCTTTTTTCAGGCTATAGGCCTAGCTACTCTCTTGCAATTGAACGTGAATTAGTTTACTACTTAAAAACATCAAAGCTAAACATCATATCTAGTCAAACCGCATCACGACATCACTACAAATACAGTATGTGATTAAAATCAGCGGCTGCTTAGGCTACGTTACCTTGTTTCAGCGACGCTGGGTGAAACGGCATGGAGGCCATGCTTAATGTTGCACCTTGTTCTCTTCCTTTTTAGTATGTAATGATCCCAAACTTTAGATATTCTCTGCCGTTTCTGCCATCGCGTCAACTAAATTCAAAATGTATCGCGCGCTAGTGGTGTGCTTCCTGAACAACAGTCCATGTGGAACAATCGGATCCCTGCACGTATAGTGCGCGTCATAGGAATTTAACGAGGCTTCAAGGCAGAGTTTTTGCGAGTGAGGGGACAATGGAGCGGGAGATTGGTCGGAGAATCGGTGCAGCGGGGGCGGTATTACATTCAGTTTATCGCACTGTTGTGACGGAAAGAGAGCTGAGCCAGAAGGCAAAGCTCTCAATCTACCGGTCAGTTTTCGTTCCTACCCTCACCTATGGTCATGAAGGCTGGAGGTCATGACCGAAAGAACGAGATCCAGGGTACAAGCGGCCGAAATGGGTTTCCTCAGGAGGGGGGCTGGCGTCTCCCTTAGAGATAGGGTGAGAAGCTCAGTCATCCATGAGGAGCTCAGAGTAGAGCCGCTGCTCCTTCACGTCGAAAGGAGCCAGTTGAGGTGGTTCGGGCATCTGGTAAGGATGCCCCCTGGGCGCCTCCCTAGGGAGGTGGTCCAGGCACGTACAGCTGGGAGGAGACCTCGGGGAAGACCCAGGACTAGGTGGAGGGATTAAATCTCCAACCTGGCCTGGGAACGCCTCGGGATCCCCCAGTCAGAGCTGGTTAATGTGGCTCGGGAAAGGGAAGTTTGGGGTCCCCTGCTGGAGCTGCTCCCCTCTCGACCCAACACCGGATAAGTGAATGAAGATGGATGGATGAATGGATATACATTATTAAGTGTAATATTTTTTAGGAAGTTAGGAAGTCCAAGTTTAAGTGCAAGGCTTAGAGTTGGAGAACAGTTCCCCTGTTGCGAAGATTCTCTAGGAGTTTCTTCCTAGTTGCTGAGCGTGCTGGGAGACTAAGTGCATATGCTATATCCGGAATCTCTTATGTGAGTTTTGAAATGCTGCGCTATTTTGAAATGAAAATCCTAAGCAGAATAAAGCAGATATTTTGTCCTGCTCTTACAACACTGGTTGAAGGTACTGTGTTGGTGCAAGATTGTCCAGTGTCAAGGGTGTCATCTGTGACATTACAGTTCATAGAGGTATCCATTAGTGATTCTTCAGCAACCTGGAATGTTGAGTTCACCAAGCTGTTTATTGGTTCCTCATCTTCTGTGTCACTTTCTGAGCATGGAACATATTCTGGTTCACGTACATCATCCGATGCCTCCTCTTCACTGAAGTCACTTTCATTCTGATTAAAATACAAGGAAAAGAAAACATAAGGCATATATAACACCTGCAATAAGCACTGCATGACAATCAACAAGCAACTGGACCTCATAGGCTTCTCATTGTGCTTTTATAAACCATTACTGAGCGCACACACACAAACACACACACAAACTAGGACTGTTCGATGTAGCCGAACAAAAGATGTTCGACAAGTGGGCCAACGACAAAGTCGCACTACAAAAAACTGTTTCATTACGATTATGCGGACATCAAAACTCTCGGCCCCCCCACAGGAACTTGACAAGAACTTCCCCTCACCCGGCCCTCTTGACTAGCGTGTCTCCACTGCAGAGTAGGGCCAAGAGGGGCTCATCCGCGTCACGAGTTTCGATGTCCCTGTCATCGTAGTGCCACTATTCTAGGGCTGGGCGATAAAACGATAACGATATGTCTTGCGATAGACACGTAATTAATATCAATAAAAAATGCGTTCGATAAAAGTTCGATAATTTTTTTTTCTTCGTCGGAAGAAACCAGAGGTTGCAAAGCAAGTTTGGTTGCATGAACAAAGGCACTCACTCTCTGGTAGCCTAGCAACGTAGGGAGTGACACGCTAACAGCCAATCATGTAACAGTATTGTGTTTGGTTGCGCCATATCGTTGTCTCGTGTCGGAGTCTTCAATAACAGAACCGCCGTGGAGTGATAAGTGGAAAATGCGTGAAGCAGCGAGCGCGGAAGTTCTTGATGAAACGGGAAACGTCAGCTCGCCAGTATGGCAGTTTTTTGGATTTTATAAGTCTGACCGTAGTCAGACCAATGTCGTCTGCAAATTATGCAAGACCATCGTCCCCACCGCAAACCTGTTTTACCACTTTAGCCGCGCTCACCGTTTGGAGCACAGCCGTATTCGCCAGCAACGTCCAACAACATCTGCAGCTGGAACCCCGCACAAGCAGCAGAGCACCACGGAGAGGTACTCTCAGTGCCTTATGACTGTAAAAGCTAAACGGTACAAATAGATAACGGAGGCAGTGGCATATCATATAGGCAAAGACATGCTTCCGCTGAGCACCCCCCCACCATGTACGGTTTAGGCTGTAGCGTGACTGTTAGACGGAGAAAAATATTAACTGTTACTGTGCTGTATCAGGTTAGTTTTTTATGTTACAGATGTAAAGTCTACCTCAGTTTTATTTCAATTTCTCCTATGTTTACAAAACACTGCACATATTTTAAAACACTTCATTCTCCAGAAGTGTTCATTGTGATTTTAGACTTATGTTTACATTTGAATTATTTGAGTGTTTTCCATGGTTGTGTTGACATTTCTGCTTTTATAACTGAGAGGATTATAATCGGAGGAAGGTTAAGCTTAAAATAAAAACGTTTAAATTGAATACATTTTTTCTCCTGGTCCTTATTTTAAATGGGTCATAAAAAATATCAATAATTATCGATATCGACTGATATGAAACACTTATATCGTGATACAGTTTTCAGCCATATCGCCCAGCCCTACACTATTCAGCCCCATAGTGGAAACACGGGTCATGTGTGGTTTGGCTTTTGATCAAGAATAACATCCTGCAATTCAGCTTACTCACCAATATTCCGTTACTTTATGTTTGAAGATGTAGGTATACTCATTCCATGCTGCTGTCTTCTCAGTCTTCTTCAAAACTCCTCTGTACTCCAAAATGAATGAGCCTTTACGAATTGGCTCCAATATAAACACACCTCTTCCTATCAAAAAATAAATAAAAAAGTGAAATTATTAGATGAAAATTTTTAATTATGATAAAAAATGACAATCATGAGGAAAGACTGTGAAATTCATAAGATCTGCTAACTCACTCATCAAATATCATCTCAGCATACTATACAGATTCACAATATTTACTGTTTTTCCTTGATGAGAAAAGCCATAATCAGATGAAAACATTGTGAAATTTGATCCTAAAACTGCTTTTGTCATAATCCAATATTTAAAAATCATGCAATACTGATAGTGATGTGACACTGTATTTTACTGTATGGCCTTGTATGCCTAACTCGGTCCCCATAAACCATGACTGAGCCTCACACAAACTCACACAAGTCTTTGTACTAAAGTATTGGTTCACACTGTCTCACTGTTGTCCTCATATGCCAAACACTGGCCTCACAAACCATGACCATGCAAACACAAAAAAACACACAAGCCATACTGAATCTTAGTTCATTCATAAGATCTGCTAACTCACTCATCAAATATCATCTCAACATTTCTGTCTCACTGTTGTCCTCATATGCCAAACACTGGCTTCAAATAATGACCATAACAATCAACAATATGACCTAATGTGCTGAGGAAATAAATTCAAAAGTGCTTCAGGAATAGGGTTACTTCACTAGTAAATTGCTGTTGAACGACAAAAACATCCACCAGATGGGAAAATGGTACTTTACAATAACTTTGAATGCACAACGAGGCTGTAGGTTACCAGTTTCATTAAACGCACCGTCTCCATCTTTGTTATTCCGACAACGTCTGCAGCTACAGAAGTGTCTGAATCCTCTACAGTGAGTCAAACGTTACACCGTTTAGCGTTAGCTGTCTGCATTTTAACCGTGTTTAATCCAGCTACTAGCTAGCGGTAGGCTAACACACCTCTTCCTATCATTAAATACATAAATAACAGTTAATGAAAACGAGCATAATAAAAAAAAGTGAAATTAGATGAAAAATTTTAATTATGATGAAAAATGACAATCATGAGGAAAGACGGTGAAATTCCTAAGATCTGCTAACTCACTCATCAAATATCTCAACATTACTATACAGATTCACAATATTTACTGTTTTTCCTTGATGAGAAAAGCCATAACCAGATGAAAACATTGTGAAATTTGATCCTAAAACTGCTTTTGTCATAAACTGATACAGTGATGTGACACTGTATTTTACTGTATGGTCTTGTATGCCTAACTCGGTCCCCATAAACCATGACTGAGCCGCACACAAACTCACAAAAGTCTTTGTACTAAAGTATTGGTTCACACTGTCTCACTGTTGTCCTCATATGCCAAACACTGGCCTCACAAACCATGACCATGCAAACACAAAAAAACACACAAGCCATACTGAATCTTAGTCATATACAGAAGCAGTGAGTTAGCATTGTTTCAGGTCATTTTAAATCTCTTCCTGTGTTTGAATCCACACTGACACAGTGTACTGACAAACCTCTTTGAGCAAGACTGTGAGAGATATGGCTGCTGTGTGCAAAACTTGACCACAAGTGACCAAAAACTACTAAAACTGACCTAAAAATGACCCAAAACTGACCAAAAAGGAAATTGAAAAACTGAAAAAAGGAAATTGATGAAATTCAAGCTTATTGTAATTTGGGGGCTTTGAGACATAAGACATCAGACATCATTGAATCTCAAATCAAGCACTTACAGTACGCAAGTACACACAGGGTTTAAAGCAAAAACGTACCTTTGATGGGGCCGATGTGTCTCCAGAGACACAACGCTTTCTCCTTCAGTCTTAGGTGATGTTGTGCATCACAAATGGGGTCTAGTCTGCCTCACCTCACTGCAAAATATCATGTCAAGTCAGTCCTTACAAATATACAGCATTATCAGAACTCATTTTAGCTGTGGCCTAAAAAGGTATTATGCTAGGCACCGACACAGCTTAAGCTTGACGATGCTGAAGTTTGCTTCCAGCGTCCATCAGGCACTTAAGGGAAAAGCAATGTTGACATTTGCTTCAATCTTAGACCAGAGGGATATTCCAGACAGGAGGTTTAACAAACTCTGGGCCAGATGTACGTACATTTGCGAACGTAGCGTTATCAGCGTCATGGCTCACCCGCAGATAGCGAACGCAATGATACCATAGTTTACGCCATATTTACCAAACCTGCAGGTCATCCGTAATTAGCGCCTTTCTCCGCCCACTATACCGTAAACTGTAAGTACTTGTGCTATGATACGGCTGAGTGCAGACTGCGATATTCCCACTGCTGATGCTATGACTGTTTGAAATTATCCTGATGCCAATATTTGTAATGTAGCGAGGAGTTTAACAACTGCTGGAATGTGAACTCTGAGTCGGAGATTCGATGTCATCTTTGATTTCTGCCAGTAACTGTAATCTTGCATGGCTGCTTAATCTGTGATCCTTGTGGCAAAACTCCTTTCAGCTCGTCTCCTTGGCCTATGTCTTCGTCTTGCTCGGATTACTGCTGTCATTTCACCAGGAGGCATATGTGAGGAAACCCGCTTCCAGGTTTACACCTGCTTTTAAGAGGCGGAGAATTTTCACCGCAAAATAGAGGCGCGCTATTACTGGCGGTTTTTGTACATACCGCGGAATACGTAATTAAGCGCTCTTTACGCTTCCCCTCCCATCTCTTTACGGTAAACTCCCACTTTCCCCGCGACCCTCCCATGAATAAATATGCATGACACGAAAAACGCAATTTGCCCTTTTCAGCTCCCACGACATGCAGTTTGCGCTTTTACATCATTGCGGCCTGTTTGTACATACCTCGCCATGATTTTACGCGCACGTTGCGACACAAATACGCCTGAAGTGGGCGCAAAAGCGTTAGTACATCTGGCCCTCTGAGTCTAACCCTGATGTCTGAGTTGATTTACCCTGAGATGGAAACTGAGTTTTTGGTTTCAGAACAGCTGATATGAGTTGGTTCAATCAACTCAGAGTAGGTTCATGGGCGTGCACCACCATAATAAAAAGGCAGCATGAATGGAGCCATGATACTACGATTCACCGTGGCAACAACCACAAACGGGTCGGCGGAAATACTCATGCGCACATACAGCGAGGTTTAACATGTATTTAGTTAAAAAAGGAAAACAGCAGCTGCTGCAAGAGAGAGAGAATTTGCGTTGGAGAAAATTGCTGCTACAGTAAATGCGTATATTACAATTTAATATCATATTTAATCATAAGTAGGCCTATAGCCTAATATTACTGAAAATCTATTTCATTTCGGTGCAATAGGCTACTGCGGGTGAAAAAGTCCTAGGCTACTAATCCCATTCTGAGGCTGCAGCACCATCATTAACAGAATTATAATTCATAATCTATTATTTCAAATGGTTTACATCATTCACCTGCAATACTGTGGAACTCCTTTTTAATGGCTCTGACTGGTCTGTGTCCAGGGAACACTAAAAATATTTAAAACACATTTCAGAGCGATCTCTTCTGACGGCGCTTTGCTACAGTGGCTTTACTAAAATGCTCCGCATCACCAACGTCGTAAAGAAAACTATAATGTGACACAAATAATCTGCTGGGATGTAGAGCATTTCCACGATGGGTGACGTTAGTGATATGAGGACGGATAAGGTTATGTAGGGTACATAACTGATAGACTCGGAAGAAAAATGATACCGCTCAAAAATGATACCGCTCAAATAGGAAGTTATTAAAATGCGTCAATATAATCTTCCGACGTATGTTTAACTCCCTGAGAAGTAATACAGCGTCTTCATCAACGGGATCGGCGACAAAAGGAAATGTCATGTTTTGAGAAAAAAACTATGTTTTAAAGTAAATAAATAATAAACCAACAATGTTTTATTTTATTCACGCCAATATAACAAACTGCGCTAAAATGCGCCTGATCCAGACTGAATGAATGAATGAGGAAATGAAGAGCGCTGTGTCAGAGGGAGGAGCGTTAATTCTCTTCATACAGCCATGGGGAGGAGTCTGAGAGAAACTCAAAGTTTCTTGAAGAAAACCTGCTCCCGACCAGGTTAGGTTCATAGGCCCAGTCCCTCATCTCAAGGTTTACAAACTCAGAGTTTTCACTAAACCTGCTTTCTGAAATAGGGCCCTGAATTAGTTCAATCAACTTTGAGTATGTTAAGCACCCACAAAAAAGCCATCATCTATGGAGCTCAGATACAGTGATTCATCATGGCTGAATGTGACTGTTTGGGGCTACAGATACATTACATTTAAAACAAATCTGTTCATCAATGTAACAAACACAGGAGCAACTATAGATGAAGATTTTAAAAATCAGACATGTATTGTAATATAACAATCTGATCCAGTGAGGGGATTTACACCTGAAAAGTGATTAAAATACAGTAGATTTTAAATGTTAGAAATGTATATGTGTATTTCAGATACTTCAACAAATGTAGTGAATTTAAACAGTGAAATGGCGGTAAAACACGATCAGACTGTATAGTTTGAAAGAGATTTTTAAATAAACTATGTAGCGTACAGTCTGAAGGTGTTTAAATTGACTATATTAGTTAAAGTATCTGAAATGAAGTCAGCGAATGCTGTTGAGCCAAAATCCAAATAATGTAAAACTTTTAATTTACTGTATTTTAACCTCAACGCCTTTCCAAGTGCTAATCACCAAACACGTTACTGGATCAAATTGTGAGATTACAAACATTTCTCATGTCTATGATTCTCATGTCTTGATCTATAATTTTTAAATCTTCATCTATACGTTTCATCTTCAGTTGCTCCTAGCATGGCCATTTCCTTCACATCAAAAAGGACACTTTGCGCGAGCAGATATTTGTTTGGTATGGTCCGGTTTTAAATTTGAATGATTTTCCACCAGATTACATAAAAGGTGCATACACATGCCACATAGCTAATAATAAATATACAAGATACAGCTCATGACAACGTGCCCTTCCAATTCAGATCACATAGCTAGATCTAATAAACATAATACAGAAACTGTTCTTAATGTTTTTATCTGGATAGATAAAGGGTAACGTTACATTCTCGGTCACTGAGAGTTTGATTGACAGCCTGGTGGTAGCAACTGCGATTACTTATTGTGACAAAGCTTTTTTGACACACATGTTTAGCCAATAATTATTAAACTAACAAGGTAGCTAATGTACATAAATCGAATTAGCCAGACCTGGTCTAAAATCGGTACAAAGCTCGTTTATATGCCCAAAATACAGCTAAAATGATAACTATTACCATAACGTCATATCAAACTTCATGAAGCAGCTCATAAACGAAAAATTCGGGATTATAGAGCAACAATATTTTATGCAAACAACACAACCTACCCCTTAAATGAAAGCGGAGCCTACCGAGCAAAGCCATGTCAACAAAGCGTCCGAAAGCCAGCAGCCATGCCACAACAAAACAAGAAGCTAGCTAGCTGCTTCGCCGAAAGAGTACCTGTGATGACAGCTGGCTGCACTGCTACAGCCGGTTACACCGAGCCTGTAACACACGTGATGTAAACAACGGGAGACACGTTCACAAAAAGGACACCGCGTTTGTTTTTAAAAAAAAAACTAATTGCCGTCTCCCACAAACCTAGCTAGCTTCACAGCGGAGTGTGTTCAGGCCTGGGGAGGGAACTAGTGGCAGCCCAACGTTACGTTCAAGATCGTCTTGTTAAACGGCTTAAAACAGACAGGATTTGAAGCGCTATTTCTGTTTCAATCATGTCATAATGCTTGCTATTTTCTTTTGACGGATACCTTTGACTGACCTGATATCGACATAACACCGTCAGTCTCTTCATTGCTAAACAAAATGGATTTTACTCTTTCTGAAGCTACCGCTGTTTAGCTAGCTGACACACGTTTCATGAAATAAAAAAACAAAATAAGCATGTGCACAGAGTGTGTAGCTAGTTATCAGATAACTCCCTAACGTTTTAGAGTAATCTGTTAGCTAACTACCAGCATGAACATTAATTCATGCTGGCAATAAGATAAGAGATAAGATAAGATAATATAGAATATAAGAGCAGCAATAAGAAAAAGAATAGAGAGATAAATAAGTACACAAAACAATAATAAGAAATATGTAGTAAAATAGTCATGACAATATTTACATGAGTAAATTATTATTAATTGTATAAACTAAAGCTTCTTTAAGTCCGTCAAGGCTGCAGTCATTAACATGTAAAATATGAAAGTCTTACTTTTCGAAGATTATCCCACTTGCTGATCCTCACAGCTGGTCCTCACTGCAAACCCGCTGAAGTTCCCGCCTTGTGTGTAAAATTGGCGCGTGATTGTGTATATTTTCGCGGAAACGTGTATAACTTGCAATGTCTCATGCAGCCTGTGGTGGCGCTGTTCGACACACAAGTGTTGGTCTCACAAACCCATCATGCTTTATGAGACCAATATGTGTAAAGGTCAGAAAGGCAGGGGGGGGGGCATAACAGAAGAATAACTATATAAACTGTTAACACTAGGAACTATGTAATCACACATATATTCATAATGACTTATACAATTAATATTCAATAATTATAACATTATAAAGTTTTATGTTTACGAGACCATCAAAATTGGTTCCGTAAACCGATTGGTCTCGTAATGCTGGTGAGTAAACCTGAAAATTGGTCTTGTAAACCATGTATGCCTACTCACACACACACACACACACACACACCTCTGTTTTCACGGCTGCGCAGCGGCTGCTCTGAAACAGCGGCCGCCGGGACACGTACGATTGACGGGGAATTGAAACGCCAAAAGCCGGCGACAACACCGGCAGACAGACGGTTGTGAAAGTCCTGTTTTGGTTTTGCATTTTGCTGTCTTGCTCTGCGGTGTTTCCACTGTGAAGTATTTCCAAACAGCGGACACACAGGATAGCATCAAGCTAGCCAAAATGCTGGTCATGCTACTATCCTGCTAGCTGGCTGCAAACTGCGGAATGGACTTCCTGAGCGGGGGCGTGTCTCATAACTCTGTGTCTCATTGAGCCGCGACTCCGTTCAGGAAGTCTATTCCACAGTTTACAACACAGCCAACCAGCAGACCAGCCGGCAGGAATCACTTTTGGAGCCATTTCAGCAGACAACGTTAAAGTGCAGACATGGCTCTTGGTATCGGAAATCTCCGCAGGTTGGATCGGGAAAATCCGATACCTGAATTTCGCTGGTATCGGCCCCGATACCGATACTGGATCGGATCGGCCCCATCCCTAATTTAAAATGTAGACAATGGCATATATACATAAAGAGCCTTTGCTCCATGGCTACTGAAGTTTCTCAGCTTGCTCTCTAGTAACATTTGTGGTCCAGGTAACTTTGCATAAAAAATGGTTGTCATTCGCAAGGCTACTTTTACTTTTATACTTTAAGTACATTTCCAAGCCTGTACTTTGTTACTTTTACTTGAGTAAATAAGTTAAATCAGTACTTCTACTTTTACCAGAGTATTTTTTAACACAAGTATCTGTACTTCTACTTAAGTATGAGAAGTGAGTACTTTTCCCATCTCTGATATTGAGTGATTGATATTGATGACAGCAAGGCCAGTGATCCGTTCCTGGGACATGACCTCAGGTATGACTTGATCATACCTTTGGTTTTGAAAAGCTCCACTCTGCTTGAGCCACAGTGACTGGCAGAGTAAGGGCAATCCTCAGAGCAGTCCAAAAGTTGGGGTAGATCTCCGATAGATCCTTATCATGCATAAAAGTGATGTGTGTGAAGTGGTGGTCCCCTGTTCCCCCCCTTGTCCTGACCGTTCCATTTGCGAGACCCAGAGTTTACCTGTCCCCCGCGCCCCCCTCTCCTTTTCCTTTCACACACGACTTCTGTCCACAAGTACGTCTTGCTGCAGCCCGTGGGAAGGCAGGGCTTGACATCCGCCTTCCCGCGGGCTGCAGCAAGATGCTCCTCTTTCAGCAATCAGGGCGCGTACAGCTGCAGGGGGCGCTGATTTACCAAGTCCCCACACGCGGCTCAGAGGATTTTTTTGTTTTAAAGTTCTCGTGTTGCCCCCCATGTGTCATGAAAAAATGCCGCCCCGGGCGTCTGCCCGGTTCGCCCGTTCCAAAAACCGCTACTGATTATGGGATAGAGGAAAAAACATCCAGACTTGTTTGTATTTCTTTAAACCAATCACAACAGTCTTAGGTGGTGCTAAGATACGGATACGATGCAACAGTGTACATCCTGTGAGTCAGAGTAGTGTCTGTATATATCTTAGTATTTCCTGGAGTGAGTTTGCTTAGTTTGTGATATTCATTGTTGAATTGATGATGGGGTAATTTAATGGCTATATTTTAATTCATGGTCCGTTTTGGAAGGTAACAGTGGCAATTTATGTTCGTTAAATTATATTGCTAATTATTGTTGTCTCTCTGCTGTATCTGTCAGAGCGTTGTCAGCAGGAGATCGACGAGGTGTTGGAAGGGAAGGATCAGGCCAGTTTTGATGACAGACACAACATGCCTTACATGCAGGTAAATAATCAGACAGCAGTGTTTCCCCTAGGATTTTCTTTAGCTGTGGGGGCAGGTATGTCAACCCCCCCACACACACACACACACCTAATATGCCTATTTTCGTTCAAAATGTTCACTTGCTTCCTGAATGAATGCAATTTTTTTTACATACAGTACATTTACATACAGTACACATTACTGTGAGCAAACTCCTAGAATACATGTAAACTCCATAATGATAACTGGCTCTTTAACTAGAACAAGATCTCAGACTAGGAGGCAGTTCACTGAGTGATTGTTAAAGTCTGTGATTGGAAACATGGTTGTAGTATGCAGGAAAATGCTTGCAGAAAGAAAGGCTGTAAAAATGTCACAGTCAAAGAGGCTGAAGGGAAAATTGACGTGGAAAAGCCCTTTAATGATGAATGGACTGATGCACTGAAGCAGACTGTAGGGCCTATGTCTCATCTGCAATGAAATTATGCTGTTAAAAAATAATACAACTAGCATCATCATCAAGAATGAAGAACTCGATAACGATCACATCATTCACGTGCATATTAAGAAGCCACATGTATCTGTTTTGGTCTTATAATACATCCATAGATTTACCGCTCCAGGAGAGAGGACGGTTCGCTCAGCCAGCAGTTCAGTTTATAAGAATTTGTCCAAATTTCTAGATTCCCACCAAGCTAAGACTACAACCGACAGCTTTATTTGTTTTAGCTTGCTGGTAAAAATGAGCAGAGAGCCGTTTGCCTAAAACAAAACGGTGGACCAGAGTGGACAGAGCAGATTAAAATATCGCTTTACATGTTCATGCCGGTCTATAGAGGTGAGTGCATTGATAAGTATTGACTTTTTACTCACGACGTTTTATCGTAACCTACTTACAGTAACGAGACTAGCGTGAGTTCGTCTGCCCCCCCCCCCCCCCCCAGCGGGCGTTGGTAATCCTCTGTATATCGTTCCCAGTCAGGTGCTGCGCGTGTTTTAGATGCGTATGTGTGTGTGTGTGTGTGTTGTGCAGGCAAGAATCCCGGCATGTGAATAGAGACAGGGGGCTGGGTTTGTGCTCTACCTGTGAAGCGCGTGTCCGCGCTATTCACTGACAATCAACACTGATACCGTGGTGGCAGAAATATAACTGTGGCGGTGCACCACTTGCCAATCAAGTAGGGGAAACACTGGACAGATTTCACTTAATTATTTTATTTTTATTGTATGTGTGTACACATGGGTCTGAGTGTATTTGTTAGAGCTTGACACAAACTCTGCTAACAGTATATCTGGGGAGATAATCTGTTTAGGTTGGGGTCCTTGGGGTAAATCAATTATAATCACTGCTTTTAAACCACATTTATCATTACTTTTATTGCCTGGTTGTCAGCATATTGGCAGGTTTCCATATTGCAAGTTTATTGGTCTACTGTTTTTTGGCTGAGCTTCTGAGAGCCTGCATTGTTTTTTGTCTGCCCCATAGTCACACAAAGCATAAGAACATGTTTAAATCTCTCTTCATTCAGGCTGTGATCCATGAAGTGCAGAGGATAGCCAACACTGTTCCACTCAGCGTCCCTCACTGTACGACTAAAGACACAGAGCTCATGGGATATTCCATTCCCAGGGTAAGAAACAACTGGTATAGTGAACACTATAGTGAAGTGTTGTGGAAAGAAACCTCACTGTACTGTATCAGCATGGTACCTTATTGTGGAGGAAAGGTATGGTAACCTCTGTAGGGAACAAAGTTAAACATGACTTTTCTGCAAATTTTAATTCTCATTTGATTTGAGTCATTGTAAGAAAAAAGTTTAGTGTCTTGCAAGGTTGGTTACAGATTTTCTAGTTAGGATCAACGGAAGTACATTACCAGGATAAGCCCATCCCCTACTGCTATCTGTGTGTCAAAATCCCTTCGCTATGGGAAACAAGAAGAACAACCTCCGAGCTAGCAAGCTAACGTTACAATACATACATTTGACGGAATTGTAAATTGTGCAATAAAGCAGGCCTCCTTGGTTCTTTTAGGGAGTGACTGAAGAGAAAGAAGAAAGAATATGTTTACGGCATTTACTATCTTACTGTGATGTTTCGGCACCGATTGGCGGGGTTTTCTATGGACAAAGTACATGCAGCGGTTAGAGTAAATCATGTTTAGACAAGCTAATTTAAATAGCTTACATACTGTATTGTGTGAACGTTTTCTGCCCTTTTCTCTTTTGCTTCATTTTCTCCTCAGGGCACACTGATCATCCCTAACCTGACCTCAGTGCTGAATGAGGAGGGACAATGGAAATTCCCCAATGAATTCAACCCTCAAAACTTCCTCAATGACCAGGGAGAGTTTGTCAAACCAGAGGCCTTCATGCCTTTCTCTGCAGGTATAAGAGCATAAAACAACAACAACAGTATGGATCTCACTGTATGAAAAATGCAGCGGCATGCAGACAGGGTGGGTTTAATCAAACTGTTGCGAATGACTTTGAGGTCTTTTTTTATGTCCCAGGTCCTCGTATGTGTCTTGGAGAGGGTCTGGCTCGTATGGAGCTCTTCCTCATCATGGTGACCCTGCTGAGGAAGTTTAAGTTCATCTGGCCTGAGGATGCAGGAGAGCCAGACTACACTCCAGTCTATGGGGTCACACTGACTCCCAAACCTTATCGGATGAAGACCCAACTCAGGGCAACACAGTGAGGCTGTCTGCAGACACACAGACTGGCATGTTCTCTTTCCTATGTTGTCAGCAGCCCTATTCACAGCAGTCACTATCTAAATGCTAGCTATGACAGCTAACAACACAGATAGTGAATTATGCCAGGCATCATATCTACATTATATCTGTTTAGGTTACAGGCTACAATGTGCTTTTAATGTACTGTGTGTTCCATTAAGTAGATATAGACTTACTAGATACTTTTGAATTGAGACTGTCCTTCCAGGAAGAATGACAGCATCAGTCGTTTCTGCAAGTACCCCAAAACATGTATTTACAAGTGACAAAGCCCTCTATCGACTGTAGCAATTATTATAGGAGCAAAAGAGGAAGTCAGGTGATGTTTTAGTGTGATGAAGTCTGCATAGCAGAGGTCCAGGTTGGTGGGGTCCAGGATGGGTCAAAGAAACATCGACAAAGATCCCCTAACCTTAAAGGGATACGCCACTGTTTGTTGAAATAGGGCTTATCATGGTCTCCCCTAGCTGTAGATAGGTGGGTCAATGCATTTTTCTTGTCTCAGTGCAAGTAATTAGGTTGTTTTTTTTGTCTTTTGTTGGCTCACTTTTACTCACAACATGCTAACCGGCAACATAGGATTCCATTCACCACACTAGCGGCGGCAATGCATGAACAAAAAAATGTGTTGGCCCACTTATCTACAGCTAGGGGAGACCGTGATAAGCCCTATTTCAACAAACGGTGGCGTATCCCTTTTAATGACATTTTAACCCAAACCATAATGTTTCACAAGACCAAGTTGTTTTGGATTCCTAAATCTAATCAAACCTTAACCATAGAATTGTAACATTATAACAGGAACAGACAAATTATTTATACTTACCACTTAGCTTACCTATAAATAGCATGCTTTGATATGTTATTGATTTATATGGGATTGATATGATGGAGGCCTTTCTGGCCAATTCATCATCTTTTTAGTCTGACAGATCAGAAAGTTCATTTGAACATACAGTGTGTAATTTTCTGCCGCTAAAGATGGACTTTGGTGCTCTGTCTCAAGAGCCAAAAGGCTTGTGTACACTTTTCCACCACTGCCTCTGATTCCCACATACAACATTAACAGGATGTCATTAGGACATCCTGTTAATAGGTCCCCGGTGGTTAGGTAGCTATTAGTCTTGCATTGCCAGACCTTCCTCCACAGCACTGCAAAGAAGGGTCTGGCTAGTCCAGAATGTATTCCAGGAGTGGAGAAAAACGTGCTCTGGTTCATTGCCATTTCTTTAAACCAATCACAATCATCATGGGCAGCCGGAAAGAGCCACAGTGGTGCTGCAAAATAGGAACTTGTTTTTGTAGAACGTGTACGTTCAAAGTTGTTTTAGTCGTGCAACAAAAAACTCAGATTAGACAAACAGTGTAGCTAACTGTCTGGATTTACCCTGCAGAGATCTCAGGAGCAGTTAACCATAGTCCTCATAATCAGTTTAAAATACCTTGACAATAGTCTGTTGGAATGAACATCTTACTGTGTTTTACTATTTGAAGGTTTATACTGCTTGTGTATCATTTGTCTGGGAATCTTATTTATTTATGTATTTATTTATTTGATGATTGTTCTTAACTTGAACTGAACTGTGTATAGCCATTGCTTTGCCCTCGTGTGTTGTCTCTGACATACCCCTGCCAGCTGTTTATGTGTAAATGGGTTTGTTTGGTCTGCAGCAACTGAATTGCCCTTTGGGGTAAATAAAATGGTTTGAACTTGAGCATGTTGCCCACTGACCATCCAATCGGAGAGAAGTCAAATAGGGGGCAAAAGGTTCTGTTTACTTCGTCCATCTGACATGCTGCAGTCAACATGGAGGAGTCCGAGCCTACTTTTCTGGGACACAGGTGGGTTATCATTTGTTATCACAGGCCACAAAAAAAATTGTAATTACCTACAAATATCAAGACAGCTGTGCATGCATCCCAGGGTTATTTTAATTTTGCATATTTATTAGTTTATGTGGTCGTTGTTGCAGAATTCCTGAACAATACCGGAAATGAAACGTTGTCAATATAGACCACCTAACAAAAGATCAAGGCATTCCTATGTATGTAGTATATATAGACAGTATGAGTATGAGTATCTGCGAAAATAAGTGGTTACACTTTGATGAAATCACATGCTTTTCATTGGTTCATGTTGAAGTCTCCACCTTCACAGCAGGGATGCTGCGAGACAAAGCTTTCCTGTTGCTTGTGATCAGGCATTTGGAAAAGTACTTAAAATGTAAACATGAGTGTATTTTGTTCTAGATTAGGATCTCCAGTTGTGTTCTCTGCTTTTAGGGCGTTGGGTGTTAAAGAGGTTGTAAAGTGTAATTCCTGTCATCTTGAAGTCTGTAACAGACTTGCTCAGTTCTAGATGAGTTTAGGAATTTACCAAAAGTCTATTCATGCTACGTTGCTAATGTTTTAGCAGCTTCAGTCTGATGGCTAACTTTTGGCCTTGACCAACTGCCACTTTGCTCGTTTGAAATACATGATGTCTCTCTCTCATGGTTTGGCCAAATTCTCTGGGTGGGCAAAGCAGAGAAAGGGAAGGTAACCTTGCTCTTTATGACCTCATAAGGAGGAGATTCCAGAACGGCTCATCTGAGCTTACTTTTTCTCATAGGCAGAACAGGATACCCAGGGCTCGGTTTACACCTATCACCATTTCAAGCCAATTGGGGACCATAGGCAGGCTGGGGGAACTCATATTAATGTTAAAAAAACCTCAAAGTGAAATTTTCATGCCATGGGACCTTTAAATAAAAAAAAATGTAACCGGTGCTTCCTGACATTAAGCCGCAGGCACTTATAGCTATGGTAATGTTGAATTGCTAGCAATATTTGGAAGTATCTGCAGCGGGCTGATAGGTACCTTCCGCTTCCCCCACTGCAGGGAGACTTCTTTGCGGAGAGGTCAATAGACAGGACAATCTGGTTAGCCATTTCCCAGTATATTGTATCTACTGTTCTAGAATATAATTGAATGCCTTTATTGTCATTGCATATAACAACAAAATCGCACTTCCCCTGGTGGTGACACATATGATGACAAAACAACATAATAAAACATGAATTAAGACATAATAAAAAGAGACCTAAGCAATATGAACGCAGTAATAAATAAGTAAATAAATTATAAGAATTGATAAATAGCTAAAGGAAGACAAAGTCCATAAAGTGCAGTGCAGTCCATATGGCTCATGAGTTTAGGTGTTTTATGGCACTTAGATAAAAAACTATTCAAAAGTCTGGAAGTGCAAGCCTGGAAAGATCTGTAACACCTTCCAGATGGCAGCAGAGTGAAGAGGTTGTGGCCTGGGTGGGAACAGTCCTTGATTATGTTTTTTGCCCGCTGCAGACATCTGGTGTGATATACAGTATGTCAGTGAGTGAGGGGAGCTGTGTGTGAATTATGTTTTGTGCTGATATACTGACTCTGTCTAGAGCCTTTTTGTCAGCAGTGGTGCAGCTACTAAACCATACCAAAATGTTGTGCGAGATGATACTTTGGACAGAACAGTTGTAAAATGATAAAAGCAGCTTCTGGGGGAGGTTGATTTTGTTGAGTGACCTCAGAAAGTACAGCCAATGCTGTGCTTTCTTCACAAGGGCTGTGGTGTTGGTTGCCCATGTGATGTCCTGTGAGATGTGTGTCCCCGGGAATTTGAAGTCATTAACCCTCTCCGCAGTGTCCCCATTGATGTAAACCGGGGCAAGGTCAGTCCTTGGATACCAGTCTTCCGGGGATGATGCAGTTGAATGCAGAGCTAAAGTCCACAAACAACAGTCTTGCATAGGTGCCAGGATGTTCAAGATGGGTCAGCAGTGCAGGGCTGTGTTGATGGCATCTGCGGTTGACCTGTTTGCTTTAATGGCAAACTGGTGCTAGGCCAGTTTGGAGGGGAGGGAGGCTTTTATGTGATTTAGCAGCAGTCTTTCAAAGCACTTCATAACAGTGGAAGTGAGGGCCACTGGTCTATAGTCATTGAGGCTACTCACAGCTGATTTTTTCGGGATCGGCACAATGGTGGCAGATTTGAGGCATTTGGGGATGGAGCAGGTAGACAGAGAGAGGTTGAAGATGGAGGTGAATATCTCAGCCAGCTGGTCGGCACAGTCCCTCAACACTCTCCCCGGGATCCCATCAGGGCCGGCAGCCTTCCTGGGGTTCACGCCAAGAAATGCCCTCCTGACCTCCTCTGTGATCAGAGAGAATGTCAGGGCATCTGTGGGCATGAGTGTTGGTGTGGCTGATGTTGGCTCGGTCCTAGTCCCATTCGCCTCAAAGCGCGCAAAGAAGTAGTTCAGCTCCTCTGCCAAATTGCTGCTGGTACTTGGGCTTGGGCCTTTTGAACCCTTAAAATTTGTGAGGTGTTGAATTCCCTGCCAGACGCGCCAGGGATCCCCCTCGTTAAAGTGTCCCTCGATCTTCCTCCTGTAGGCAGCTTTTGCTTCCTTGATGCCTGTCTTTAAGTTGGATCTGCCAGTGTTCCATTCTACCAGCGGGGAGTGAAGCGGTTGAAATATCCTGTTTCCCTTTTTAAATGACTAACAGATTACCGCCACCTGCTGGCATTGAGAGTAATTTACTCTTACGCAGGTGCAGAACATACATGCTACTCAGCTGTAGTCGTTGCTGTGTGTTCAAGTGCAACGTTTTGGCCAAGAGGCAGGCAACGTGAGGAGAGTTGAAGCAACGTCAGATTCAGGCTTTATAGCCACTAATTCTTTGATGTCTCCTTGATGTTACTATTCACCTTTGCTTATTTACTTTGCTCCCCTGTATTAATATTGGGGAGCAAAGTCCACAACTAGAAGGGGCAGGACTAAGAGCTGAAATATACTTTGAAAGCCAGTCAATTAGCTTGCCTCTTCAGTTCAGTGCAGTCCATCAACATGTTTGCCTCAATCTTCCTGATATTGCTCTGCTTTGTCTTCCTCATCCTTCTACTCAAATCCCGGAGGCCCAAGAATTTTCCCCCAGGACCCCCTATCCTGCCGATACTAGGGAACATCTTGCACCTGAGCCTAGAGAACCCCCTGAAGGACTTTGAGAGGGTAAGAAAAAACACTGAAATTAATGTTTTGCTCTTCCAATGCCTGAAATTGTTATGGCATTGATGTAATTACTACGAAACTTTAGTAGCTATATACTTTATATATATATATATATATATATATATATATATATATATATATATATATATATATATATATATATATATATATATATATATATATATATATATATATATATATATATATAGTACTTGTGGCCACTGTGTTTGATTTCAACATTTGCTGGACCATACTGCACTTTTAGACTATGAATGAAACCTATTGGCTGCTGTAAGTGTAAAATAAAAAACAAGCATGAAAGCTACTTAAATCTTTGCGCAATACAGTATGCTTCTAAGTGTAAAGGTTACTCACCACATGTTGTCTGTACAGTGGGGTGACTGCTTGTGCACTTGGACTATAGCTAAACAGTGGTACAGGTATGGGGTCATTATTGTTGCAAAATTGTTGCAAATTTGTGTGTGGAGAGTTGTGCAACTGTATCTCAATCCAGGTGTTCTCATTTGCTAGTTTTTAAATTGCATTTTTTTTAGACTGAACATAGTAGGCAAATGTGTTTTTTGTGTTTTTTTGGTAAAGCCCTTTCAAAGAGTAATATCCATCTGAAGTTATGTGATATATATGCATTTTAACTGACATGTTATCTTGTTCTTTCCCAGCTGAGGAAGTCTTATGGAAATGTCTACAGTCTGTTCCTCGGTACCAGACCAGCTGTTATCATCAATGGGATAAAGGCCATGAAGGAGGCTATGGTGACCAAGGCCACTGATTTTGCTGGACGACCCCAAGGCATGTTTGTCAATGACGCCACCCAAAGGAAAGGTAGAACAGACACAATATGTCATAGGGCAGAGAATGTTTTATTAAACTTAACTAATTAAAAAAAACAATATCTCTTTCTGTGTGTGTACTGTATGTAGAGATGGGTCAAGTACCATGACTCCTATATATCTTGCTACAACATATGGTTGTGCAGTTTAAGTTTTTATTGCCATCATTACTATATCACACTAAATGAAATGCTGGGAAATGGTGAAAAGGGAGAAACCGAAATTACAGGTCACATGTTGCCTAGTTTATCTTTGTAGAAGGCTTCTCTTCACTACTCTACAAAAAGCAAAAGATGTGTACCGATTGCCTAGTGGTTCCCTGCTAAGTGACTGCACAGGGTATTCAGCCATATTAACTAAGATTCCAAACTGTAGGGAGCAAACATGTTCAGTTTAAAGAGAAGTGTGAACTGTATAGGGAAGAAAAGAGCCTTGCTGAATTGTAATCTTCAATGATATTTCAGGGGGGTTCGGTGCCACCTCATGCCCCCCTTCTTGCCCCGCCTCTGATGTAAAGTGTCTTGAGTATCAAGAAAGCCACCCATAAATAAAATGTATTATTATTATTATTATTACTAGTGTAGAAAATTACTATAAAACGGAGGCACAAATGTGTCTCCATACAATCCTCACTCGATTGTACTGACAAGCTTTACATTTGGCCTTCTCTCTCAAGGTCTTTTAAAATTGAGTTTCTCAACTCGTTTTCTCTGCAATTGGGACTTGAACCCAATTGACTTTTATAAGAACTTTTAATGGTTCACTCAATTCTTTTATCTTTACTTTTATTCAGACTTAAATGCTGTTACTTTTGAGGCAGGATTCATACTGAAGACAATCATTCACATAACATCATAAATTTAGTTTTTCCAATAGCAGTATTCGGTCATTTGACAACAGGAACTGCTTACCTTTTGTTTACGAGCCGGCTCTGATGTTATGAAAAGATCTTTCCAGTCACCAAATCCTCCGGTCCAATTTATCGTCTGGGTCTGGCTCGTCTCATCACGTTGGGTGTCACCAAACTGTAGAAAACTCGAAGGAAAGATACTGGCCCAAAGGTCAGCGGAATATCTGACTCCAGTTAACTATACACTCTCATTCTTGCGTGTTGGTTAATGAGACTAATGACAACAGAACTCTGGAATCCAAACTGAGATGATAGATTAAAGTTAAGAACATTTAGTGAAGTCCAGCATTTAAGTTTACAATGCACAATTGTGGGTACAGAATTCTACACTAGTATAATTAAGGACTGACAATGGCTCGTTGTCAAGTGCAACCATGCTTATACTGTATACTCATTGTGTCACTACACCTGTTGTAGGAGTGATTTTGGTAGATTATGGCTCTAGTTGGAGGGACCATCGTCGCTTTGCTTTGGCAACCTTGAGGAACTTTGGTCTGGGGAAACATTCCATGGAGGAAAGGATTCGGATAGAGATACAATACACCATTGATACACTGGAAAAGAGTATTGGTATGTTATCTGAGGGTCCACACAATCCTAATATGGATGGGAGGGTTTTCTAAGCAGCACAAATACTCTAATGTCATTGATAATATTACAAGGTGGATTTTGATTATGAATTTTCATTAATGTGAATTAATTTTGCATTGTGCTGTGTTTAATGTTCTTTTGTGTTCTTGCACAATGCTGTGTCATACTTTATGTCAACATCTTCTTTTACAGGCAATACCTTGAATGCTCAAGTTATATTTCATAGAGCGGCCTCCAACATCATCTGCCAGGTTCTGTTTGGGACACGCTACGAGTATGATGATGAGTTCATCAAAGTAATTGTTCAATGCTTTACTGAGAATACCAAGATAACCAATGGACCATGGACTGTGGTGAGTGAAAGCATGTTTCTGCCTTTAAACCAGGCTCAGAAATATTATCAAGTATAATGTTCAAATTCCCAAAAGGATTGCACTCTTCTACAGCTAAACCTGCACAAATAACACAAAAGGACACAAAAGCACCTGCAAAGTTTAACATGCACCCTATGTAATTTGCATACATTTGGTGCAAAATTAGCCCCTTTTTATGCAAATGAGTATCATTGCAACTCACAAAGATTAGCACTAATAGCCACACACAGTTACAGGGAAATGATTGGTGTCTTCAGAGAGTCGTGGTAATGAAGCTCATTAATTAGGTGTGTCCTCCGCTTCAAACCATGCCATCTTTTTTTAAGTCTGATGGCGTGTGTTGGAAAACACCAACAGCACCGACAGACTGGGATATTCAAATCCCAAATATGCTTTCTCTCTGGCACGTTTAAATACTTTGCCTGAATTATACCCATGATATAGGCTTACACAATGTGCAAATAAAAAAATTCTGAGTCTGTATACAGCACCCAGAGTCCTCTTCTTCTTTAAGGTGGGCCCTTTCATTGTTAAAAATGTCACGTCCAAACTGTATAAGCATGTCATTGCTGAATTGAAAGGAGCAGTGACAGGGAGCTATAAAACTGTTTCATAGCACATTAAAGAGGAGCAGCAGCCATGGGCAGTATAAGAAAAAAAAGTGTTTTTTGAACATTAAAGCATGTAAACATGTTCTAGTAGAATCACAAAATACAAGTATGTATCTGAAACAGTATACAATAGGTCTACTTTAAAAGCTGATAGGCTTTTGCAACACAGCATTAGACAAATGTCTCACTCATGTTGAAAATATGAATATGCGTTACATCCTGCACTGCCCTACTATTCAGCACGAATACGAGGTCAGAATAAACTTTGCATCTGAATCCTAACTGTGGATCGTCCGTCCATCCTCTGTGATTGCAGCAGGTGTATTTAGGCTTGAGAAAAGATGGCAATACTATGAGAAGCCGCCTAGGCCAAAATGTAATACTTTACTTGCATGCATATATACTGGTATATATATACTGGTACTAAAGTCTTGTACATACACACATACTTCACTTGTGCGTACATATATACTTTATCTGCGCATACAAAGATACTTAACTTTCGCATACATATATATTTCCCTTGCACATACATATATACTTCATTTGCACATACATATATACTTCACTTACATGTACATACTTCACTTGCACATACATGGGTACTTCAATTGCGCATACATATATTCTTCACTTGCACTCACATACTGTATGTTCATGCTCAAGCACACATACATACATACATAGCAGGGGCGGACTGGCCATCTTTGTGATCTGGAGAATCACAGAACGGCCGGTACTCCAGGACGGCCGGCGGGCCGGCCCACCACCCGCCACACACGCAGTCATCACCTGTTTTTTTTCCCCCACTAATCTGTTTCACACTCCATACTGTAGGTGGCAGCAATGCACCTTTAAGTTGGATGCCAACTGGCCGTGGCCGCCAAGTAAGGAGAAGAAGAAGTGTAAAAGGAGGAAGAAACCAACAGCAAAGACGATAGATAGAAGCATAGAAACAAACAAACAATATGCATAACGTGGCCGCGGGTAAAAAAACTACTACTAAATGTCGCAAACTGAAATATTTAGCAGCACAGCCAGCAGCAGCACCTCGCAGTTAAATATTAGCAGCAGACCCAGCAGTGAAGAAGTGAGCCAGACAGCTATGCAGCAACATGCCACAACGTTTTGTATCCATAACATGATTGTGTTATTGTATAATTTAGCAGTAAAAGCAGTAGCCTCTGTAAGTCAATCCTACATTTTTTCACAGTGGGAGCAAAACGTGCTCCTTGGGGAAAAAAAGTTACCATAAAGCCCTGTTCATGCTGTGTGTTGTCGTATCCGGCCCTTGTCCCAGATTTGAAAGCCCCCTTACTGGACTACTGAATATATTAATATTACATTATGTTTTGTATTTTGAATTGTTACCTGCCACCAGAATTTTGTGATTTCGTTGCCATAAATATAGACGTTTTTACCATACATTATATATATATATATATATATATATATATATATATATATATATATATATATATATATATATATATATATATATATAAACATAAATAAATTGCAGAGTTGGAGTTAAAACAGATGAAAAGATGGAGAACAAGACAGACAAATATGTGCAATGTCAACAGAGAGAAACACAGACAATAGAACAGACAGTGACAACATACAACATAGACCAACATACTGTAGAGAATGACAGTAACAGCATACAAACGGGTTAAATAGGCAGTATGTGTAAATTTGTTATAAACGTGTGTTCTTTAAAAAGTAGTAAGCATTGTTTGCCAGTTATTTACATTAAATATTTCTAAATATGTTACATAAGGTACTGCTTATATTATTTCACCATCTCTACACAAATGTAATTAGTGAATGCACGGTGGCGCTGCGTGGTTGTGGTAATGTGGGCTGGTGTGGCTACAGTTCCAGGGCTGAGTTTTGGTCCCAGTCCGCCCCTGATACATAGGCGTCGATTTAGGGGGGGGCGGTGGGGACATCTTTTTTTTTGAAACCTCGAGCTCAATTTAGTTAAAAAATAAAGTTCATAACACAGATACCGGCACTTACTGTACATGAGGAGCAATATGAGAGAGAAATGTAATCATTGATTGTTGTTTAGGAACATTAAACCACGTTAAGCTTTTTCACGTTATATTAAGCCCATGAGAACCGTGGGGAGTCAACCCACAGCCGCTGCTGCTGAAAATGTGAAGCAGAAACAACGCTTATAATGTCAGATAACGTCCATAATAATTGGACTTTTGGTTCGATTTTTTCAGAGTTTTCGGTGGTTATAAAGAGCAATAGGCCTATGAGAGAGAAATTATTATTGTTTAGGTACATTAAACCACGTCATGTCATATTGTCAACATGGTACGAAGCAGAACATAGCGGGTCATGTCTAATGCTTTTTGAAAACTTAACGCTTTCTTCTTCATAAAACGAGTCGGACATCATCACATTTTTGAATACATTTTTATTTATTTAGTACATTAGTAAGCTACAGGGGCCTGTACTGAACCCAGGGTTTTCTGTACCACCAGGGTGGATTAATTGTTACCGGGTTCAATCGCTGTGGTAACTTAATTATGCTGAACGCCTAACCTGGTCGGGAGCAGGTTATGTTGGAGATTAGAGATCAACTGGTGTAAAAGCACCGCCTACTGACCAATCAATAGGCCTACTCCATTGATAACGGCATCACCATTCTTAGAAGATCCATTGACTGAATGGGTGGAGTTCAGAGAGAAAAAAAGAAGAAGAAAAAGAAAAAGCTTGGTGCGTGTAGAGAGAGAGAGAGAGAGAGTGAGAGAGAGAGAGAGAGAGAGAGAGAGAGAGAGAGAGAGAGAGGTGCGCTCTTAAAAGTTAAAACATTTAGAGACTGACAACCCCGTTAACATTCCCTAGATAGGTAGCCTATTTTTATGAATGGTAGCCTAGGACCTATAGATTTTCAGTGGAGGGAGTTACGTATCTTTGTAAACTTCTTGAGCCGTGTGTTGCCAATGCGCGCACCGGTTTGAATTATGTTTTTACATTTTATATTTGCTCCCACGATCGCTTCCCACTGCCAGGGTTGCAACTGAAATAATAGACTAAAGCAAGGACAGTTTATGGAAAGAACAAGTGTAATTATGGTCACATCTTGTGCCTGACTGATTGATAAGCCAGTCCCTCCAGAAAAACGTGATTATGCGATTGCAGAATTCAATGCATCCAAAGTCCGCATACTATTTATGTGGGGGCCGCATTTTTTCAAATAGGCTACGCCGCACTTAAACCGCATAAATTGCCAATTTCCGCGCAAAATATGCGGGGCTTGCATGATTTCATAATCCCCGCATTTTCGTTGCAAAAAAGTCACATATATCTCAGCAGAAAGATGAAAAATGTTGCGTTTACTTCACACAAGAGCAGCCATTTTCCCCTGTTGCCATGGGAACGTTATGTAGTGACGTAATTTCGCCTAGTGAGAACACGGTGTTGGGGGAATCTCTTTCTTTCTCTTTTTCATCAAACCGCAATTTTTGCAAGATCCTGCAATTTCATCGCATTTTTTAAGAAAACGTGCCGCATAATCAAGGATTTCTGCCCCCAGCAATCACCAAACTCTGCATTTGTCTGGAGGGACTGATACGCGTTGTGATTTACGCATTTACAACGTCGGCTTTTTTTGCCAGCTTGTCTTCCTGTTTTAGGAAGCAGAGACTGGATTGCATTTTGCTTGTAAACCGTGTCTGTGTTCTTCATATTTATGTAGAATTGCTCTTATGTAAAATATGTGGCTCTGGAAGATTGATTGCAAACACCGCCTCTTTTATGTGAACGTACGCGTCTCTAGATTTGTAAACCCTGGGTTGATTCAACTAGTTGATAAACGTTGTGACACAGTTCAACCGTGGTTGTTAGGGTTAGTGCAGCTGGGGAACTGAAAGGAATCCAGGGCATGTTAAACTTGATTTGTAGTAGCTACAGGCCCCTGGACAACGTCTTTCAAAACATGACCTGCGCGAAAGAGAAAAAAATATGAATGCGTCATTGTACCCACCACTTCTGGAAATGCACTGACAATTGCATATCTGTCCCCCCCACATTTCAAACCAAACTGACGCCCATGCATACATACTCACACATGTTATGCATGCATGTGCAAGTGAAGTATATATGTATACGCAAGTGAATTATATATGTATGTGTATGCGAAGTATATATTTTTGAGAAAGTGAAGTATCCATGTATGTGGAAGTAAAGTATATATGTATGTGCAAGTGAAATATATATGTATGCACAACTGAAGCATGCATGTATGTGTGCAAGTGGTTAGTACCAGTATATATGTATGTGGAAGTGAAGTATATATGTATGTGCAAGTGTTTAGTAACAGTATATAAGAATGTGCAAGTGAAGTATTCAACTCTGGCCTAGGCGGCTTCTCATAATGTTTGTTACAAAAGTTAAGTAAGTAGGCTTCATTTGGCCAGTCTCAGCTCCATCCACGCTCCACCTCTTTCCCCATTTTTAGATTAGCTGGGAGTTAGGCTCTGCCAAAACAACAATGGTAACAGCCACCAGGACCCACACCCTTTGAGCTTCATCTTGGATCTTTAGAAACCTATGGCTGATGTCATGGAGACTATCATCAATATTTTATACAGGCTACAGTTTGGATTGAAATAAACAAATGATGTCTTCTATCTTCTATTACAGCTGTATGACTCTTTTCCCATTATTCGTGGCCTGCCGCTGCCCTTCACTAAGGTCTTTAAGAATATTGAGGTATGTTAAAAATATACACAAATATAAAAAATATTAAGGGTGCTCCGATCAGGATTTTTGAGGCCGATCACCGATCACCGATTGCTGGAAGACGTATCGGCCGATACCGATAACCGATCACCGATCACTTTTATGAACTGAAAATTACGCCATTACATAACAGTCACACATGTTTAGAGAATGTATCAGTAACTGTTTGGCTTTCTGTCCTAGCTCAAACTCTAAAAAATGTCCTTTCAAGGTTCAAGGAGTCTTTATTATCCCCGAGGGGCAATTCGTTGTGCAGCAATAGAATGCAACATAAACAACACAAGACTATACAGAAAACAAACCCCATCAATAATAGACAAAATAAATACAAACTACACACACATCTCGCAATGACTTATTTACAAAGCCTATAGCAGCAGGAACAAAAGAGTTTTTATGTCTGTTTGTCCTGCATTTTGGCCGACAGAATCTGCGGCCAGACGGTAACATCTTGTCGCTGTTCAGAGGAGGGGGGGTTATATCAGCCAGGACTGACTGGGCTTTCTTCAGAGTCCTTATCTCATATAGAGAGTTTAAGTCAATCAGGGAGTTTTGGGAAATTTTGCCACACACTTTAGTTTTTTTCAATCACTGCACATTTCTTCAGCACACACAGTCAGTCACACCGACACACACACCGACACACACACACACACACGGCGAAACAGCTGTTTGAGCGGCGCACACACAGACACACACAGTCAGTCACACCGACACACACACACACACACACACACACACACACACACACACACACACGGCGAAACAGCTGTTTGAGCGGCACCGGAGCTGCTAGCTACACGACTCCGCTCTGCCTTAGCGTTAGCTAACTTTGAAAACTCCTCATCCTGCTTTCTGTGACTAACCTTCAAATGTATGATGAGGTTGGTGGTGTTGAAATGTCTTTGGAGATTTCTGCCTCGTGGTATTTCCTCGGTACACACGTTGCTAATCGCTAGTGTATTGTCTTTTTCCCAGATAGCAACGAGTCGGCGGACCACCAGCGGTGCTCCAGAGGCAGTAGAAGCGTCAGAATGGTGTAATCACAAACACGTTTGCCGGAGCACCACCGGTGGCAGACGCTTTTAAAAGCAGTAGCCGTGTTCCTACCGCCTTTGTTCCGCGGCCGCGGGCAAACTCCTGTTCTGCCACCGTTCAGAAATATATTGGGTTGATAATTAAACTTGGCATTTATCAGTAGGAAGAAAAACATGTAATTAATACAAATTATGAATGTTGACTTGAATTCTTTTCAGACTTGTCAGAATCTTGTGATTGGTTTGATGAACGAGCACAAGAAGACCAGAGTCCATGGAGAGCCACGAGACTTTGTTGACTGCTATCTGGATGAACTGAATAAGGTCTGTGTGTTTGTAGTCTCGCTTTGCCAGACCCTCCTCCACAGCATGCTGAAGGAGAGTCTGGCTACTCCACACAGCATTCAGGGATGGGAGGAAAACCTGCTGGTTTAATGACATTTTTTTAAACCAATCAGAATCGTCATGGGCCGCTGCAATATAGTCGTGCGAGAGAAAACTCAGATTGGACCGATAGTCTAGCTAGCTGTCTCGATTTACCCTGCAGCGATCTGAGGAGCAGTCAACAATAGTCCTCATAAATCCACAGAATTTAAAATTCCAAAACAAAGAAAGCAGAAGGAAACGGAAAATACATGCATCAGGCAGAATTTCGCGTGGATATAGACTAGTGTGTTTATGTGTGTCTGTGCGTGTGTATGCCGTGTCAAACGATATCAGCTTACAACCAAATGTATGCATATTCTGCATGTATCTTGTTTCAAATATATTTATTGCGAAAAATTCCATTCAGCAAAGGAGTTCGCATGGCATTTACATGTTTCCTCAAGAATAATCAAAGCACAAAAAACAGCAACAGACATCATCAACAGCAACAAAAACACTGACAGAAGCAATACAAATTGAAAACAAACAAACAAAGACCCAACAGAGCATACCACCCCCTCCCTTTAACTCCTCTCAGGATCCCTTTTTTCAGTTACCCGCCCCTCCCACCCCAGGAGTGTATTCTTACTCATGTTTTAAAGGCCTTCTCTGCCAAGGTAAGAGTCCAAGGGAAGCCAAACCTTCTCAAAATCCCTAAGCTTGTCCTTCAGGATAAATCTAATTCGCTCCAAGTGTAGAGTATCGGTCAGGTCTGGCAGCCAGTGGCTGAAAGAGGGCACCTCTTTCTTTTTCCAAAGGTAAGATAAGTTTTTTCGCAATTATAGCACCATATGCCAGAAGACGCTGTTGTGCCACTCTCTTTTGGCTCTCAACGAAGGCGGTCGCATTTTCTCTCCCTCTCCTCTCCCACACCTCCCCTGCTTGCTCCTCTTGTCTCGTCTAACTCTTTGAGAGACTCTCTCAGCACTGCTCTCCAAACCCTAAAACCATGGATTTGATCAACTGGTCTCTCAACGCAATTGACACCATCTTCTCGACGAGGAGCTTGGGTTCGGGGGAACCTGCTTGCCCTGCCGGAACGTTTGCTGCTGGCTACACGATGGACGCGTGGGAGAAGTGACGGGTCGTGTATCTGGCGGCTCATTCCAGGGAGGACGTTGAGGATATCTACCTATTCGGAACCATGATAACAGGCCCTTGCTGACTGGATTAGGCATTGGCCTGGTTTATCGACAAATTTGACAAGACTATGACAGCTGTTCAAAGCCCCAAAAAGCTGCCTGGAATGATTGAAGCGGTGGGCAGAGCGGTCAGTGTTTGAAGCTGGGACTATTAACCGCACTATGGATAACAACATGGAGATGAACTGCAATTTGGATATTATCTTGGATAGATCACCGCTTTTACAAAGACAGATTGACCAGAAATTGACTAACAGAGTGGCTGTGTAAAGGAATGCAGCTACTCGCGCCGAGACAAAATAACTCCAATCTTATCAACTTTCGGCCCCCTTATCCAGCACTGGCCTCGGCCAAGGCCGCTGCTGGAACAAAAACATCCCCCTCGAAGAGCATTGCAGAGAGACACTCTTGTGTTCCTCCCCAACTTCCCTCAGACACCTGCTGATTGTTGACTCTGCTTGGGACCTATTCAAGGTTGTCTCCATGGCAACTTGCTGTGTTAACGCTATGACATCCTGCGGACTGAGGCCCCAATGGGTGCCAGGCTAAGCGACTCTCACCAGGCCCCCCTCCCCCCTAATAGCCCCGTCCCACGCCTTCGCCGCTTTTTTACCCCCCAGTCTGACAAGCTGGTCTGTGACCAGCGCCATTCGGTCGGACGGAGAGGACGCTGGCGCTGTTTATTCGCCGCTTCTCTGCCTGCTCTGATGGCTGCTTGCCCAGAGTGATAGAGAAAGACACTATCTTTATGGCTCTGTGCTTGCCGATGTCTGGGTTACCTCCACCCCCCATTCCCCCCCATTTCCCCCCATTTCCCTCCCCCTGTTGCAAGTCATGTGTTGAATCGTGTTCCTCCCCTTTCCTCATGTTATGCTGTATTTTCCTTACTTGTAATTCTTCCCTGTAAAGCGACTTTGAGTCTATGAAAAGCGCTATATAAATTCAATTTATTATTATTATTATTATTATTAACTTCCTTAACTCCTCAGATATACCCAGAACTACAACCCCAAATCAGAAAAAGTTGGAACAGTATGGAAAACACAAATAAAAAAAGAAAGTAGTGATTTCTAAATGTACGTTGACTTGTATTTTATTGCAGACAATACAACAGCACATAATTTAATGTCTTCCTCAGGATTTTTATTGGTTTTCTTTTCAAATAAACAAAATTCCTATTTTGGTTCTTGCAACACATTCATTCAAAAACAAAACACATTCAAAAAATGTTGGAACAGTAAAGCATTTACCACTTTGTAATGTTGCCATTCCTTTTCACAACACTTAAAAGACGTTTAGGGACTGAAGACACCAAGTGATGACGTGTTTCAGGTGTAATGTTGTCCCATTTTTGCTGCAAACAAGTCTTAAAGTGGGCAACAGTACGGGGTCTTCCTTGTCGCATTTTGCGCTTCAAAATGCACCACACATTCTCTATTGGAGACAGGTCGGGACTGCAGGCAGGCCAGTCAAGTACCCGTATCCTCTTCCTGTGTGCAGAATGTGGTTTTGCATTATCTTGTTGAAATATGCATGGACGTCCCTGGAAAAGATGTCTTCTTGAAGGCAGCATATTATGGTCCAAAATCTCTATGTACTTTTCAGCATTAATGGTGCCATCACAGAAGTACAAGTTACCTTTGCCAAGGGCACTGACACAACCCCATACCATGACAAACCCTGGCTTTTGGACTTGTTGCTGGTAACTGTCTGTTGATTCTGGATGATCCTTTTCTTCTTTGGTCCGGAGCACACGGCGTCCATTTCTCCCAAAAAAATACCTGAAATACTGATTCATCTGACCACAGTACACGTTTCCACTGTGTGATGGTCCATCCCAGATGCCTCCGAGCCCAGAGAAGTCGACGGCGCTTCTGGACACTGTTAACATAGGGCTTCCTTTTGGCACAGTACAGTTTTAACTGGCATTTGTGGCTGTAACTACGTATTGTGGTACTTGACTATGGTGCTAAAACAGTATCATAACAATTTGTAACTCTGTAAGTACAGATCCGTGTCTGTAAGTACAGATCCGTGTCTGTAAGTACAATGCACAAATAAATGCAGACAGATCCGTGTCTGTAAGTACAGATAAACCATGCGTCGGTCCTATGGAACCCATTGACAAAGCCGAAAGGAATCTTCGGAGGACATATCAACATACGTAGCGTAATGTCTAAAACGGAACAGTTGGAACATCTTCTGTTGGGATCAAATCTACATTACCTGTGTCTTTCTGAGACTTGGATTACAGCTACAACTCCTGTATCGGCATTTATGATTCCGGGATACAAAGTATACAGACGGGACAGGGGAAAGGGAAAAGGGGGCGGGGTCTTGATTTACGTAAAAGACAGTGTTGACAGTCACCAAATAGACATTCCAGATCAAACTATAGAGTGTGTTGGTGTTACAATCAAACTATCGCCTCAAATGTCATTTATTGTACTTTGTGTATATAGACCACCAAATGCAACAAGCGATTTTTATACTGGTTTAACAAAAATTCTGAAAACATATGAACGAAAGAAAATATTGCTCATGGGTGACCTCAACATAAATTGGCTTGATAAAGGCAAGAGGAAACACCTAAAAGACATTGCAAACTCAATACAAATGACACAATTGATTAAAAAGCCTACTAGAATAACAAAAACGTCTCAAACTTTGATAGATTTAGTATTCACCAATAAACCAGACAGGATAGTTAAGACATACAACCTAATAACTGGACTATCCGATCATAATTTTGTTCTAATAGCCAGGAAATTAAATAAATCAAGATACATAAACAAAGAACAATCAAATAAACAATGCAAAATTCCTCATATTCCTAAAAGAAATCAAGAACACCTTAAAAATGATTTAAATGAAATTGACTGGGCCTCCAAAATTGATAAAGAAAGCTGTGTACATACATGCAACAATATTATAACTGCTATAAAGAATAAAATTGATAAACATACACAGCTCAAACATAGAAAATCAAATAAAAAGAGGCTTCCGTGGTTTAATGAATCCCTTTGGGTTACAATGAAACAAAGAGATAAAGCTCTCAAGGTTTCTCTTAAAACTAAATTAACCACTGATTATTACATTTATAAATCTCTGAGAAATAAAGTTACCATGCTGCTTCGAAAAGCAAAAGCGAATTTTTTCCTAAACTTAATCAAAGAGGCAAAAGGTAATTGTAAAAATCTGTGGAGAAGCATGGACAAACTAATGGGAAGGAAAAAAATAAATCAGGAGCATTTACAGCTCAAAATTAATGGAATTGTTCAAAATGAGGGCTCTATTCTGGCTAAACATTACAATGATTATTTCTTGGATTCTGTATTAGACCTGGCGGAGACTTTCCCTGAAGTGAACTGCTGCGGAGATGATCATGAGGATGGTGATGCGTCTTACTGTAGGTTGCAGAATATAGATGAAGACAACATTTTCAAAATAATATCAAATTTAAAAAATAGTAAAGCAAAGGATATATTCGGACTTGATACATCACTTTTAAAAGAAGAGAAAACTATTCTAACTCCTGCACTAACAATAGCTGTGAATCAATCTATAAATGAAAACCATTTTCCTTTGGCGTTAAAAAAAGCAGTAGTTAAGCCGATTTTCAAGTCAGGAGACAAGCTCTGTGTGTCAAACTATCGACCTATTAGCATTCTACCAGCCATCTCTAAGATCTTTGAAAAGGTGGTGGCAGAACAGCTAGTAGAGCATCTCGACCACACTAATGCATTACATCCCTGCCAGTTTGGGTTCAGGAAACGATACTCCACAGAGTCTGCGTGCTGCTACCTACTAGAAGACATCAAATCCAGTTTTGATGGTGGAGGTGTGGTAGGGGCGGTCTTTCTGGACTTGAAAAAGGCCTTTGATACAGTTAATCACCAGCTTCTCATCAGCAAACTATCTGATTTTTCTCTTGACACAAATACAATAGCATGGATTCAATCTTACCTTAATGACAGACAACAGTGTGTTGTGGTTGACAATAAAAAATCACCATTAAGACCTTGCAGCATGGGAGTGCCACAAGGTTCCATTTTGGGACCCCTGCTTTTTACTCTTTACATAAATGACCTACCAACTGTGTGTAGGAGTAAAATTATTATGTATGCTGATGATACGGTGCTATATGCACATGGTAACACTGCGGAAGAAGTCGCTCAAAAACTGACCAAAGAGATGAAGAAAGTTTCTTTGTGGCTGACAAACTCATGCCTCACTCTAAATCTAGATAAGACTGTTTCAATGTTTTTCACAAATCGTTTTAAAAAACTAATTTACCCTAATATTTTTATTGATGGACAAATCATTTCAAATCAAGAACAGGTCAAATATTTAGGTGTCATATTGGAACCAAATTTAGGCTTTAAAAAGCATATAAAAAAGTTATCAAATACAATAAAAATGAATATGGCACAGTACAGATACATTCGAAATTCCCTTACAATTGAGGCCTCAGGAGCATATCTAAATGCAATGATTGTTCCTCACTTTCGATATTGTATGACAAGTTGGTCACAGGCTACTAAAACTGCCCTCAAGCCACTTGAGTCATTATATAAAACCTCTCTAAAGATTCACGATAAGAAAAGCAGACGATTCCATCACTGTCATATTCTTGTAAAATACCAATTTCTCAGCTTTGAAAATCTGATAATTCACACCAATCTGTGTTTGATGTATAAGATCCTTTATGACAACGCTGCTCCTCCACTAAAAGAATTCGTATCTTTGGGCTCTGAAACAACAGCTCGAGCCACTAGATCTACAGTGCGAGGGGAATGCAGGATCCCTAAACGCAGGACAGCACTTGGATACTCTGCTTTCTCTTGTGTGGCCACTCGTCAGTGGAATATGTTGCCTACAGAGTTGATAAAAAGCATAAATTCTTACACATTCACACGCCAGGCAAAGAAATGGCTTTTATCAAATCAAATTTGTCCCCACATGTGACCAGATATATGTATGTGTGTGTGTATATGTGTGTTCTAAGGTCTAAGTGTATGAAAGGTGTGAACATGAATTTTTGTACCTCTTTGTTTTTTCTTTTTATTCATTGTAAATCTTATTACTCATGTATGTTTTATGTATTTTAGCTTAACATCAGCCTGCCCAGGGACTACGGGTGAAAATTAGCTCTTGAGCTAAAACCCGGTACAATGCATCTCTCCCTTTGAGGTTAATGTTTATTGTACGCTGTCCCTGTTTCTCTAAATAAATAAATCCGTGTCTGTAAGTACAATTCACAAATAAATGCAAACAGATCCGTGTCTGTAAGTACAATGCACAAATAAATGCAGAGAGATTTGTATGTGTATATCTCCTTCTATACTTGTGGACCTTTTGAGACTGTTTTTCCGCGCCGTTTTGTGGACAAAATCTCCAGGAGATGGCGGTGTTAAGTGACGATCCCAGCAGTCTCCAGTAGATGGCAGTAATACAACACGTAGAGATGACAACTGCGGTTAATACATGAAGAAGTAGCTACACTGTCAAGAACATAGACAGTATATAAAAGGTCAAGAAATATACAGTACAGTCAAATGTTTCAGACAAGAGACGGTCACGTTTGGCACAATCGGCTCTGGCACAATCTACTTGAAATTCCTCTGGGTAAGTGACATTATTAGGACTTTGTCGTCAGATAAATTACATTTATGTTTCAACATCATTGTTGCAGTGCATTTACTGTACATTTATTCAATGTGTTTATTTGTGTTATGGTGGCATTGACACCTTGCAACTTTTTAGAGCGTGCTAACTGCAAACAGCGATGCTAACTTAGCTAGCTTGTTAATCAGCCTTATAACATCAACTCGCCTGGTCTTTGTATGGAATTTGCAGTCTGAGTCTGAAATATTATTAAGCGCTGCGTAAACCAATAGTGGGCCCAGTTATAAAGCTAGTGAATATATTTGGTCATATGAAACTAGCTAGACGATCTAGCTAGTTAAGGAATCAATCGATGATATTGAAAGTTAGTTAGCTAAACTATGAAGACCTTTAATGTAACATTTGCCTGACATATTGTAACCATGTTTATTAGTACAGTAATTGCCACACACCGGCTTAAATAACTGCTGCTTGTAAAAAAGCCCCCAAAGTTTTGTTAGTGTTGTTATTATTTAGTACAGTTAACCATATTGTGTTTTATGTTTCACGTTTACTCCCATGTATTCAGTGCTGGTAACAGGGTAGCCAAAGCGCGTGCTGGTTGGTTACGTAGTTATATATACTCAGTATTAGCTACCTATATCTGTGGGTATATCATAACTGACGTCACACAGTTAAGCAGTATGATAGACTAGAGTTAGTCGTTCATTTGGATTGTAGTTGTGAGTGGCACCAATTTCTTTGTGTGCGTAAATGAGAAGAGTTAGTATATCTGCTGCATTACTCGTGATATTGTATTTATTTGTTAAACCAGCTGTTATTTCCACTATTTGATGTGGATGAGAGTTAGGAGTTTAAGGGGTTGCTACGCGACCATTGTGCTAATCATATCCAAGTTTGTACCATAGACAGTATCGTTTGTACACGCCATGGATGTATTAAGAGAAATACACAATAGTTTAGAGCTTCTGCTTAATATGTAACATCGTGTTTAAACATGTTATACTTTTACTACTTGTTTTTAGGATTGTTCAGTACTTTGTGGTTGAGTAAAATAAGAAGTAAGTGGTGTTAAATATTGTTTTCCGTACCACTAGAGGTTTAATAAAAGCATCCAGCCGTTTTGTTAGTTGGATCCTTTAAAGCGTATCATAGATAACAGGAATTGTTGTCTATGTTAGCGGTAATTTAACAGATGGGCGAAAATGTCTGAGAATCCCATATAATATGCATTTGAATCCTTTTTCTCTGCTTACATTAGTGGAGTGTGAGATATATAGCCATATTCAGACTACTGTTTGGTAATATATATTACTGCTTAAGGAAGAATGAGTGTATACATGTGTTTCCTTTATTCATTTGTATTTTGTTTCTCTCTTTATAGAAACCACTCAAACTCACACAAGAGGAAGAAATACACAGAATAAGAAACATCTCTCAGCTCTTCATGTCATACTCTGGTATATTTGGCTTTGTGAAAGGGACAATTGTATTTAAAAAGTAACTTAGAGATTTTCACTGGAAGTTTGTATCTGTCACTTATATTTATGCTGTGAAATGTTTTTCAAGCTGCAGATTAGATTTAATACCCTTTCAAAATACTTTTGTTTGTCAAAACAATAAAGTTTAACTGTTAAACAAATGTTTTGTGTTGCTTTCTGTCACTATAACCTGTCTTAAAGGATTACATTTTTATAGTCAGGATGTTAAATGGACTCAGTGTTTTGACCCTTCTACATGCATTACATTACATATCACCTGTGTAACAGTCTTTGTGAATAAACATGTTGCATAACACTTAAGGAGCCTTACTACTAAACTAAAAATGATCAAACCCTGCTTAGAAATAAAGCACTTTATTCACAGTCAATACAATGGAAATATAAAGTGTACATACATAATGCACAGAGCAGCAGATGTTAACTGTCCAGATCATGTCCTTCACCAGCCTGGAGGGTTTATTTTCTACTGAGGATGTGTCAGCTGGTAATGTAGGCTGTCAGGTCACAGAAGTCATCCTGTGGATACTGAATCTCTCCTGATGCTGCTGTGTTGTCTTCAGACCATCGGTTGGCAGAAGTATGGCACCTGTCCCACAATACCTTCATACTGTGAGGAGAGTCTTGTGGGTCCAGGTAAACCTCGTCAAACAGGTGTTCAGGACAGCATCTGATCAGTCAGATCTGTAAAACATGGCAGATTCAGTGATTAAACTATTATTTTTTTGGCAGGGTGTACAACTATACATTTAGTCTTACAGGAGAAACAGGTATTTGTGTGTGGCAATTTCTGTACTAGCTAATACTGAGTATATATAACTACGTAACCAACCAGCACGCGCTTTGGCTACCCTGTTACCAGCACTGAATACATGGGAGTAAACGTGAAACATAAAACACAATATGGTTAACTGTACTAAATAATAACAACACTAACAAAACTTTGGGGGCTTTTTTACAAGCAGCAGTTATTTAAGCCGGTGTGTGGCAATTACTGTACTAATAAACATGGTTACAATATGTCAGGCAAATGTTACATTAAAGGTCTTCATAGTTTAGCTAACTAACTTTCAACATCATCGATTGATTCCTTAACTAGCTAGATCGTCTAGCTAGTTTCATATGACCAAATATATTCACTAGCTTTATAACTGGGCCCACTATTGGTTTACGCAGCGCTTAATAATATTTCAGACTCAGACTGCAAATTCCATACAAAGACCAGGCGAGTTGATGTTATAAGGCTGATTAACAAGCTAGCTAAGTTAGCATCGCTGTTTGCAGTTAGCACGCTCTAAAAAGTTGCAAGGTGTCAATGCCACCATAACACAAATAAACACATTGAATAAATGTACAGTAAATGCACTGCAACAATGATGTTGAAACATAAATGTAATTTATCTGACGACAAAGTCCTAATAATGTCACTTACCCAGAGGAATTTCAAGTAGATTGTGCCAGAGCCGATTGTGCCAAACGTGACCGTCTCTTGTCTGAAACATTTGACTGTACTGTATATTTCTTGACCTTTTATATACTATCTATGTTCTTGACAGTGTAGCTACTTCTTCATGTATTAACCGCAGTTGTCATCTCTACGTGTTGTATTACTGCCATCTACTGGAGACTGCTGGGATCGTCACTTAACACCGCCATCTCCTGGAGACTGCTGGGATTGTCACTGGAGACACGAATCGATTTTGTCCACAAAACGGCGCGGAAAAACAGTCTCAAAAGGTCCACAAGTATAGAAGGAGATATACACATACAAATCTCTCTGCATTTATTTGTGCATTGTACTTACAGACACGGATCTGTACTTACAGACACGGATCTGTCTGCATTTATTTGTGCATTGTACTTACAGACACGGATCTGTACTTACAGAGTTACAAATTGTTATGATACTGTTTTAGCACCATACTTGACAAAGGTGTGCTAAAGTAGTCCTGAGCCCATGTGGTGATATCGCTTATAGATGAATGACGATTCTTGATGCAGTGCCGCCTGAGGGATCGGAGATCACAGTTGTTCAGCTTAGGTTTGCGCCCTTGTCCTTTACGCACTGAAATTCCTCCTCATTCCTTGAATCTTTTAATTATGTTATGCACTGTTGAAGGTGAAATAAGCAAATGTCTTCTTATCTTTCTTTGAGGAACATTGTTTTTAAACATTTCAATAATTTTCTCACATATTTGTTGTGAAACTGTGAAATCTTTGCTCTTAAAGGACTAGACCTTTCTTAGATGCTGCTTTTGTACCAAATCATAATTAAAATCACCTGTTGACATCACCTGTTTCAAATAAAATCATTATTTAACCAATTTACCTGATTACTAGCCCTTAATTGCTCATGTCCCAACCTTTTTTGGAATGTGTTGCAGGTCTGAATTACAGGAAAGGATATATATTTACAAATGAAATTAAGTTGACCAGACAAAACAGGAAATATGTTGAGTTCACATTGTCTGCAATGAAATACAAGTCAAAGTACATTTAGAAATCACTACTTTCTTTTTTTATTTATGTTTTCCATACTGTCCCAACTTTTTCTGATTTGGGGTTGTATTAAAACAGGGTCAGGCTCTATCTGGACCTCCAAAATCATAGAGAGAAAATGAAATATGTCGCGCCGGAACTCTTACTATGAAGTAAGGTAGTGTCCATGTATTCACATTTTTCACAGAGGGGTGACACTTCTGGAAATATTGTATGCAATTTTGCTTTAGAATAGTGAAGTCTGTGAACAATTTTAAACTGTATTAAGCAGTGTCGAGCATTAATGGAGCAGTCGTGGATATAGTCCAAGCTCTCCTTCCAAACATTTGGTAGGATTGAGACACCTAGTTCCTTTTTCCATTCTTCTTTAAAACGGTCCATATCTGGTAGACACATGCCTTGTAAAGTCTCATATATTTGAGAAATTATGTAACGTGACTTAGCAAACAGTTGTAGGCAGGTCTCTAACTTATCTGGCTTTGCATTGTTGAAATTGGAAAGATGGGCTCTGACATAGTCTCTAATCTGAAGATATCTAAAAAAATTATTCTCAGGCAGTTTATGTTTCTCCTGAAGTTGTTGGAAAGATGCAAACGTCCCTCCCACATATAGGTCGCCCACATTCCCAATCCCCATTGGCTTCCAGATGTTAAAGGTCCCATCCAGAGTGGAGGGGGTAAAGGAGGGATTAGCTGCAATAGGTAGCAAAAATGACAACGCACTGAGCTTGAAATGCTTTCTAATTTGTTTCCATATCCTTATTGTGTCATAAATGATAGGATTATGCTTAAAGCATGTTCTGTTGAGTGGCACAGGTGACAATATAAGTGCCCTGATAGAATATGGTAAACAGTCCTCACGTTCCATCTCTAGCCCATCATATGGCGACTGGGAGTCATCTAACCAATGAGCAACTGAGCGTACTCCAGTGGCCCAATAATACAACATAAAGTCAGGGAGTGCAAGCCCCCCCTTGGCCCTGTGCTTACAGAGATGTTCATTTCTAATTCTGTGAGATTTATAATTCCATATGAAGGGGAGAATGACAGCATCCAGTTTCCCGAAAAAGGATTTAGTGAGGTATATAGGTAGATTTTGGAAAAGAAAAGAATAAAGAATTTGAGGCAAAAAAAAACATTTTAATGGCATTGATTCTACCCATCAGAGAAATCAGGAGCGTTTTCCAGAATTGAATATTACAATATAGGAAAATATAATCTGCGTACAGGGAGAATTTATTCACCATATATTCTGTATTATAGCCATGAATCTTGGTATGTGATCGAATAGTTTCGGCAAGGGGCTCTATGGCTAGAGCAAACAATAGCGGACTAAGTGGGCATCCTTGCCTTGTACCCCTTCCAAGCTGAAATTGGGTAGAGAGAGTTTGATTAGTAAGTATCCTAGCACAGGGGCTATTGTATAATAACTTAGTCCAGGACACAAACTTCTCTCCAAAATTAAGTTTTTGCAAAACTGCAAATAAGTATGGTCATTCGACCCAGTCGAATGCCTTTTCGGCATCCAGACTGAGGATAATCAGGTCCTGTTTGGGAAGTCTGGGAGAGTGAATGATATTAAAAAGATGTCTAAAATTATGGAAAGAGTTCCTGTTGGGGATAAACCCAGTTTGGTCAGGGTGAACCAACTTTCCCATAAAGACATTGAGTCTTCTGGCCATTGTCTTTGCCAGAATTTTTTGATCCGTATTTAATAAAGATATTGGCCTATATGAGCCCACTTCTTCCAAATCTTTCCCTTTTTTGGGAAGCAGAGTGATAGTGGCTTCAGTCAGAGTCTGAGGCAGTGTGCCATTCTCATATGACCAGGAATATAATTTACATAAATAGGGAGAAAGCAGTCCCCCAAACTTCTTGTATATCTCATTGCTTAACCCATCGGGGCCTGGGCTTTTGCCATTCTCAATGAGCCAATGGTCGCTAGCAATTCTTCACAAGTGATGTCTGCATCTAAAGCGCTGCGATCCTCTTGACTTAACGATGGGAGTTCACATTCGTCTAACGACTGCATTGCATCGGGTGAAACATTTAATTCAGATGTATATAATGCCTCATAGCACTGTCTAAATCTATCATTAATGTCTTTAGGAGACACAAGGATATTGCATGTGCTTGATTTAATCCGGTGGATGGTCCTGTCATTCTCAATTTTCCGCAGTTGCCTCGCCAATAGCTTATGTGGTTTGTCACCAAATTCAAAGTATTTCTGTTTCGTGAACATAAAGGCTCTGGTAATTTTATTGGATAATAATTCATTAAGTTGCTATTTAAGTGCTGAGATTTTAGTGTGCTTATTTAAAGAAGGTTGAAGGGCATTTTCCAAATCTAACTGACGTATTTTTTCTTCCAGTTCCAGTTGTTTAGCTTTGTTGCGCTTTTTGGACTGGAAAGAAATAACACATCCTCTCAAATAAACCTTGAAAGCTTCCCACAATAGTGTGGGTGAGCAATCATTTTTTATCATTGGTTTCAAAAAAGAGTTTAATATGTAATTCTAAATATTCACAAAATTTCACATCTGGGACAAGTTGAGGGTTAAATCTCCAGTTCCTCTGGGTTGAAGTATTATCGCAGAGTTTCAATGAAAATGATACCGGGCTGTGGTCCGAAATAATAATATTGTGGTATTTAGCATTATAAGAGAATGGCAGCAGCTTGTCATCAACTAAAAAATAATTGATCCTAGTAGAGACATTATGTACTTTGGAGTGAAAGGAATACTCTCTGCCGGAGGCATTGGAAATCCGCCATACATCAAATAGGTTCATATTGTCAATATATGATTTAAGAAGGTTGCCTGCTCTTGACGGCTCCACTCTCAGCGTAGAAGACCTATCCAGATAAGTATCCAGAACCAAGTTAAAATCACCCCCAATGATTAGGTTGGTAGTTGAGATGTCTGGAATTACACTAAGGACCTTCCTAAAAAATTCAGGGTCGTCGCAATTTGGACCATATATGTTCAGCAAAGTTATTGGTGTAGACAGGATTTCCCCCACAACGATGACATACCTCCCATCCCTGTCTGCTATTGTGGAGAGGTGTCTAAAGGGAACTCCTCTGCGGATCAGAATGGCTGCTCCTCTAGCCTTTACAGTAAAATTGGAGTGATATATCTGCTGTATCCACCTACACCTCAGTTTGGCATGGAATTCATTCTTCAGATGTGTTTCTTGTAAGAAAATAATGTCAGCTTGCAGGGATTTAAGATGGGCAAGCACTTTGCCTCTCTTGACTGGTTCGTTAACACCGTTTACGCTCCATGAGCAAAAGTTATATCATCCCCCCTCATCTCTTTCTATGTGTTGTTATACATTTACCGACCGTTATTCTTGACCTCCTTTTCCCCTCTGTCAGGTATACGTAGCCATGAGTTGAATGACACTCCTGTTCTGCATGTATCTTTAGCCCACGTGTGTGCAGTCTGTGTAGTTTTTATGCCCCACAGTGGGTTTTTGTGTGCATCAGTAATACATAATTGCATTTAATGTCTGTTTGTATTAAAACAGCCATTCTCCTCTTTTTAGAGAGGCGATGATGGTTCTTCCTTTTCAGAAGAGCAACTGATTATGTACGCGCTAGAGCTTCATATGGCTGGGACAGACACTACCTCCAACACCCTGCTTACTGGTTTCCTCTACCTTATGACCTACCCACACATACAAGGTATGCAAGCACATGTAATTGCTTTTCTGCCACCAGCTCCATAGTTTTACCATTGTCTTTTTATATAAAATACATATTCATTTCATGCTTAGAATTATTTCTATGAAAGTCATGAACAGAAAAGGTATTTTTCGGGTCTTGGGACTGAGTTGTTCAAATACCATTATTAGTAGACCAAATTTAGCTGGAAGAGGCCTGTGTAGTGGTTGTCTCTCCAACCCGCTATACAGACACCATGGCTGTCTTGAACGATACATTTTGCCACTCTCACCAACTTGCACTTAAGAAGATAGCTACAGTGATGTATGCTTCTGATATCCACAGAGGTGAAGTCAAGGCCTTTAAAACCCTTAAAGGGGCAAGCATAAATAAATTTGATGGAAAAATTATTCATTGCTATTTTTTATGTATCTAGACTAAAATGACACAGTTCATGTTTTTTTTCCAAAATATGATCTTTATTTTCTAAGTTACACTCTGTATCTCCCGAGATACATTGCCCATTTAGAGTAACATTTTGCAATGTATTGTTTTTTATTATAGTTCATATGACAACACCTAAGTATATGCAATTTTACACAAACTCCTCCTCATCACTAGAGCTGCCATTCAAATTGTCACTGCTGCTGTTGTCATCCTCACACTGTCCCTCTGTAGGCCTATTGTACAGCTCATCTTCCTCGACTTCCTCACTGGATCCCTCCTCTGAATCTGATGAACCATCAGGTGGCAAAACTACAGACTTCACCTCTCTCTTTCTTGTACTGTAGAAACTGCTGACAGAAATTCCCTGAAAACGTGTACACTGTTGAATCCATCAATAATACACATTTAAGAGTAAAATAAAAAAGTAATCAATGTTGCACACCTTTATCCTACTCAATATCTGTAGAGAACAGGCCTCAAAACATAAATATATCTGTGAGTGATCAGACCTGTTAAATACCCTTATATGGGCAATGTATCCCCCAGGATACAGGCATTCAATGCCTGATAATCAAAGTTGTGAGAAGATTATTTTAAAAATATCCACAAGAACATGTAAAACTATCCTTAAATAAATATTTTCTAAAACAAAATAACTCTAAAATATTATACGTATGCTGCCATTTTGGATTTTGATACAAATGTTTTGGAATGTTGGCATAAAGTCACATGACCTGATTACATGACCCATCACCCCATTAGTGTTTCTTATCAACTACAACCACATAATGCCCCTCCCCCCATAACTCCTCCCCCTACAGCCTGTTAAATGACTGTATCCCCCAAGATACAGAAACTCTTAAATTAAGAGATTTGCTCTCAAAGTTTGAACCCTGGTTGGGATGCTCAGGACCCTCGGTGCTGACTGTAAAACCTTACTAAGGTGTCTGCCGTCCATCCAGTCCTTCATTCTTGTCATGCAATAACCAAGCTCCTATTCCAGGATTAAGACTCCAAACTATGCTATCCAGGCCCAGAAAGAGTATTTTGGTAAGTGGAGTTTGCGTGCCAGTGAAGCAATATGAAGACATCAGTACCATTGCAGTAGCAATTCAAAAAATGGCTGATTTACCACCTGCAAGGCCGTCTCTCAAAGCCACACTTCCACTCCAAAGGAATAGATTGCTTCGGGCCATTTTTCATCAAAATTGGCAGACACAATGAACAGATGGGGAATTGTTTTAGGTGCCTATTCAAGTTTTTTGCACCTAGATGTCCTGACAAACATCAACATGGATTAATTTCTCATGGCGCTGAGATTTACTGCCCACCGAGGAACCCCGGCAGGATTGTTCTCAGATCGGGGTACAATCTTCAAGGCTGGGGAGAAAAAGTTGAGACAAACCCGAGTCAACCAACCGAGTAGACCAAGATGAAAGACCAACTGGCCAAACAACAGATATCTTTGGGGGTAAATCTGTTGGGTCAAGTCTGTACACAATAGTCACAGAGAAAGTCCTCAGAACTGTGCTTGTGGAAGGCATTCTTAAACTAACCCCAAAGTTCTTGCTGATCGAGCGTGAAGGCACTGTGAACTTCCTCATGTGATTTACCCAGCAATGGAGCAGCTAAGCAACCACCACTGGAGTAACAGCCAGTTTGTGAGAAGCAAACCCGTCTGTCTGCACAAGTTAACATTATGAGAAGTGGCGGTTCTATATTGAATTACACCCAGGGCGAGACCCCCTTCAAGCGCATGTTTGAGCAGAATTTTGTATATACTATATATAGTGTATATATATTTAAGTTCAGATAACTTACGCTGTCATATTTTGTGCAGAATTGTGTTCATTGTCTTTTGGCAATGTTGGAGGTAGAGATTGTGCACCTTAAAAAGTGTGTTTTTAATTGCAATAGTTAAATAACTGGATTTTCTTAAGTGTGTTTTTTAAATGTTCTAATGAAGGATTTGTGCAATTGAGAAATATAATTTTCTCTTTCACTTATGTTGTTATAATAATATATATAATATATATATATAAAAATGTGCCACAAATATATACAATCAGATAGATAAAAAATGTGACAAGAGCAGAGAGCAACAATAATTTAAAATATGAATAATAATATACAAATAAAATATAGAATAAATAGGCCTATTCTAAATAGCACAAATCCTTCATCACACAAATGTGAAAACACACTAAAGAGAATCTAAGTATTATAGGGTGACCATATTTTGATTTCCAAAAAAGAGGACACCCGGCCCGGCCTCGAGACACAAATTCAGACAGGCTTATCAGAGGTTAATGAACATACTTTATTATGCCTCAATGGTACAAAAATAACTTCTGTAATAAACTGTAACAAAATAATAGCTCTCTTTTCAAAAATAAATAAATAATATGAAATAATGTACGTGGGAAACTTTTTTTAAAGTTCAACTGTGAAGCTGCACTTACGCTTCGGCATTTTGTGTGCAATGCTGCTCGCTGTCTGCTCTGCTGCCAGTGTATGTGCGTGTCGCAGAGCCGTCCACAAGGCAGCCTCTCGGGAATTACACCACGCAACAAGGTACTATTGTGTGCAACGCGCCAGACAATTTAAGTACATGCTTTTGGTCCTATGAAAAACAGTACGTAAAAAGTGGACATGTCCGGGCAAAAGAGGACGTTTGGTCACCCTAAAGTATTACACTATAGCACCAAGACCAGAAAACACAAACTAAAACTAAAACCTGACCTTTCTGGCCTTCCTTGATGTAAAATCATCTGTGATATCATCGTATGAAATCTGCTCCCCTATTGAGTGATTGATATTAATGACAGCAAGGCCAGTGATCCGTTCCTGGGACATGACCTCAGGTATGACTTGATCATACCTTTGGTTTTGAAAAGCTCCACTCTGCTTGAGCCACAGTGACTGGCAGAGTAAGGGCAATCCTCAGAGCAGTCCAAAAGTTGGGGTAGATCTCCGATAGATCCTTATCATGCATAAAAGTGATGTGTGTGAAGTGGTGGTCCCCTGTTCCCCCCCTTGTCCTGACCGTTCCATTTGCGAGACCCAGAGTTTACCTGTCCCCCGCGCCCCCCTCTCCTTTTCCTTTCTCACACGACTTCTCACACAAGTACGTCTCGCTGCAGCCCGTGGGAAGGCGGGGCTTGACATCCGCCTTCCCGCGGGCTACAGCAAGATGCTCCTCTCTCAGCGTGCAGCTGCAGGGGGCACTGATTTACCAAGTCCCCACACAGTGAAATGATAGATAACAGAAAACCGCTTCGCTGCTCAGAGGATTTTTTTTTTTATAAGTTCTCGTGTCACAATCACAATAGTCTTAGGTGGTGCTAAGATACGGATACGGTGTACATCCTGTGAGTCAGAGTAGTGTCTGTATATATCTTAGTATTTCCTGGAGTGAGTTTGCTTAGTTTGTGATATTCATTGTTGAATTGATGATGGGGTAATTTAATGGCTATATTTTAATTTATGGTCCATTTTGGAAGGTAACAGTGCCAATTTATGTTCGTTAAATTATATTGCTAATTAAGGGTGCTCCGATCAGGATTTTTTGGGGCCGATCACCGATTGCTGGCAGACGTATCGGCCGACACCGATCACCGATCACTTTTATGAACTGAAAATTGGCTTTCTGTCCTAGCTCAAAATCTAAAAAATGTCCTTTCAATCACTGCACATTTCTTCAGCACACACAGACACACACAGTCAGTCACACACACACACACACACACCGACACACACACGGGGAAACAGCTGTTTGAGCGGCGCCAGAGCTCCTAGCTACACGACTCCGCTCTGCCTTAGCGTTAGCTAACTTTGAAAACTCCTCATCCTCCTTTTTGTGACTAACCTTCACATGTCTGATGAGGTTGGTGGTGTTGAAATGTCTTTGGAGCTTTCCGCCTCGTGGTATTTCCTCGGCACACACGTTGCTAATCGCTAGTGTATTGTCTTTTTCCCAGATAGCAATGAGTCGGCGGACCACCAGCGGTGCTCCAGAGGCAGTAGAAGCGTCAGAATGGCGTAATTGCAAACACGTTTGCCGGAGCACCACCGGTGGCAGCCGCTTTTTAAAAGCGGAAGCCGTCTTCCTAGCGTCTTCGTTCCGCGGCCTGCCGCGGGCCAACTGCTGTTCTGCCACCGTTCAGACACCTTGTAGAACTGCCAGACCGCTGAATGTAGGGACGCCGCCATTCTGAAAATGTTCTCAGGAGTAGTGCGCTCTTAATACATCCGTGGTAGTGCGTCATCTGATCGGCCTATCTGATCGGCCTTTATGGAGACCACCGATCAAACTATTTAAAGCCATTATCGGCCGATACCGATCGGTGGCCGATCGATCGGAGCACCCTTATTGCTAATTATTGTTATCTCTCTGCTGTATCTGTCAGAGCGTTGTCAGCAGGAGATCGACGAGGTGTTGGAAAGGAAGGATCAGGCCAGTTTTGATGACAGACACAACATGCCTTACATGCAGGTAAATAATCAGACAGATTTCACTTAATTATTTTATTTTTATTGTATGTGTACACATGGGTCTGAGTGTAATTGTTAGAGCTTGACACAAACTCTGCTAACAATATATCTGGTGAGATAATCTGTTTAGGTTGGAGTTCTTGGGGTAGATCAATTATAATCACTGCTTTTAAACCACATTTATCATTACCTTTATTGCCTGGTTGTCAGCACATTGCTGGCAGGTTTCCATATTGCAAGTTTATTGGTCTACTGTTTTTTGGCTGAGCTTCTGAGAGCCTGCATTGTTTTTTGTCTGCCCCATAAAGTCACACAAAGCATAAGAACATGTTTAAATCTCTCTTCATTCAGGCTGTGATCCATGAAGTGCAGAGGATAGCCAACACTGTTCCACTCAGCGTCCCTCACTGTACGACTAAAGACACAGAGCTCATGGGATATTCCATTCCCAGGGTAAGAAGCAACTGGTATAGTGAACACTATAGTGAAGTGTTGTGGAAAGAAACTTCACTGTACTGTATTAGCATGGTACCTTATTGTGGAGGCAAGGTATGGTAACCTCTGTAGGGAACAAATTTAAACATGACTTTTCTGCAAATTTTAATTCTCATTTGATTTGAGTCATTGTAAGAAAAAAGTTTAGTGTCTTGCAAGGTTGGTTACAGATTTTCTAGTTAGGATCAACGGAAGTACATTACCAGGATAAGCCCATCCCCTACTGCTATCTGTGTGTCAAAATCCCTTCGCTATGGGAAACAACAAGAACAACCTCCGAGCTAGCAAGCTAACGTTACAATACATACATTTGACGGAATTTTAAATCGTGCAATAAAGCAGGCCTCCTTGGTTCTTTTAGGGAGTGACTGAAGAGAAAGAAGAAAGAATATGTTTACGGCATTTACTATCTTACTGTGATGTTTCGGCACAAATTGGCGGGGTTTTCTATGGTTACATGCAGCGGTTAGAGCAAATCATGTTTAGACAAGCTAATTTAAATAGCTTACATACTGTATTGTGTGAACATTTTCTGCCCTTTTCTCTTTTGCTTCATTTTCTCCTCAGGGCACACTGATCATCCCTAACCTGACCTCAGTGCTGAATGAGGAGGGACAATGGAAATTCCCCAATGAATTCAACCCTCAAAACTTCCTCAATGACCAGGGAGAGTTTGTCAAACCAGAGGCCTTCATGCCTTTCTCTGCAGGTATAAGAGCATAAAACAACAGCAACAGTATGGATCTCTGTATGAAAAATGCAGCGGCATGCAGACAGGGTGGGTTTAATCAAACTGTTGTGAATAACTTTGTCTTTTTTTATGTCCCAGGTCCTCGTATGTGTCTTGGAGAGGGTCTGGCTCGTATGGAGCTCTTCCTCATCATGGTGACCCTGCTGAGGAAGTTTAAGTTCATCTGGCCTGAGGATGCAGGAGAGCCAGACTACACTCCAGTCTATGGGTTCACACTGACTCCCAAACCTTATCGGATGAAGATCCAACTCAGGGCAACACAGTGAGGCTGTCTGCAGACACACAGACTGGCATGTTCTCTTTCCAATGTTGTCAGCTGCCCTATTCACAGGAGACACTATCTAAATGCTAGCTATGATAGCTAACAACACACATAGTGAATTATGCCAGATGTCATGTCTACATCATATCTGTTTAGGTTACAGGCTACAATGTGCTTTTAATGTACTGTGTGTTCCATTAAGTAGATATAGACTTACTAGATACTTTTGTATTGAGACTGTCCTTCCAGGAAGAATGACAGCATCAGTCGTTTCAGCAAGTACCCCAAAACATGTATATACAAGTGACAAAGCCCTCTATCGACTGTAGAAATTATTATAGGAGCAAAGGAGGAAGTCAGGTGATGTTTTAGTGTGATGAAGTCTGCATAGCAGAGGTCCGGGTTGGTGGGGTCCAGGATGGGTCAAAGAAACATCGACAAAGAGCCCCTAACCTTAAAGGGATACGCCACTGTTTGTTGAAATAGGGCAGTGCATGAACAAAAAATGTGTTGGCCCATGTATCTACAGCAAGGGGAGACCGTGATAAGCCCTATTTCAACAAACGGTGGCGTATCCCTTTTAAGGAAATTTTAACCCAAACCATAATGTTTAACTAGACCAAGTTGTTTTGGATTCCTAAATCTAATCAAACCGTAACCATAGAATTGTAACATCATAACAGAAACAGACAAATGATGTATACTTACCACTTAGCCTACCTATGTATTCAAATAGCATGCTTTGATATGTTATTGATTCATATGGGATTGATATGATGGAGGCCTTTCTGGCCAATTCATCATCTTTTTAGTCTGATGTGCAACATTTATGGCAATTATGATTTACAAAAATAAATAGAAATATTAACCAAATTGTCTCAGTCTCCCCATTGTGTCTCTGTTTTGGTTGATAGACTGTACATTACACAACCAAAAAGCAAGTAAAATATAATTAAAAAAATACAGTACAATTGCATTATGGAGTGACTGTGACAGAGGTCTCACTGAAGCATGAAATAGTTGGTGATGCTCTCTCAGCCCAAAACTATAAATGGCACAATGAATTATTAAAGACGATGATATATGATGTTTACATAATCTTCAAAATTTTATAGCACTGGTTGCAATGGTGTTGGGGCACAATAAAGAAGTGGAGGGGGGGGGGGGGGGGGGGGGGGCAGACAACATCTTAGACAGATCAGAAAGTTCATTTGAACATACAGTGTGTAATTTTCTGCCGCTAAAGATGGACTTTGGTGCTCTGTCTCAAGAGCCAAAGGGCCTGTGTACACTTTTCCACCACTGCCACGGAACTCGTATTAATGTTAAAAAAACCTCATAAAGTGAAATTTTCATGCCATGGGACTTTTAAATACAACTTTTAACAGGTGCTTCCTGACATTAAGCCGCAGGCACTTATAGCTATGGTAATGTTGAATTGCTAGCAAGATTTGGAAGTATCTGCAGCGGGCTGATAGGTACCTTCCGCTTCCCCCACTGCAGGGAGACTTCTTTGTGGAGAGGTCAATAGACAGGACAATCTGGTTAGCCATTTCCCAGTATATTGTATCTACTGTTCTAGAATATAATAGAATGCCTTTATTGTCATTGCATATAACAACGAAATTGCACTTCCCCTGGTGGTGACACATATGATGACAAAACAACATGATTGACTGATTTCCTGACTCTGTCTAGAGCCTTTTTGTCAGCAGTGGTGCAGCTACTAAACCATACCAAAATGTTGTGCGAGATGATACTTTGGACAGAACAGTTGTAAAATGATAAAAGCAGCTTCTGGGGGAGGTTGATTTTGTTGAGTGATCTCAGAAAGTACAGCCGATGCTGTGCTTTCTTCACAAGGGCTGTGGTGTTGGTTGCCCATGTGATGTCCTGTGAGATGTGTGTCCCCAGGAATTTGAAGTCATTAACCCTCTCCGCAGTGTCCCCATTGATGTAAACCGGGGCAAGGTCAGTCCTTGGACACCAGTCTTCCGGGGATGATGCAGTTGAATGCAGAGCTAAAGTCCACAAACAACAGTCTTGCATAGGTGCCAGGATGTTCAAGATGGGTCAGCAGTGCAGGGCTGTGTTGATGGCATCTGCAGTTGACCTGTTTGCTTTAATGGCAAACTGGTGCTAGGCCAGTGTGGAGGGGAGGGAGGCTTTTATGTGATTTAGCAGCAGTCTTTCAAAGCACTTCATAACAGTGGAAGTGAGGGCCACTGGTCTATAGTCATTGAGGCTACTCACAGCTGATTTTTTCGGGATCGGCACAATGGTGGCAGATTTGAGGCATTTGGGGATGGAGCAGGTAGACAGAGAGAGGTTGAAGATGGAGGTGAATATCTCAGCCAGCTGGTCGGCACAGTCCCTCAACACTCTAAACCTTCCTGGGGTTCACGCCAAGAAATGCCCTCCTGCCCTCCTGACCACTTATATATATATATATATATATATATATATATATATATATATATATATATATATATAAATATATATAGTACTTGTGGCCACTGTGTTTAATTTCAACATTTGCTGGACCATACTGCTCTTCTAGACTATGAATGAAACATATTGGCTGCTGTAAGTGTAAAATAAAAAACAAGCATGAAAGCCACATAAATCTTTGCACAATACAGTATGCTTCTAAGTGTAAAGGTTACTCACCACAGGTTGTCTGTACAGAGGTGACTGCTTGTGCACTTGGACTATAGCTAAACAGTGATACAGGTATGGGGTCATTATTGTAGCCATGAAGGAGGCTATGGTGACCAAGGCCACTGATTTTGCTGGACGACCCCAAGACATGTTTGTCAATGACGCCACCCAAAGGAAAGGTAGAACAGACACGATATGTCACAGGGCAGAGAATGTTTTATTAAACTTAACTAATTAAAAAAACAATATCTCTTTCTATTTGTGTACTGTATGTAGACATGGGTCAAGTACCATGATTCCTATATATCTTGCTACAACATATGGTTGTGCAGTTTAAGTTTTTATTGCCATCATTACTATATCACACTAAATGAAGTGCTGGGAAATGGTGAAAAGGGAGAAACCGAAATTACAGGTCACATGTTGCCTAGTTTATCTTTGTAGAAGGCTTCTCTTCACTACTCTAAGAAAAGCAAAAGATGTGTACCGATTGCCTAGTTGTTCCCTGCTAAGTGACTGCACAGGGTATTCAGCCATGGTAACTAAGATTCCAAACTGTAGGGAGCAAACATGTTCAGTTTATAGAGAAGTGTGAACTGTATAGGGAAGAAAAGAGCCTTGCTGAATTGACATCTTCAATCATATTTCAGGGGGGTTCGGTGCCACCTCATGCCCCCCTTCTTGCCCCGCCTCTGATGTAAAGTGTCTTGAGTATCAAGAAAGCCACCCATAAATAAAATGTATTATTATTATTATTATTATTATTATTACTAGTGTAGAAAATTACTATAAAATGGAGGCACAAATGTGTCTCCATACAATCCTCACTCGATTGTACTGACAAGCTTTACATTTGGCCTTCTCTCTCAAGGTCTTTTAAGATTGAGTTTCTCAACTCGTTTTCTCTGCAATTGGGACTTGAACCCAATTTCCTTTTATAAGGACTTTTAATGGTTCACTCAATTCTTTTATCTTTACTTTTATTCAGACTTAAATGCTGTTACTTTTGAGGCAGGATTCATACTGAAGACAATCATTCACATAACATCATAAATTTAGTTTTGCCAATAGCAGTATTCGGTCATTTGACAACAGGAACTGCTTACCTTTTGTTTACGAGGCGGCTCTGATGTTATGAAAAGATCTTTCCAGTCACCGAATCCTCCGGTCCAATTTATCGTCTGGGTCTGGCTCGTCTCATCACGTTGGGTGTCACCAAACTGTAGAAAACTCGAAGGAAAGATACTGGCCCAAAGGCCAGCGGAATATCTGACTCCAGTTAACTATACACTCTCATTCTTGCGTGTTGGTTAATGAGACTAATGACAACAGAACTCTGGAATCAAAACTGAGATGATAGATTAAAGTTAAGAACATTTAGTGAAGTCCAGCATTTAAGTTTACAATGCACAATTGTGGGTACGTAATTCTACACTAGCATAATTAATGACTGACAATGGCTCGTCGTCAAGTGCAACCATGCTTATACTGTATACTCATTGTGCCACTACAACTGTTGTAGGAGTGATTTTGGCAGATTATGGCTCTAGTTGGAGGGACCATCGTCGCTTTGCTTTGGCAACCTTGAGGAACTTTGGTCTGGGGAAACATTCCATGGAGGAGAGGATTCGGACAGAGATACGATACACCATTGATACACTGGAAAAGAGTATTGGTATGTTATCTGAGGGTCCACACAATCCTAATATGGATGGGAGGGTTTTCTGAGCAGCACAAATACTCTAATGTCATTGATAATATTACAAGGTGGATTTTGATTATGAATTTTCATTAATGAGAATGAATTTTGCATTGTGCTATCTTTAATGTTCTTTTGTGTTCTTGCACAATGCTGTGTCATACTTTATGTCAAAATCATCTTTTACAGGCAATACCTTGAATCCTCAAGTTATATTTCATAGAGCGGCCTCCAACATCATCTGCCAGGTTCTGTTTGGGACACGCTACGAGTATGATGATGAGTTCATCAAAGTGATTGGTCAATGCTTTACTGAGAATACCAAGATAACCAATGGACCATGGACTGTGGTGAGTGAAAGCATGTTTCTGCCTTTAAACCAGGCTCAGAAATATTAACAAGTATAATGTTCAAATTCCCAAAAGGATTGCACTCTTTTACAGCTAAACCTGCACAAATAACACAAAAGGACACAAAAGCACATGCAAAGTATTTGCATACATTTGGTGCAAAATTAGCCCCATTCTATGCAAATGAGTGTCATTGCAACTCACAAAGATTAGCACTAATAGCTACACACAGTTACAGGGAAATGATTGGTGTCTTCAGAGAGTCGGTGGTAATGAAGCTCATTAATTAGGTGTGTCCTCCGCTTCAAACCATGCCATCTTTTTTTAAGTCTGATGGTATGTTTTGGAAAACACCAACAGCACCGACAGACTGCGATATTCAAATCCCAAATATGCTTTCTCTCTGGCACGTTTAAATACTTTGCCTGAATTATACCCATGATATAGGCTTACGCAATGTGCAAATAAAAAAATTCTGAGTCTGTATACAGCACCCAGAGTCCTCTTCTTCTTTAAGGTGGGCCCTTTCATTGTTAAAAATGTCACGTCCAAACTGTATAAGCATGTCATTGCTGAGTTGAAAAGAGCAGTGACAGGGAGCTATAAAACAGTTTCATAGCACATTAAAGAGGAGCAGCAGCCATGGGCAGTATAAGAAAAAAAGTGTTTTTTGAACATTAAAGCATGTAAACATGTTCTAGTAGAATCACAAAATACAAGTATGTATCTGAAAACAGTATACAATAGGTCTACTTTAAAAGCTGATAGGCTTTCGCAACACAGCATTAGACAAATGTCTCACTCATGTTGAAAGATATGAATATGCGTTACATCCTGCACTGCCCTACTATTCAGCATGAATACGAGGTCAGAATAAACTTTGCATCTGAATCCTAACTGTGGATCGTCCGTCCATCCATCTGTTGATTCATACTCTGTGATTGCAGCAGGTGTATTTAGGCTTGAGGAAAGATGGCAATACTATGAGAAGCCGCCTAGGCCAAAATTGAATACTTTTGCATGCATATATACTGGTATATATATGTAACCCTATCCGTCAGGCCGCAGGCCCCAGAAAAGTTGGACTCTGCGTTGTGTTTATTTAGGACGTTGGAGATACCAGGGCGCGTGGCAGGGACAGGATAACAGGAGACCAAATGGTGGTTGAGACAAGCAAAACTCCTCTCATTTATTGAGCCTTTTGGGAAACAAAAGCGAATATCACACACAACCAGTTAAGAACAACAATATGGCCCATAATAAACCACAGTATAAAATAAACCTTAGCTGCCCCTCTTAGCATTAAGCACTAGTTACTCAGCTAGCTCCATGTGTCTGCTTAACATGAACATAAATGCTGGATTAAGCTAGCTTGCCTCATACACACACTTAGCTAGCCACTAGCATTAGCTGTGGGTCTCTTAAACATTGGCTCACACTGCCCACGTATTCTGTTCAGCATTCTACACAGTGCAACTCCAAACAGGTGTAATATACAAAATTGTTGCACAAAACAACTTATTTATGATTTAAATCAACGTTTCAATGTTACAGTGCTCTGATACATAGCTTACCTTTTGGGAAACAAAAGCGAATATGACCTATGGTGGCCGCAGAGGGTCATAAAGACTCTGTGCTAGGGCAAGCCAAACAGAAAAGGAGTACTCAAATTAAAACCAAGGCGCCATCTGCTGGCCAATACAGAACACTTCCTTACATATATATATATATATATATATATATATATATATATATATATATATATATATACTGGTACTAAAGTCTTGTACATACATACATACTTCACTTGTGCATACATATATACTTTACTTGCGCATACAAAGATACTTAACTTTCGCATACATATATTCTTCACTTGCACTCACATACTGTATGTTCATGCTCATGCACACATACATACATACATACTAACACATGTTATGCATGCATGTGCAAGTGAAGTATATATGTATGTGTATGCGAAGTATATATTTATGAGAAAGTGAAGTATCCATGTATGTGCAAGTAAAGTATATATGTATGTGCAAGTGAAATATATATGCATGCACAACTGAAGCATGCATGTATGTGTGCAAGTGGTTAGTACCAGTATATATGTATGTGGAAGTGAAGTATATATGTATGTGCAAGTGTTTAGTAACAGTATATAAGGATGTGCAAGTGAAGTATTCAACTCTGGCCTAGGCTTCTCATAATGTTTGTTACAAAAGTTAAGCAAGTAGGCTTCATTTGGCCAGTCTCAGCTCCATCCACGCTCCACCTCTTTCCCCATTTTTAGATTAGCTGGGAGTTAGGCTCTGCCATAACACCGATGGTCACAGCCACCAGGACCCACACCCTTTGAGCTTCATCTCGGCTCTTTAGAAACCTATGGCTGATGTCACGGAGACTATCATCAATATTTTATACAGGCTACAGTTTGGATTGAAATAAACAAATGATTTATCTTCTTTTACAGCTGTATGACTCTTTTCCCATTATTCGTGGCCTGCCGCTGCCCTTCACTAAGGTCTTTAAGAATATTGAGGTATGTTAAAAATATACACAAATATAAAAAATATATTGGGTTGAGAATTAAACTTGGCATTTATCAGTAGGAAGAAAAACATGTAATTAATACAAATTATGAATGTTGACTTGAATTCTTTTCAGACTTGTCAGAATCTTGCGATTGGTTTGATGAACGAGCACAAGAAGACCAGAGTCCATGGAGAGCCACGAGACTTTGTTGACTGCTATCTGGATGAACTGAATAAGGTCTGTGTGTTTGTAGTCTCGCTTTGCCAGACCCTCCTCGACAGCGTGCTGAAGGAGAGTCTGGCTACTCCACACAGCATTCAGGGATGGGAGGAAAACCTGCTGGTTTAATGACATTTCTTTAAACCAATCAGAATCGTCATGGGCCGCTGCAATATAGTCGTGCGAGAGAAAACTCAGATTGGACCGATAGTCTAGCTAGCTGTCTCGATTTACCCTGCAGAGATCTGAGGAGCAGTCAACAATAGTCCTCATAAATCCACAGAATTTAAAATTCCAACACAAAGAAAGCGGAAGGAAATGGAAAATAATTTCGCGTGGATATAGACTAGTGTTTTCATGTGTGTCTGCGCGTGTGTATGCCGTGTCAAACGATATCAGCTTAAAACCAAATGTATGCATATTCTGCATGTATCTTGTTTCAAATATATTTATTGCGAAACATTCCATTCAGCAAAGGAGTTCGCATGGCATTTACATGTTTCCTCAAGAATAATCAAAGCACAAAAAACAGCAACAGACATCATACAAATAGCAACTAAAACACAAACAGAAGCAATACAAATTGAAAACACCTCTTTCTTTTTCCAAAAAAGTTAAGATAAGTTTTTTCGCGATTATAGCACCATATGCCAGAAGACGCTGTTGTGCTACTCTTAACTTCCTTAACTCCTCAGATATACCCAGAACTACAACCCCAAATCAGAAAAAGTTGGGACAGTATGGAAAACACAAATAAAAAAAGAAAGTAGTGATTTCTAAATGTACGTTGACTTGTATTTTATTGCAGACAATACAACAGCACATAATTTAATGTGTTGATTTTTATTGGTTTTCTTTTCAAATAAACAAAATTCCTATTTTGGTTCTTGCAACACATTTCAAAAAATGTTGGAACAGTAAAGCATTTACCACTTTGTAATGTTGCCATTCCTTTTCACAACACTTAAAAGACGTTTAGGGACTGAAGATACCAAGTGATGAAGTGTTTCAGGTGTAATGTTGTCCCATTCTTGCTGCAAACAAGTCTTAAGGTGGGCAACAGTACGGGGTCTTCGTTGTCGCATTTTGCACTTCAAAATGCACCACACATTCTCTATTGGAGACAGGTCGGGACTGCAGGCAGGCCAGTCAAGTACCCGTATCCTCTTCCTGTGTGCAGAATGTGGTTTTGCATTATCTTGTTGAAATATGCATGGACGTCCCTGGAAAAGATGTCTTCATGAAGGCAGCATATTGTGCTCTTAAAATCTCTATGTACTTTTCAGCATTAATGGTGCCATCACAGAAGTGCAAGTTACCTTTGCCAAGGGCACTGACACAACCCCATACCATGACAGACCCTGGCTTTTGGACTTGTTGCTGGTAACAGTCTGGATGATCCTTTTCTTCTTTGGTCCGAAGCACATGGCGTCCATTGCTCCCAAAAAATACCTGAAATACTGATTCATCTGACCACAGTACACGTTTCCACTGTGTGATGGTCCATACCAGATGCCTCCGAGCCCAGAGAAGTCGACGGTGCTTCTGGACACTGTAAACATAGGGCTTCCTTTTGGCACAGTACAGTTTTAACTGGCATTTGTGGCTGTAACTACGTATTGTGGTACTTGACAAAGGTTTGCTAAAGTAGTCCTGAGCCCATGTGGTGATATTGCTTATAGATGAATGACGATTCTTGATGCAGTGCCGCCTGAGGGATCGGAGATCACAGTTGTTCAGCTTAGGCTTGCGCCCTTTTCCTTTACGCACTGAAATTCCTCCTCATTCCTTGAATCTTTTAATTATGTTATGCACTGTTGAAGGTGAAATAAGCAAATGTCTTCTTATCTTTCTTTGAGGAACATTGTTTTTAAACATTTCAATAATTTTCTCACATATTTGTTGTGGAACTGTGAAATCTTTGCTCTTAAAGGACTAGACCTTTCTTAGATGCTGCTTTTGTACCAAATCATAATTAAAATCACCTGTTGACATCACCTGTTTCAAATAACATCATTATTTAACCAATTTACCTGATTACTAGCCCTAAATTGCTCCTGTCCCAACCTTTTTTGGAATGTGTTGCAGGTCTGAATGACAGGAAAGGATGTATATTTACAAATTAAATTAAGTTGACCAGACAAAACATGAAATATTTTGTGTTCACATTGTCTGCAATGAAATACAAGTCAAAGTACATTTATCCATCCATCCATCCATAGTCGTCCGCTTATCCGTGGTCGGGTCGCGGGGGAGCAGCTCCAGCAGGGAACCCCAAACCTCCCTTTCCCGAGCCACATTAACCAGCTCTGACTGGGGGATCCCGAGGCGTTCCCATGCCAGGTTGGAGATGTAATCCCTCCACCTAGTCCTGGGTCTTCCCCGAGGCCTCCTCCCAGCTGGACGTGCCTGGAACACCTCCCTAGGGAGGCGCCCAGGGGGCATCCTTACCAGATGCCCGAACCACCTCAACTGGCTCCTTTCGACGTGAAGGAGCAGCGACTCTACTCCGAGCTCCTCACGGATGACTGAGCTTCTCACCCTATCTCTAAGGGAGACGCCAGCCACCCTCCTGAGGAAACCCATTTCGGCCGCTTGTACCCTGGATCTCGTTCTTTCGGTCATGACCCAACCTTCATGACCATAGGTGAGGGTAGGAACGAAAACTGACCGGTACATTTAGAAATCACTATTTTCTTTTTTTATTTATGTTTTCCATACTGTCCAAACTTTTTCTGATTTGGGGTTGTATTAAAACAGGGTCAGGCTCTATCTGGACCTCCAAAATCATAGAGAGAAAATGAAATATGTTGCGCAAGAACTCTTAATGTGAAGTAAGGTAGCATCCATGCATTCACATTTCTCACAGAGGGGTGACACTTCTGGAAATATTGTATGCAATTTTGCTTTAGAATAGTGAAGTCTGTGAACAATTTTAAACTGTATTAAGCAGTGTTGAGCATTAATGGAGCAGTTGTGGATATAGTCCAAGCTCTCCTCCCAAACATTTGGTAGGATTGAGACACCTAGTTCCTTTTCCCATTCTTCTTTAAAACGGCCCATATCTGGTAGACACATGCCTTGTAAAGTCTCATATATTTGAGAAATTATGTAACGTGACTTAGCAAACAGTTGTAGGCAGGTCTCTAACTTATCTGGCTTTGCATTGTTGAAATTGGAAAGATGGGCTCTGACATAGTCTCTAATCTGAAGATATCTAAAAAAAATATTCTCAGGCAGTTGATGTTTCTCCTGAAGTTGTTGGAAAGATGCAAACGTCCCTCCCACATATAGGTCGCCCACATTCCCAATCCCCATTGGCTTCCAGATGTTAAAGGTCCCATCCAGAGTGGAGGGGGTAAAGGAGGGATTAGCTGCAATAGGTAGCAAAAATGACAACGCACTGAGCTTGAAATGCTGTCTAAGTTGTTTCCATATCCTTATTGTGTCATAAATGATAGGATTATGATTAAAGCATGTTCTGTTGAGTGTCACAGGTGACAATATAAGTGCCCTGATATAATATGGTAAACAGTCCTCACGTTCCATCTCTAGCCCATCATATGGCGACTGGGAGTCATCTAACCAATGAGCATCTGAGCGTACTTCAGTGGACCAATAATACAACATAAAGTCAGGGAGTGCAAGCCCCCCCCCTTGGCCCTGTGCTTACAGAGATGTTCCGTTCTAATTCTGTAAGATTTATAATTCCATATGAAGGGGAGAATGACAGCATCCAGTTTCCTGGAAAAGGATTTAGCGAGGTATATAGGTAGATTTTGGAAAAGATAAAGAATTTGAGGCAAAAAAAACCCATTTTAATGGCATCGATTCTACCCATCAGAGAAATCAGGAGCGTTTTCCAGAATTGGATATTACAATATAGCAAAATATCATCTGCGTACAGGGAGATTTTATTCACCATATATTCTGTATTATAGCCATGAATCTTGGTATGTGATCGAATAGTTTCGGCAAGGGGCTCTATGGCTAGAGCAAACAATAGCGGACTAAGTGGGCATCCTTGCCTTGTACCCCTTCCAAGCTGAAATTGGGTAGAGAGAGTTTGATTAGTAAGTATCCTAGCACAGGGGCTATTGTATAATAACTTAGTCCAGGACACAAACTTCTCTCCAAAATTAAGTTTTTGCAAAACTGCAAATAAGTATGGCCATTCGACCCAGTTGAATGCCTTTTCGGCATCCAGACTGAGGATAATCAGGTCCTGTTTGGGAAGTCTGGGAGAGTGCATGATATTAAAAAGATGTCTAAAATTATGGAAAGAGTTCCTGTTGGGGATAAACCCAGTTTGGTCAGGGTGAACCAACTTTCCCATAAAGACATTGAGTCTTCTGGTCATTGTTTTTGCCAGAATTTTTTGATCCGTATTTAATAAAGATATTGGCCTATATGAGCCCACTTCTTCCAAATCTTTCCCTTTTTTGGGAAGCAGAGTGATAGTGGCTTCAGTCAGAGTCTGAGGCAGTGTGCCATTCTCATATGACCAGGAATATAATTTACATAAATAGGGAGCAAGCAGTCCCCCAAACTTCTTGTATATCTCATTGCTTAACCCATCGGGGCCTGGGCTTTTGCCATTCTCAACGAGCCAATGGTCACTAGCAATTCTTCACAAGTGATGTCTGCATCTAAAGCGCTGCGATCCTCTTGACTTAACGATGGGAGTTCACATTCGTCTAACGACTGCATTGCATCTGTTGAAACATTTAATTCAGATGTATATAATGCCTCATAGAACTGTCTGAATCTATCATTAATGTCTTTAGGAGACACAAGGATATTACATGTGCTTGATTTAATCCGGTGGATGGTCCTGTCATTCTCAATTTTCCGCAGTTGCCTCGCCAATAGCTTACGTGGTTTGTCACCAAATTCAAAGTATTTCTGTTTTGTGAACATAAAGGCTGTGGTAATTTTATTGGATAATATTTCATTAAGTTGCTATTTAAGTGCTGAGATTTTAGTGTGCTTATTTAAAGAAGGTTGAAGGGCATTTTCCAAATCTAACTTGACGTATTTTTTCTTCCAGTTCCAGTTGTTTAGCTTTGTTGCGCTTTTTAAGGGAGGACTGGAAAGAAATAACACATCCTCTCAAATAAGCCTTGAAAGCTTCCCACAATAGTGTGGGTGAGCAATCATTTTTATCATTGGTTTCAAAAAAGAGTTTAATATGTAATTCTAAATATTCACAAAATTTCACATCTGAGACAAGTTGAGGGTTAAATCTCCAGTTCCTCTGGGTTGAAGTATTATCGCAGAGTTTCAATGAAAATGATACCGGGCTGTGGTCCGAAATAATAATATTGTGGTATTTAGCATTATAAGAGAATGGCAGCAGCTTGCCATCAACTAAAAATAATCGATCCTAGTGTAGACATTATGTACTTTGGAGTGAAAGGAATACTCTCTGCTGGAGGCATTTGAAATCCGCCATACATCAAATAGGTTCATATTGTCAATATATGATTTAAGAAGGTTGCCTGCTCTTGACGGCTCCACTCTCAGCGTAGAAGACCTATCCAGATAAGTATCCAGAACCAAGTTAAAATCACCCCCAATGATTAGGTTGGTAGTTGAGATGTCTGGAATTACACTAAGGACCTTCCTAAAAAATTCAGGGTCGTCGCAATTTGAACCATATATGTTCAGCAAAGTTATTGGTGTAGACAGGATTTCCCCCACAACGATGACATACCTCCCATCCCTGTCTGCTATTGTGGAGAGGTGTCTAAAGGGAACTCCTCTGTGGATCAGAATGGCTGCTCCTCTAGCCTTTACAGTAAAATTGGAGTGATATATCTGCTGTATCCACCTACACCTCAGTTTGGCATGGAATTCATTCTTCAGATGTGTTTCTTGTAAGAAAATAATGTCAGCTTGCAGGGATTTAAGATGGGCAAGCACTTTGCCTCTCTTGACTGGTTCGTTAACACCGTTTACGCTCCATGAGCAAAAAGTTATATCATCCCCCCTCATCTCTTTCTATGTGTTGTTATACATTTACCGACCGTTATTCTTGACCTCCTTTTCCCCTCTGTCAGGTATACGTAGCCATGAGTTGAATGACACTCCTGTTCTGCATGTATGTTTAGCCCACGTGTGCAGTCTGTGTAGTTTTTATGCCCCACAGTGGGTTTTTGTGTGCATCAGTAATACATAATTGCATTTAATGTCTGTTTGTATTAAAACAGCCATTCTCCTCTTTTTAGAGTGGCGATAATGGTTCTTCCTTTTCAGAAGAGCAACTGATTATGTACGCGCTAGATCTTCATATGGCTGGGACAGACACTACCTCCAACACCCTGCTTACTGGTTTCCTCTACCTTATGACCTACCCACACATACAAGGTATGCATGCATAATTGCTTTTCTGCCACCGGCTCCATAGTGGGTCAGGGGGTGGGGGAAGACTCTGGACAGACCTGGTAAGCCCAAACGGGTGGTGCGGGTAAATTGGGAACGTCTGGAGGAAGCTCCTGTCCGACAGACCTTCAACTCACATGTCCGGCGGAGCTTTTCGTGCATCCCTGTGGAGGCTGGGGGCATTGAACCTGAGTGGACAATGTTCAAAGTTTCCATTGCTGAAGCTGCGGCAGGGAGCTGTGGTCTTAGGGTCTTAGGTGCCTCAAGGGGCGGTAACCCTCGAACACCGTGGTGGACACCGGTGGTCAGGGAAGCCGTCCGACTGATGAGTCTTTCCGGGATATGTTATCCCAGAGGACTCCGGAGCCAGTTGCAAGGTACCGAAGGGCCCGAAGGACTGCAGCCTCTGCCGTGAACGAGGCAAAGCAGCGGGTGTGGGAGAAGTTTGGAGAAGACATGGAGAAGGACTTTCGGTCGGCACCAAGGCGCTTCTGGAAAACCGTCCGCCACCTCAGAAGGGGGAAGCGGGGAACCATCCAAGCTGTGTACAGTAAGGGTGGGACGTTGTTGACCTCAACTGAGGAGGTAATAGGGCGGTGGAAGGAGCACTTTGAGGAACTCCTAAATCCAGCTGATGCGCCCTCTTTGTTAGAGGCAGAACTGGAGGATGACGGGGGATTGTCATCAATTTCCCTGGTGGAGGTCACTGAGGTAGTCAAACAACTCCACAGTGGCAAAGCCCCAGGGATTGATGAGATCCGTCCAGAAATGCTGAAAGCTCTGGGTGTGGAGGGGCTGTCTTGGTTGACACGCCTACTCAACATTGCGTGGACGTCTGGGACAGTGCCAAAGGAGTGGCAGACCGGGGTGGTGGTTCCCCTGTTCAAAAAGGGGGACCAGAGGGTGTGTACCAATTACAGGGGTATCACACTTCTCAGCCTCCCTGGTAAAGTCTACTCCAAGGTGCTGGAAAGGAGGGTTCGGCCGATAGTCGAACCTCAGGTTGAAGAGGAACAATGCGGATTCCGTCCTGGTCGTGGAACAACGGATCAGCTCTTTACTCTAGCAAGGATCCTGGAGGGAGCCTGGGAGTATGCCCATCCAGTCTACATGTGTTTTGTGGATCTGGAGAAGGCATATGACCGGGTCCCCCGGGAGACTTTGTGGGAGGTGCTGCAGGAGTATGGGGTGAGGGGGTCCCTTCTCAGGGCCATCCAATTTCTGTATGACCAAAGCAAGAGCTGTATCCAGGTTCTCGGCAGTAAGTCGGACACGTTCCAGGTGAGGGTTGGCCTCCGCCAGGGCTGCGCTTTGTCACCTATCCTGTTCATAGTATTTATGGACAGGATATCGAGGCGTAGTCGTGGTAGGGAGGGGTTGCAGTTCGGTGGGCTGGGGATCTCATTGCTGCTCTTTGCAGATGTTGTGGTCCTGATGGCATCATCGGCCTGTGACCTTCAGCACTCACTGGATCGGTTTGCAGCCGAGTGTGAAGCGGCTGGGATGAGGATCAGCACCTCCAAATCTGAGGCCATGGTTCTCAGCAGGAAACCGATGGAGTGCCTTCTCCAGGTAGGGAATGAGTCCTTACCCCAAGTGAAGGAGTTTAAGTACCTTGGGGTCTTGTTTGCGAGTGAGGGGACAATGGAGCGGGAGATTGGTCGGAGAATCGGCGCAGCAGGGGCGGTATTACATTCAGTTTATCGCACCGTTGTGATGAAAAGAGAGCTGAGCCAGAAGGCAAAGCTCTCGATCTACCGGTCAGTTTTCGTTCCTACCCTCACCTATGGTCATGAAGGTTGGGTCATGACCGAAAGAACGAGATCCAGGGTACAAGCAGCCGAAATGGGTTTCCTCAGGAGGGTGGCTGGCATCTCCCTTAGAGATAGGGTGAGAAGCTCAGTCATCCGTGAGGAGAGTCATCCGTGAGGAGCTCGGAGTAGAGCCGCTTCTCCTTCACGTCGAAAGGAGCCAGTTGAGGTGGTTCGGGCATCTAGTAAGGATGCCCCCTGGGCGCCTCCCTAGGGAGGTGTTCCAGGCACGTCCAGCTGGGAGGAGACCTCGAGGAAGACCCAGGACTAGGTGGAGGGATTACATCTCCAACCTGGCCTGGGAACGCCTCGGAATCCCCCAGTCAGAGCTGGTTAATGTGGCTCGGGAAAGGGAAGTTTGGGGTCCCCTGCTGGAGCTGCTCCCCCCGCAACCCGACCACGGATAAGCGGACGACGATGGATGGATGGATGGATGGACTTTTAATCTTTAGTTGTCTTCTTCATCCTGCTGTTCTTCTTCATCCTCCTTGTCTGCCCATCCATATTTTGCTGTATGTGCCAGCTTTGCACACGGTGCACACCGCCTCCCTGTTGTCCCGACCGGACGGTACGTGAGAAACTTTCTTTGCAGTTCAACTGTGAAGCTGCACTTATACTTCGGCATTTTGTGTGCAATGCTGCTCGCTGTCTGCTCTGCTCCCAGTGTATGTGCGCGTCACAGAGCCGCCCACAAGGCACCCTCTCGGGAATTACGCCACGCAACAAGGTACCGTAGTATTATGTGCCATGCGCCAGACAATTAAGTACACGCTTTTGGTCCTATGAAAAATAGTGAAAACCGGACATTTTCATGAATTTATAAAACCCCCCCGGACGCCCCGGACAGTACGTAAAAAGTGGACATGTCCAGGCAAAAGAGGACGTTTGGTCACCCTAAAGTATTACACTATAGCACCAAGACCAGAAAACACAAACTAAAACTAAAACCTGACCTTTCTGGCCTTCCCTGATGCAAAATCATCACTGATATCATTGTATGAAATCTGCTCCCCTATTGAGTGATTGATATTGATGACGGCAATATCCCTTCCTGGGACATGACCTCAGGTATGACTTGATCATACCTTTGGTTTTGAAAAGCTCCTCTCTGCTTGAGCCACAGTGACTGGCAGAGTAAGGGCAATCCTCAGAGCAGTCCAAAAGTTGGGGTAGATCTCCGATAGATCCTTATCATGCATAAAAGTGATGTGTGTGAAGTGGTGGTCCCCTGTTCCCCCCCTTGTCCTGACCGTTCCATTTGCGAGACCCAGAGTTTACCTGTCCCCCACGCCCCCCTCTCCTTTTCCTTTTTCACACGACTTCTGTCCACAAGTACGTCTCGCTGCAGCCCGTGGGAAGGCGGGGCTTGACATCCGCCTTCCCACGGGCTACAGCAAGATGCTCCTCTTTCAGCAAGCAGGGCGCGTGCAGCTGCAGGGGGCGCTGATTTACCAAGTCCCCACACAGTGAAATGATAGATAACAGAAAACCGCTTCGCGGCTCAGAGGATTTTTCTTTTAATAAGTTCTCGTGTCACAATCACAATAGTCTTAGGTGGTGCTAAGATACGGATACGGTGTACATCCTGTGAGTCAGAGTAGTGTCTGTATATATCTTAGTATTTCCTGAAGTGAGTTTGCTTAGTTTGTGATATTCATTGTTGAATTGATGATGGGGTAATTTAATGGCTATATTTTAATTTATGGTCCATTTTGGAAGGTAACAGTGGCAATTTATGTTCGTTAAATTATATTGCTAATTATTGTTATCTCTCTGCTGTATCTGTCAGAGCGTTGTCAGCAGGAGATCGACGAGGTGTTGGAAGGGAAGGATCAGGCCAGTTTTGATGACAGACACAACATGCCTTACATGCAGGTAAATAATCAGACAGATTTCACTTAATTATTTTATTTTTATTGTATGTGTACACATGGGTCTGAGTGTATTTGTTAGAGCTTGACACAAACTCTGCTAACAGTATATCTGGTGAGATAATCTGTTTAGGTTGGGGTCCTTGGGGTAAATCAATTATAATCACTGCTTTTAAACCACATTTATCATTACCTTTATTGCCTGGTTGTCAGCATATTGGCAGGTTTCCATATTGCAAGTTTATTGGTCTACTGTTTTTTGGCTGAGCTTCTGAGAGCCTGCATTGTTTTTTGTCTGCCCCATAAAGTCACACGAAGCATAAGCATTTAAATCTCTCTTGATCCAGGCTGTGATCCATGAAGTGCAGAGGATAGCCTTGTCTTGCAAGGTTGGTTACAGATTTTCTAGTTAGGACATACCAGTACTTACCAGGATAAGCGCATGCCCTACTGCTATCTGTGTGTCAAAATCCCTTCGCTGTGGGAAACAACAAGAACAACCTCCAACCTAGCAAGCTAACGTTACATTACATACATTTGACGGAATTTTAAATCATGCAATAAAGCCGGCCTCCTTGGTTCTTTCAGGGAATGACTGAAGAGAAAGAAGAAAGAATATGTTTACGGCATTTACTATCTTACTGTGATGTTTCGGCACCGATTGGCGGGGTTTTCTATGGACAAAGTACATGCAGCGATTAGAGCAAATCGTGTTTAGACAAGCTAATTTAAATAGCTTACATACTGTATTGTGTGAACGTTTTTTGCCCTTTGCTCTTTTGCTTCATTTTCTCCTCAGGGCACACTGATCATCCCTAACCTGACCTCAGTGCTGAATGAGGAGGGACAATGGAAATTCCCCAATGAATTCAACCCTCAAAACTTCCTCAATGACCAGGGAGAGTTTGTCAAACCAGAGGCCTTCATGCCTTTCTCTGCAGGTATAAGAGCATAAAACAACAACAACAGTATGGATCTCTGTATGAAAAATGCAGCGGCATGCAGACAGGGTGGGTTTAATCAAACTGTTGCGAATGACTTTGAGGTCTTTTTTTATGTCCCAGGTCCTCGTATGTGTCTTGGAGAGGGTCTGGCTCGTATGGAGCTCTTCCTCAGCAGGGTCACCATGATGTTTAAGTTCATCTGGCCTGAGGATGCAGGAGAGCCAAACTACACTCCAGTCTATGGGATCACGCTGACTCCCAAACTTTATCGGATGAAGATCCAACTCAGGGCAACACAGTGAGGCTGTCTGCAGACACACAGACTGGCATGTTCCCTTTCCTATGTTGTCAGCTGCCCTATTCACAGCAGTCACTATCTAAATGACAGCTAACAACACACATAGTGAATTATGTCTAGATCATATCTGTTTAGGTTACAGGCTACAATGTGATTTTAATGTACTGTGTGTTCCATTAAGTAGATATAGATTTACTAGATACTTTTGAATTGAGACTGTCCTTCCAGGAAGAATGACAGCATCAGTTGTTTCAGCAAGTACCCCAAAACATGTATTTACAAGTGACAAAGCCCTCTATCGACTGTAGAAATTATTATAGGAGCAAAGGAGGAAGTCAGGTGATGTTTTAGTGTGATGAAGTCTGCATAGCAGAGGTCCAGGTTGGTGGGGTCCAGGATGGGTCAAAGAAACATCGACAAAGAGCCCCTAACCTTAAAGGGATACGCCACCGTTTGTTGAAATAGGGCTTATCGTGGTCTCCCCTAGCTGTAGATAGGTGGGCCAATGCATCTTTTTGTCTCAGTGCATGTAATTAGGTTTTTTTTTTGTCTTTTGTTGGCTCACTTTTATTCACAACATGCTAACCGGCAACATAGGATTCCATTCACTACACTAAGCTAACTAGCGGCGGCGCTGCCGGTGTTGCACCGGACTAAAACAATGCATGCACAAAAAATGCGTTGGCCCACTTATCTACAGCTAGGGGAGACCGTGATAAGCCCTATTTCAACAAACGGTGGTGTATCCCTTTAATGAAATTTTAACCCACACCATAATGTTTCACTAGACCAAGTTGTTTTGGATTCCTAAATCTAATCAAACCTTAACCATAGAATTGAAACATCTTAAAACAGATTTATTTTCCAACAGTGAACGTTTTTTAATTGATTGATATGATGGAGGCCTTTCTGGCCAATTCATCATCTTTTTAGTCTGATTTGCAACATTTATTGCAATAGCACTTTAATGATATGCAATTATGATTTACAAAAATAAATAGCAACATTAACCAAATTGTCTCAGTCTCCCCATTGTATCTCTGTTTTGGTTGTACATTACACAACCAAAAGGCAAGAAGTAAAATATAATTTAAAGGTCCCATGACATGGTGCTCTTTGGATGCTTTTATATAGGCCTTAGTGGTCCCCTAATACTATATCTGAAATCTATTTCCTGAAATTCAGCCTTGGTGCAGAATTACAGCCACTAGAGCCAGTCCCACAATGAGCTTTACTCAGAACGTGCCATTTCTGTGTCTGTAGCTATTGAGGAGGAGAGAGGGAGGGAAAGGTGGAGGGTGGGGGTGTGCCCTTGACTAACTGCCACTTTGCTCGTTTGAAAGCCATGATGTCTCTCTCTCATGGGTTGGCCAAATTCTCTGGGCGGGCAAAGCAGAGAAAGGGGAGGTAATCTTGGTTGTTATGACCTCATAACAAGCAAGATTCCGGAACGGCTCATCTGAGGTTTCATTTTCTCAAAGGCAGAATTAAGTTTTTCTTGATTCGATCTATATTGGTAGCTGACCAATTAGCTAGCTAGCTAGTGAGCCAGCAAGCTAACATTAGCCAGCAGCTAAAACACAGTGACTATCACAATATATTTCACGTCACTGTCATCTTTTGGATGGTTTCAACACCGGGCTGGGACAGGGTTTGTTGTAACGCTAGCTAGCTACTCAACAAGGCTGGAGACAGGTGTGGGTGGGGATTGCCGGGGGAATCTCCGGCCAGGCCTGGGACAGCGAGGGCGGCCGATGGCCGATGTGCAGCAGCAGAACATCTCCAAGCTGCCCGGAACAATCTCCCCCTTCACTTTTCTTTAATCTTAACTATTCGTTTTGGTGCTTGTCGGGTTAATTTAGCTAACTGTAAAGACAGTTAAACGCGAAGGGGTGAGAAATTCAGCAGGGAGGAGATTTTTGGCATGAACACTGGTAGCTAGCGCTAACGTAGATGTAGCTAGCTAGCTAACATTAGCTATGGATGGCCGCTGTTGCGACTCAGGTCTGGGTCTGATATGGTCTGTTTCCCAATGCCTCATTAAACTGCCGTTAGTGTCGTAAGCACCCGGCACCGGAGTTAAGTGCTGTATAGTACTTATACTGTATGGATTGCTGTAATGGTGGCTGGCTGTTGGCTGGTTATGGGCTAATGGTAACTGGCTATTGCTAGTGTAGAAAAGGGTTGGTCCAATTTTACCCCGGCTCTAAAAGGCCAGAGTCTTTCTGACCCCTTCGGTCAGCTTCTCAAGCCTTACCCTTTTGTGTTCGTTAATGGCAGACCAGGAAAGAATAGTCAGGATTCGTTCAGTTAAAATATAATATATCTTTAGTAAAATGATCAAATGATATTGCAAGAAACAATCATATGCATATGGTTCAGTAGCTCCTTCAAGACTTCACTCACCCTACCACCAACAAGTCTCTCCAGGTCTGACCCCGGACTTTGCATTTCCCTATTCTTTTATTCGTCTTTGGGTTCCTCCTTCCGTCCTTGCGTCTGGGTCGCCAATCGGTTAGATCACCCTCAGACTTTCTGTCTCCGAGAAGATAGGGAAGTTGCGCGCTAGCCTTGGGATCGCTCTCATTCTCTTCTTCTCTCATGGCCTAAATATTGTCTGTTACTTTAAGATATTTCATGCAAGCGCATTCTGTTCCAAATGTTTATCAAGGAGCACTCTTGCTCCAGTAAATTTGAACACGTCATATCTTACACATGCCAGACAGGAGGAGACAGCGAGGCCATCCCAGGCTACAGGACATTTTATCCTACACACTCTTTTTCCGCAGCACACGCTGTGGAACATTACCACTAAAATGATAAAATAATTTATGGGATCCCTCTTTCGAGACCTAAGTATGCCTTAATAACAATTAAAGCAATCGTTAACAACCAATCAACATTGTAGATATCATGACAGAGCGGTGTGCATGGGTCCTATATGTAGATTTTAGCCACTAATGTAAGCTACAATGTTACATCGCCTCTATGACTATGCTTGATTGTTACAATTATTTATGTGGAAATGTCTAAACATTGTGTAACAGCAATTATGGAAACAAACCTTTATTTATTAAAAATCATAATACTAAAATCATACTTCAAACCTATGTCTTGCTTAAGGCTATATTGACTATGAGCAGATCTACAGCTCCGCGCAAGCTAACTGTGAAGCAAAGGAGGAAGCCTCTGATAGCAGATAAGAGGATAGAAAAAACAGTTGGAGATAGGACAGGTGGGACTCTGGGAGAGGGGGGCACTGGGTGGTGACAGGGAGCAATTTAGACCCAGCGTGACTGTACTCCTTCCTCCTCATCAGAGGAAGTGTCAGTCTCGTTCAAATGGCCCTCGTCGTAGGCAGGGGGAATAAATGCAACTGTGGCTAACATCTGACAGGCGGGGGGAGCACCCTCTTTTGATAAGGCCATAATTATCAATCTATTCATTAGGGTTCTGAGACAGGGGATTGCACAACAGCCGCAACACATGAGGCTGCTAGCAAATGCAGCTATGGAATCATGTCTTTCAAACTTTCAAATATTCCATGCATCCAATTGGTTACAGGGTCATCATTTATATCAACATTAAACATTGTAATTTTATGTTAATTCTTCCAAGCCATCAGACAAGTCTGTCTCAGTTGGCTCAGCCATGCCCCTCTCTCTGCTTCACGTGTGTAATTTGGCAAAACTCTGTTGTAACACAATTCAAATGTAGTTTACTGTTATCCACCAGAAAAGAATGACTCAAACCCCCACTCCAATCTGATTGCGTGCTTTGAACTCGTCTGGTAGCTACGCCTCTGGGTGCATCAGTCTACCACACATATACACTCTGTTATCAAAAGTGCTACCAGGAGTACCCCATCTTCTATGGGGCATGTTCTTTTATGGGACCTGTTCAGGTGCAGCCTGTAGAACATGGAAGCTCCACACAGCCACTACCCACATCCCCTCAGCTCTACTGGTGCTCTGATTAACAAGTGATAGTCGGTATTGATGTCCACAGATGAGTTCAGTCGGTGCACACTTTTTCCCTGTCCTGCTCTCGAGGAACAGGTGTAATTACACCTGGGAAAGGTTTAAGCAACAGGTGTTAGACAGTATTCACTGGAGGAAACAGTAACCTCAATGACTTGTGTTCTTCCATTTTAGGTGTGAGGTTTAGAGCGTGCATAGCTAAACCGACTAAGGTCATCTTGCAAACCTGTGGCATCATTTTTGGTTATTTAATTTGAATGGGGCCTAACTGTCACAGTGGAGCATTCTATGCAATTGTTAACCTTAGCTCTTTGTGCAATCTACATAATCCACTCTAATCAGTGATAATTTGATTTCTCAGTTGTTAGCTTGTTTGTGAATCTGTAAGACGTGAACAGATTAATCATACGCTGTAAACAGTTTCTGTGGTTCAGGGTTAAATTAACCAATACAAAAAGCTTTTCATTTGATCAAAATATATCTGTGATTGTGAGCTGTCTGCTTTAACATGATCACACACATTGTCCTTCTGTCATCATTTTAAAGGTAAAGGGTGCATTTTAAAAGCTTCATCCAAATAAATAGTTTACTGATGTTAATGTCAGGCTATTTCCACTGATGAACACGCAATTATTCTAAGTTATGTTCAACAAAATTCTGAGAACAGCAACAGCTGTTTGTTTCAATTTTCAACCAATTTAATTTGAATTTGTCCATGCGATCATTTCCCAATAAATCATCTGGGCAGCACTGAATCATAATAGCATGTTCAAAAGTTGCCTATGTTATTGGTGCTAAAAAGTAGAACAGTGAAATGTACTTTAAACATTTCCTGACACACCAACTGAATTAATAGTTGCCACTATTCTTGGTGGAAGCTGTCACAGGAAATTCAATGCAACAGATTTTATAATACCTTTTACAGACTAAATGTAATTTTTTCATACCAAGTTGGTTGATAATCAATACATGTCCTAACCCTTCATATATGTGTCTTCACATGGGTATAATCCTATTTTTTTAAGTACAAATAAGTCATTTTAATATTAAGTTTTCCCAATACTGTTTGTGTATTTCAGAATGTGAGTCTAGGTGCTGGTACTTTCCCTTCACAATGCGTCAGATGTGTCAGATCAGGACAGTCTCTCCCCCTCCCTCTCTCAGTCTGTCTGCTGCTCCAGACAGGATCCAGTGTCTTTCTGTTTGGTGAAGCAGACCCCAGGGCTATTGAGTTTGTCACCGGTCCTGTAGCTGGAAGGGGGTGAACCGGACCCGGTCCCTGACACATCGAGGCACCGTGTGGCACAAAGCAGAACTCAGAGAAGCATTTTTTGTTATATTTATCCATATGTATCACTTGGAAAAAATTTCTACTCCTTCAGCAAACATCAATAATTATAAAACAGCATTCCTTTCCCTCTTTTTGAGGCATGAAAACTCATGACTCAATAACATATCAGCATATATAAATAATCTGTTCAGTGGTTTTAGCCATTAACACTCTGTCCTGTGTTAAAACAGCGTAATCACGTCGGGGTCACCATGTAGAAAAGGGTTGGTCCAATTTTACCCCGGCTCTAAAAGGCCAGAGTATTTCTGATTTCCTTCGGTCAGCTTCTCAAGCTTTACCCTTTTGTGTTCGTTAATGGCAGACCAGGAAAGAATAGTCAGGATTCGTTCAGTTAAAATATAATATATCTTTAGTAAAATGATCAAATGATATTGCAAGAAACAATCATATGCATATGGTTCAGTAGCTTCTTCAAGACTTCACTCACCCTACCACCAACAAGTCTCATGTTCCCCACTGACCATCCAATCGGAGAGAAGTCAAATAGGGGGCAAAAGGTTCTGTTTACTTCGTCCATCTGACATGCTGCAGTCAACATGGAGGAGCCCGAGCCTACTCTTCTGGGACACAGGTGGGTTATCACGTGTTATCAAAAGACACAAAAAAATCGTAATTACCTACAAATATCAAGACAGCTGTGCATGCATCCCAGGGTTATTTAATTTTGCATATTTATTAGTTTATGTGGTCGTTGTTGCAGAATTCCTGAACAATACCGGAAATGAAACATCGTCGATATAGACCACCTAACAAAAGATCAAGGCATTCCTATGTCTGTACATATATATATATATATATATATATATATATATATATATACACACACAGTATGAGTATGAGTATTTGTGTCTACACAATTTAAAAAGAAAATAAATGGTTACATTTGCTTTTCTCGGGTTCATGTTGAAGTCTCCACCTTCACAGCAATAATTTGCAATACAATTAAAAATGGAAGACAATGACGTGATGAACAACATGACCGACAGTGGGTTATATAAAAACGACATACAAAACAGGCTACCTTTAGTGCACACACACATTATATAGGCTCCGTAAAGTTCAGCTAAGCATACTAGCATTAGGCTTGGTGGGCTGTAAACACCGAGTGTAAACACAGCCGTGAATTAGCGTGGAATGTCGAATGGTCGCCATGTAACAGTCACAAACTCCAGCGGTTAGCAGTTAGTTGGATACAAATCACCACATTTCTGCACCAGTCCGTGTTAACACAGCCCACCTTCACGTCTTTTACCCAGTGACAGAGCATCTCTAGCTCGGATCGTCGTAGGGCTAGCAGGCCTGGTAGCTGGACAGTCCGGTACGCTGTTCTTCAGCCATGTTTCCATAAAAACAAAAAACACAGTCTCTGAACTCACGTTGGGAGTTTCGTTGAAGTTGGATGTAGTCCAGTTTGTTGTTTAATGAATGGACACTTGCAAGCAGGATGGATGGGACAGGTGGCCGGCTAGCGTTAGGTTCCCACCTAGCCGATGAGGATGTCCCCTACCCGGCTCGGGGCATCGAGCGAGACCGCTGGTCTCCGTGCTGGTCTCCGTGCTGGTCTCCGTGCTGGTCTCCGTGCTGGTCTCCGTGCTGGTCTCCGTGCTGGTCTCCGTACAGGCGAAGCTCAAGTAGTGTGCCGATTATTCCATCTGTAATAACGTTTCCTGCATATTCTCCGATCTGTACCGATGTATCCCGGCGGTACACATGTGCGGTAGTTTGAATGCACATAATTTTGTAAAAGTTTGCTGCTGAGAAGAGAGAGACTGTTTAGCGAAGATTCAAGATGGCATTTTTTCCTGCTGAGATCGACTCGCTTCGGGTGATGGGCGGGTTGAAAACATGCGGAAGTAGCTCCTACTACTGGCTATAGTCCTTTGCCTCTGGCCAAAACATCTTCCGATGACGCAAAAAACGTCATTTTACGTCATCGGAAATGTTTTTCCAGACCCCCAATGCAGAGATCTCCCATCTCAGGGGGACATGAGGGAGGGACGCACGGTCATTCAGAAATACTACCGGGTTTCTACTGATACAAAGCTGAATGCTAAATCGGTGAAGTATCCCTTTAATTTGAGACCGACCTTTATTTGTCCGTGTTGACCACGCCCCCGGCCACTATCAGAGGCCCGGCTTTTAATTGACTACCGTTTTTTATTTGAGGAATTACGGTATGCGTATACACAATTTAAAAAGAAAATAAGTGGTTACACTTTGATGAAGTCACATGCTTTTCTTGGGTTAATGTTGAAGTCTCCACCTTCACAGCAGGGGTGTTGCGAGACAAAGCTTTCCTGTTGCTTGTGTCCCTTGTGATCAGGCATTTGGAAAAGTACTTAAAATGTAAACATGAGTGTATTTTGTTCTAGATTAGGATCTCCAATTGTGTTCTCTGCTCTTAGGGCGTTGGGTGTTAAAGAGGTTGTAAAGTGTAATTCCTGTCATCTTGAAGTTTGTAACAGATTTGCTCAGTTGTAGATGAGTTTAGGAATTCACCAAAAGGCTATTCATGCTACGTTGCTAATGTTTTAGCAGCTTCAGTCTGATGGCTAACGTTTGTTTTTGTTGTGCCGTTTGAACAAGTAACGTTATTGTTAAATCAAATTTTTAACAGGTGCTTCCTGACATTAAGCCACAGGCACTTATAGCTATGGTAATGTTGAATCGCTAGCAAGATTTGGAAGTATCTGCAGCGGGCTGATAGGTCCATCCGCTTCCCCCACCGCAGGGAGACTTCTTTGTGGAGAAGTCAATAGACAGCCCAGTATATTATATCTGCTGTTCTACCAGCGGGGTGTGAAGCGGTTGAAATATCCTGTTTCCCTTTTTAAATGACTAACAGATTACCGCCACCTGCTGGCATGGAGAGTAATTTCCTCTTACGCAGGCGCAGAACATAAATGCTACTCAGCTGTAGTCGTTGCTGTGTGTTCAAGTGCAACGTTTTGGCCAAGACGCAGGCAAGGAGAGTTGAAGCAATGTCAGATTCAGGCTTTATAGCCACTAATTCTTTGATGTCTGCTTGATGTTACTATTAACCTTTGCTTATTTACTTTGCTCCCCTGTATTAATATTGGGGAGCAAAGTCCACAACTAGAAGGGGCAGGACTAAGAGCTGACCTACACTTTGAAAGCAAGTCAATTAGCTTGCCTCTTCGGTTAAGTCCAGTCCATCAACATGTTTGCCTCAATCTTCCTGATATTGCTCTGCTTTGTCTTCCTCGTCCTTCTACTAAAATCCCGGAGGCCCAAGAACTTTCCCCCAGGACCCCCTATCCTGCCGATACTAGGGAACCTTTTGCACCTGAGCCTAGAGAACCCCCTGAAGGACTTTGAGAGGGTAAGAAAAAACACTGAAATTAATGTTTTGCTCTTCCAATGCCTGAAATTGTTATGGCATTGATCTAATTACTAGTAAACTATAGTAGCTACCTAAATTGTGGCTATAATGGTGCAATACTTGTGGCCACTGTGTTTTTCCTAATAGTAATAGTTTCACCATTTGTTGGACCACACTGCACTTCTAGACTATGAATGAAACCTATTGGCTGCTGTAAGTGTAAAATAAAAAACAAGCATGAAAGCCACTTAAATCTTTGCACAATACAGTATGCTTCTAAGTGTAAAGGTTACTCACCACAGGTTGTCTGTACAGAGTTGACTGCTTGTGCACTTGGACTATAGCTAAACAGTGATACAGGTATGGGGTCATTATTGTAGCAAAACTATTGCAAATTTGTGTGTGGAGAGTTGTGCAAATGTATCTCAATCCATGTGTTCTCATTTGCTGGTTTTTAAATTGCGTGTTCAGATGATAAAAGATTGAACGTAGTGGGCAAATGTGTTTTGTGTTTTTTAGTAAATTGCCCCTTCAAAGAGTAATATTCATCTGAAATGATATGATATATATGCATTTTAACACTGACATGTTATCTTGTTCTCTCCCAGCTGAGGAATACTTATGGGAATGTCTACAGTCTGTTCCTCGGTACCAGACCAGCTGTTATCATCAATGGGATGAAGGCCATGAAGGAGGCTATGGTGACCAAGGCCACTGATTTTGCTGGACGACCCCAAGACATGTTTGTCAATGACGCCACCCAAAGGAAAGGTAGAACAGACACAATATGTCATAGGGCAGAGAATGTTTTATTAAACTTAACTATTTGAAAAAATATATAGCGCATACTGTGTGTCAGAAATATCTTTCTATGCGTATACTGTATGTAGGGATGGGTCAAGTACCATGATTACTTATATATTTTGCTACAACATATGGTTGTGCAGTAAGTTTTCATTGCCATCATTAATGTATCACACTAAATGAAATGCTGAGAAATGGGGAAAAGGGAGAAACAGAAATTATAGGTCACATGTTGCCTAGTTTATCTTTGTAGAAGGCTTCTCTTCACTACTCTAAGTAAAGCAAAAGATGTGTAACTGTATAGCAAAGTACTGAACAACGGTTCAGCACTTCGCCGGACCGGAAGTTCACAAGCACTATAGTCTCTCATTGCCAGACCTTCCTCCACAGCGCTGCATAGGAGGGTCTGGCTAGTCCACGGCATTCCAGGATGGGAGAAAAACGTGCTCTGTTTCATTGGCATTTCTTTAAACCAATCACAATAGTCATTGGACAAAGCCACGGCCGCGAGCAAAGTAGCCTCGGGAAGGAACTTGTTTGTTTGTGTGTACGTTAAAAAGTTGTTTTAGTCATGCAACAGAAAAACTCACGTTGGACAGATAGTCTAGCTAGCTGTCTGGATTTACCCTGCAGAGATCTGAGGAGCAGTTAACCATAGTCCTCATAAATCTACCACATTTTAAAATTCCAACATAAAGAAAGCAGAAGGTTACGGACATCCGTGTAAAACAAGAATGATCCGGCGGAATTTGTGGCAGCACCGGAGCAATCCCGGAAGTGGAACGTCGTGGATATAGCCAGGATTTACCAGGGGAGGCCAATCATATTTGTCTTGGGTATCACGAAAGGCACCCATAAATAAAATGTATTATTATTATTATTATTATTATTATTATTATTATTATTGTTATTTGTATAATTAATGACTGACAATGGCTGGTCGTCAAGTGCAACCATGCTTATACTGTATACTCATTGTGTCACTACACCGGTTGTAGGAGTGGTTTTGGCAGATTATGGCTCTAGTTGGAGGGACCATCGTCGCTTTGCTCTGACAACCTTGAGGAACTTTGGTCTGGGGAAACATTCCATGGAGGAGAGGATTCAGACAGAGATACAATACACCATTGATACACTGGAAAAGAGTATTGGTATGTTATCTGAGGGTCCACACAATCCTAATAGAGATTCATAAGATGGGAGGGTTTTCTAAGCAGCACAAATACTCTAATATCGTTGATAATATTGCAAGGTGGATTTTCATTATGAATTTTCATTAATGCAAATTAATTTTGCATTGTGCTATGTTTAATGTTATTTTGTGTTCTTGCACAATGCTGTGTCATACTTTATGTCAAAATCATATTTTACAGGCAGTACCTTGAATCCTCAAGTTATATTTCATAGAGCGGCCTCCAACATCATCTGCCAGGTTCTGTTTGGGACACGCTACGAGTATGACGATGAGTTCATCAAAGTGATTGTTCAATGCTTTACTGAGATTGCCAAGATAACCAATGGACCATGGACTGTGGTGAGTGAAAGCATGTTTCTGCATTCAAACCTGGCTCAGAAATATTAACAAGTATAATGTTCAATCCAAAAGGATTGCACTCTTTTACAGCTAAACCTGCACAAATAACACAAAAGGACACAAAAGCACCTGCAAAGTTTAACATGCATCCTAGGTAATACATTTGGAGCAATTAGCCCCTTTCTATGCAAATGAGCCTCATTGCAACTCACAAAGATTAGCACTAATATCCACACACAGTTACAGGGAAATAATTATTAATATTAATAATAATAATTAATTAGGTGTGTCAAACCATGTAACTGTATACAAACTGGGAACTATATTCTCAGAAAGGGAAGCGGTGCTACTTGGGTGGAGTGATACGCTGCAGCTCTGAGCAGAGCTGCAAGCATATCACTCCGCCCAAGTAGCGCTCAGCAGAGCTGCAAGCGTATTACTCCGCCCAAGTAGCACTGCTTCCCTTTCTGAGAATATAGTTCCCAGTTTGTATACAGTTAGAAGATGGCTGTGTCTCATGTGACGTTATTTGTACACGCTGTGACTATACAAATCACAACATGTAAATAGGAACATGTTGCCGTTATTTTGTCACTTATTTGGAGCAGTAGGCTAGTTGGAGCCGGTTACCTCCAGGATCTGTGCTAAGCTAAGCTAATGGTGGAGCCGTCAGACAGAGTTACGACACGCACGGAGATGAGAAGGGTATATATCGACTTGTCTAACTGTCGGGGTTACGGTGAATAAGCTAATGTCCCAATAAGTCGGCATGTTCCTTTAAAGGCTTTTGCAACACAGTATTAGACAAATGTTTCACTCAAGTTGAAAGATTTGAGAATGTGTTACATCCTGCACTGCCCTACTATTCAGCACGAATACAAGGTCAGAATAAACTTTGCATCTGAATCCTAACTTGTCCTTCCATCCATCCATTCATACTCTGTGATTGCAGCAGGTGTATTTAGGCTTGTGGAAAGATGGCAAGACTATGAGAAGCCACCAAGGCCAAAATGTAATACTTTACTAGCACATGCATATATACTGGTACTAAAGTCTTGCACATACATACATACTTGACTTGCGCATACATATATACTTGACTTGCGCATACATATACCCACATACTGTACATATATACTTCATTTGCACATACATATATACTTCACTTACACATACAGTACAGACTTCACTTGCGTATACATGGGTACTTCAATTGTGCATACATATATTCTTCACTTCCACTCAGATACTGTATGTTCATACTCATGCACACATACATACATACATACTAACACATGTTATGCATGCATGTGCAAGTGAAGTATATATGTATGCGCAAGTGAAGTATACAGTATATGTATACGCAAGTGAAGTATATACTGTATGTATGTGCAGGCGAAGTATATATTTATGAGAGCGTGAAGTACCCATGTATGTGTGTCGTTTGTACCAGTATATATGTATGTGGAAGTGAAGTATATATGTATGTGCAAGTGTGTAGTAACAGTATATATGCATGTACAAGTGAAGTATTCAACTCTGGCCTAGGCATCTTCTCATAATGTTTGTTACAATAGTTAAGTAAGTAGGCTTCATTTGGCCAGTCTCAGCTCCATCCACGCTCCACCTCTTTCCCCATTTTTAGATTAGCTGGGAGTTAGGCTCTGCCAAAACACCAATGCTCACAGCCACCAGGACCCACACCCTTTGAGCTTCATCTTGGCTCTTTAGAAACCTATGGCTGATGTCACAGAGACTAGCGTCAATATTTTATACAGGCTACAGTTTGGATTGAAATAAACAAATGATTTATCTTCTTTTACAGCTGTATGACTCTTTTCCCATTATTCGTGGCCTGCCGCTGCCCTTCACTAAGGTCTTTAAGAATACTGAGGTATGTTAAAAATATACACAAATATAAAAAATATATTGGGTTAAGAATTAAACATGGCATTTATCAGGAGAAAAACATGTAATCAATATAAAATTATGAATGTTGACTTGAATTCTTTGCAGACTTGTCAGAATCTTGTGATTGGTTTGATGAACGAGCACAAGAAGACCAGAGTCCATGGAGAGCCACGAGACTTTGTTGACTGCTATCTGGATGAACTGAATAAGGTCTGTGTGTTTGTAGTCTCACATTGCCAGACACTCCTCTGAAGGAGAGTCTGGCTACTCCACACAGCATTCAGGGATGGGAGGAAAACCTGCTGGTTTAATCACCAATCAGAATCGTCATGGGCTGTACTAAACTTCACACAGAGCCGCTGCAAAATAGTCATGCGAGAGAAAACTCAGATTGGACAGATAGTCTAGCTAGCTGTCTCAGTTTACCCTGCAGAGATCTGAGGAGCAGTCAACAATCCTCATGAATCCACAGAATTTAAAATTCGAACACAAAGAAAGCGGAACAAGGGCGCGGGAAGGGGGGTGCTGAGGGTGCTGCAGCCCCCCCTGCTGGTAGGAGCTGGAATTTTTATTTTCTATTTTTTAAATGATTACTAATTCGCTGTCTGACATTATTTATATTTTTGTATATCAAATAATGAGGCAAATCGCAAAAAAGGGTTATGGATAGGTTCTAAAATATAGCCTACTAAAAAGTAACCGTTATAGCTGATAGAGGTGACAGTGAAAGTGAGTAAAGTGACGTGACTCGCTGAGAAGCGAGCAGGCTGAGACTAGTTGACTGGAACGTTAGTTGTAGAGAAGAGTATGTCGCAGAAAAGGATACAAGAGTTTTTCTTCCGTAATAGTAATGCGGCTGAATTTAGCAGGATTTTATCTGTAGATGTTACAGTTGATGTTTCCTCGTCCACCGCCAAGGCAAACTGCTGATCAGCTGTAGAGCCAGAGTCTGAAATAACGTTAGCAAGCAGCAGCCGAGCGGGCATGAGGATAAAACATACGACGAGTCCATAGCAACCAGTTCACGTGTTGAATTTGTTATTACCCAGTGTGCTTTGTTGAATGGTCTCAATGTTTTATTGTTTTATTTCATGTGAATACTAGTTTACTAGAGGAGTAACTTAGTATTTGAAGTAAGTAGTAATGCAGGAAGTGTGCATTTAGTTTCCATACTTATTATATTTCCACAACAATGTTAGTGAATAAATCTACTGAAATGGCCACCACACCATAACAGAGGAGTGTGATGCGTAAGATGAGAACGCAGAGGTTAACACGGTTATATTATGGCTGTAAAAGAACAAATGTTATTTCTATGACTTTGCTAAGTGCAAGTCAATATAGAAGTCAACATTAACTTTTTGGGGAGGTTTATGCATTTATGTTTATTTTAATTATAGAAAAAGTATTGCTGATGAAGGGAGGGTGATGTTTAAATTTTCTCCATTAACTCCTCCATTATCCCCTTATACTAATAATGAATAGTTCTTGAACTGTTGAAATCTGCCTTGTGGGAGAAATGATCAGGCATCTACTGTCAGAAATAGGTTCCTGTCAGAAATAGGTTCCTGTGCTCCTGAAGCGGAAGGAAAATATCAGCTTACAACCAAATGTATGCATGTTCTGCATGTATCTTTAGCCCATGTGTGTGTAGTTTTTATGCCCCACAGTGGGTTTTTGTGTGCATCAGTAATGCATAATTGCATTTAATGTCTGTTTGTATCAAAACAACCATTCTCTTCTTTTTAGAGAGGCGATGATGGTTCTTCCTTTTCAGAAGAGCAACTGGTTATGTACGCGCTAGATCTTCACTTTGCTGGGACAGACACTACCTCCAACACCCTGCTTACTGGTTTCCTCTACCTTATGACCTACCCACACATACAAGGTAAGCATGTAAATTGCTTTCCTGCCACTGGCTCCATAGTTGTACCATTGTCTTTCTTTGGTGGTTCATGAGAAAGAGAATCTGTTGGGTCAAGTCTGTACACAAATAGTCACAGAGGAGGTGCTCAGAACTGTGCTTGTGGAAGGCATTCTTAAACTAACCCCAAAGCTCTTGCTGATCGAGCGTCAAGGCACTGTGAACTTCCTCATGTGATTTACCCAGCAATGGAGCAGCTAAGCAACCACCACTGGAGTAACAGCCAGTTTGTGAGTAGCAAACTACCCAATTTACAAACCTGTCTGTCTGCACAAGTTAACATTATGAGATAGGGGAGAAAACATCCAGACTTGTTTGTATTTCTTTAAACCAATCACAATAGTCTTTGGTGGTGCTAAGCCCCGGATGCAGATACGGTGCGACAGTGTACATCCTGTGAGTCAGAGTAGTTTCTGTATATATCTTAGTATTTCCCGGAGTAAGTTTGCTTAGTTTGTGATATTCATTGTTTATTTGATGATGGGGTAATCGAATGGCTATATTTTAATTTATGGTCAGTTTTGGAAGGTAACAGTGCTATAGAAGTATGCCAAATTATATTGCTAATTATTGTTATCTCTCTGCTGTATCTGTCAGAGCGTTGTCAGCAGGAGATCGACGAGGTGTTGGAAGGGAAGGATCAGGCCAGTTTTGATGACAGACACAACATGCCTTACATGCAGGTAAATAATCAGACAGATTTCACTTAATTATTTTATTTTTATTGTATGTGTACACATGGGTCTGAGTGTAATTGTTAGAGCTCGACACAAACTCTGCTAACAATATATCTGGTGAGATAATCTGTTTAGGTTGGAGTTCTTGGGGTAGATCAATTATAATCACTGCTTTTAAACCACATTTATCATTACCTTTATTGCCTGGTTGTCAGCACATTGCTGGCAGGTTTCCATATTGCAAGTGTATTGGTCTTCTGTTTTTTGGCTGAGCTTCTGAGAGCCTGCATTGTTTTTTGTCTGCCCCATAAAGTCACACAAAGCATAAGAACATGTTTAAATCTCTCTTGATCCAGGCTGTGATCCATGAAGTGCAGAGGATAGCCAACACTGTTCCACTCAGCGTCCCTCACTGTACGACTAAAGACACAGAGCTCATGGGATATTCCATTCCCAGGGTAAGAACAAGGGGGTAAGCTTCTCTCCACAACACAAAGCTCTAACCTGGTCTCACAGAATTCCGTGAAATGAACACGGCCCCTTAACTTAGAATCTGTGGCAGTTTCACGGAATAGCCAGAAATTCTGTGACCCACGGATCCGCGATGCCATGTAAGTCAATGACAGGCATCATCCGTGGTCTACCCACAGATTCCCTGATCACAGTTTCTTTCTGCCAGTCGGCTGCAGCAGAGAAGCTGTATACATCTTCGCTATTATTGGTATTTTTAGCCCAATAACCGCTGTTTTAATCAACATTTATTCACCAGATGTTATCATGGTTCATGTGTATTTTTTAAAGTTATTATTTTGGTCTATTTCGGCCAGGGAAGCTGGATTGCTTTGTTGTTTATTGATATTTTTAAAACTATAACACTACATCTATCAACATTTATTTAGATGTTATCATAGTATGCATTTCTTTATTTTAATAATATTATATCTGTGTTATTACCAGTGAAATATTACAGTATGCTGTAAAACAGAACACTACGATATGAGCCGAGCCGATCTCCCACAATGCAACCCGGCCACTCATATCAGAGAATCAGACAGCGATCAGCGGGTCTTTAACGCCAGTATCGCTTCAATGTACATATAAATGTACATACAATAAATGTACATATATATATATATATATATATATATATACTAACAAAGATATATATATATGTATATATATATATATATATACATATATATACATATATGTATGTATGTATATATATATATATATATATATATATATATATATATATATATATATATATATTGCTTGAGGCTGCAGGGGTTGTGGAATAGCTTCATGATATTATGCATATAGGGTTGTGTGTAGGTTGCTCTTGTCACTGTGAAAGATGAGCAATAGATTGTGGCTGTGTGATTTGTTTCAGTCTGGCTACATATCACTTTGTTTATGTGGATTTTTATTGTAAGTATGCTGTATGATAAAACAATATGTCAAGTGTTATGTGTGAAGAATTTGAACTCAAGGCAGATATCCCTCCAGGAACAATAAAGTATCACTTGCAAAGTGGTCTCCATGATATGTAAAAATGAAAATGTTGTTGTAGGACTACACAAACACATAGTTGAAAAGGTCTCAACCTCCACAGTAACATATGTCAGTCTGAAGAGGATACATTACTCCTGCTCTGAAATATTGACCTCTGAACCTTGAACCCAGTCCATGTCATTTAGCAACAGAAGGTGCTACAAACATAGGATCAGCTGTTATAGAAAGCGCTGGACCTCAGCTGTCATGTAGATATGGTCTCCAAAGTATACCCCCCTGTAAGCACTGTCAAATATGGTAATAAGCTATTTTCACCTATTTAACGATTTCATTTCGTTGAATGGGCTTCATTCCATTTCAAATTGCCGCCGCCCGCCGGCTGACCGAACAAACAGTGCATGAGACAAATACATGAAACTGTATTTTATTAGGGGTCCAAGCCCGAGTGTCTGGAAGAACCAGCGGTAGCAAAGCTACGCTGTTCACACAGCAGGGCTGTGGAACCCTATTGTTTTTCTACTGATTTTCCTCCTTTTTATTATTCTTCTCCGCGTAAAAGTCCTGCTGCAGCCTAAACATGGTGGGCGGGTGCCATTTTCAGGACTGGTCCAGAACCTCGCAAGGACCTCAGGCGCAACAATTGACCCACTTCCACCACTAGGTGGCGCTATAGCAGAAGAAACGCAGTTGACCCTATAACTTCCAAACCATACATCGCACATTAAAAATACACATATCCACGCGTTCCCTGGATCCAACTGAATCTCCTGATATAGGTCACGCCCCTTTCCGCCAATACTTTTATGCGTGAAAAAATGTGTTTTATCAAAAACCTACTTTTCGAACTCCTCCTAGACCGTGCGACCGATCTGCACGAAACTTGGCAGGTATCATCGGCAAACCAACCTAACAAAAAATCATTAAAAGAATTTTTATAGGATAAAAATTGCGCATATTATGCACGAACAAATTTGTGTAGCTAACTATGAAAACGTACACTTTGCCATATCTCGGCTAAAATAAATGCTATCAGCGCGATATTTGGGATCCTTGTTCGACATGCCACGCTGAGGCTCTCTACTAGATTTGGCAAAGATTGACCTTCAGGGGGCGCTACAGTCAACGTGGACCAGTTTTGGCCCTTTTGCTCTATGGATGTTGATGGGATGTTTGCAACGGCAACGTACCGCAGACCGAAAATGGCCGAAATAGACCAAAATAATAACTTTAAAAAAACACATGAACCATGATAAGATCTGGTGAATAAATGTTGATTAAAGCAGCGGTTATTTGGCTAAAAATACCAATAATAGCGAAGATGTATACAGCTTCTCTGATGCAGCCGACTGGCAGAAAGAAACTGTGATCAGGGAATCTGTGGGTAGACCACGGATGATGCCTGTCATTGACTTACATGGCATCGCGGATCCGTGGGCTGTCACAAAATTTCCGGCTATTCCGTGAAACTGCCACAGATTTTGAGTTAAGGGGCCGTGTTCATTTCACGGAATTCTGTGAGATCAGGTTGGAAGCTCCTATGGCGCCATTTTGATGCTTACAAGCCATCACCCCCCGTCAAGGCTAACGATTGTGTCATAACCACGCAACCTACTGTAGCATAGTACCGTACAGTACAGGAGAAGCTCACAGGCAGTTTGGACTTACATTAACTGTTTAAGTTGAATTACTAATGTTAACTAGCATTTTAGTTAGCAATAATTAGCCTGTGCCTATGTTATCGCCTTACATATACCTACGCTCTCCGTCTCTGCAAAATTGATTGAGATTTCTCTTGGCACAGCTACCACAAGACTTACAACTTTCAGACAGTTTACTCACGTCACATCTACGTCGGCAAGCTTCGCAGTAACGCTCAGCCATCACCAGAAAAGTGCTTCTAATAGACTTCACTTGTCTCCGTCCAGAGCAACGGGATCTGTTATCTGTCCATTTCTTTAACTGTCTATGGGTAAGAAGCAATTGGTATAGTGAACACTATAGTGAAGTGTTGTGGAAATAAATGCTGTACAGTAGAATACCTTATTGTGGAGGCAAGGTGGTAACCTCTGTAGGGAACAAAGTTAAACATGACTTTTCTTAGGATCAACAGAAGTACATAACCAGGATAAGCCCATCCCCTACTGCTACTGTGTGTCAAAATCCCTTCGCTACGGGAAACAAGAACAACATCCGAGCTAGCAAGCTAACGTTACATGTTCAAAATGGCTGGTTTTGACGAAATTTTAAATTGTGCAATAAAGCAGGCCTCCTTGGTTCTTTTAGGGAATGACTGAAGAGAAAGAAGAAAGAATATGTTTACGGAATTTACTATCTTACTGTGATGTTTCGGCACCGATTGGCGGGGTTTTCTATGGACAAAGTACATGCAGCGGTTAGAGAAAATCATGTTTAGACAAGCTAATTTAAATAGCTTACATACTGTATTGTGTGAACGTTTTCTGCCCTTTTCTCTTTTGCTTCATTTTCTCCTCAGGGCACACTGATCATCCCTAACCTGACCTCAGTGCTGAATGAGGAGGGACAATGGAAATTCCCCAATGAATTCAACCCTCAAAACTTCCTCAATGACCAGGGAGAATTTGTCAAACCAGAGGCCTTCATGCCTTTCTCTGCAGGTATAAGAGCATAAAAAACAAAACACTGCTAAGGAACTCGTATCACAGCTGCAGTGTCATGCACAGGCAGGGTGGGTTTAGTCAAACTGTTGTGGATGACTTTGAGGTCTTTTTTTATGTCCCAGGTCCTCGTATGTGTCTTGGAGAGGGTCTGGCTCGTATGGAGCTCTTCCTCATCATGGTGACCCTGCTGAGGAAGTTTAAGTTCATCTGGCCTGAGGATGCAGGAGAGCCAGACTACACTCCAGTCTATGGGGTCACGCTGACTCCCAAACCTTATCGGATGAAGATCCAACTCAGGGCAACACAGTGAGGCTGTCTGCAGACACACAGACTGGCATGTTCCCTTTCCTATGTTGTCAGCAGCCCTATTCACAGCAGTCACTATCTAAATGACAGCTAACAACACACATAGTGAATTATGCCAGACGTCATGTCTACATCATATCTGTTAAGGTTACTGGCTACAATGTGCTTTTAATGTGCTGTGTGTTCCATTAAAGGGGTGATAGAATGCAAAACCGATATTACCTCGTCATAGTTGAAAAACGACAGTTTGGTGGGTAAACATACATAGGACCTCAAAATCCCATTGACACCTCTTTCCTATGCAAATCTCACAATTTGAAACAGCTGCTGAAAACGGGAGAATCTCAACAAAGCTCATAGTTGACGTCAACTCGGTGGCTGTCCCTTATTTGGCTCTAGGCTCTACCTTTGTCACGCCCCAAAATTTAAATACACCACTGACCTGAGGTCAGCTTAGTCTTCAGAACAGGTTGTGCAGATCTCAGAAATTTTATACATTTTATACACTGCAATTTCATTACAAAATTCACTTCTGAGACTTTTTTTATGCGAGACATCAACAATGTAGAGCTCAAATATGGGCTGTTTTACAAAAATGTATGGCTAATTGCAAATTTTGTATGACTGTATCGGACTTGCGAAGCTCCACAATCTGCCGAGTCAGCTGGCAGCTGCCGGCCGGGTTTGATGCCCTCCCAGTGTGTGTGTGTGTGTGTGTGTGCGTGTGTGTGTGTGTGTGTGTGTGCAAGCAGCGCTGTATCTGCCTGTGTGTTTGTGTGTGTGGGTGTGTTTATAGCAGCCATCAATTTTTGTAAAACGGCCCATATCTTAGCTTTAAATTGTTGATTTCTCGCATAAAAAAGTCTCAAAAGTGAATTTAGTAATGAGAACAATGTATAACACTGCAGTGTCTGTGTCTCCTCTCCATTGTATTCGTATGTGCTTCGTTCAACCAATCAGCGCGCAGCTCATCTAAATATTCATGAGCAGACCATATATCCCCTGACCAAGATCCCCTTACCTTAATGAAATTTGAACCCAAACCATAATGTTTCACTAGCCCAAGTTGTTTTAGTGCCTAAATCTAATCAAACCTTAACCATAGAATTGTAACATCATAAACAGATTTATTTTCCAACAGTGATTTTTAACGTTTTTTAAAGGAACAGACAAATGATGTTGTCATGCCGATGGGAGCAACAAATCAGAAAACACTTTCATGAGTAGTTTGAGTAGGGCTTGGACAAACAACGTATTTTGCTGTTTATTTTGGAGAAGTTTTTGATTCCATCACATGTTTTGATATGTATACTTACCACTTAGCCTACCTATGTATTCAAATACATATTCAAATTGAATTGAAATAGTATGCTTTGATATGTAATTGATTTATATGTGACTGATATGATGGAGGCCTTTCTGGCCAATTCATCATCTTTTTAGTCTGATGTGCAACATTTATTGCAATAGCATTTTAATGATATGCATTTATGATTTACAAAAATAAATAGAAACATTAACCAAATTGTCTCAGTCTCCCCATTGTGTCTCTGTTTTGGTTGATAGACTGTACATTACACAACCAAAAGGCAAGAAGTAAAATATAATAAAAAACATACAGTACAAATGCATTATGGACTGACTGTGACAGGGGTCTCACTGAAGCATGAAATAGTTGGTAATGTTCTTAAAAATGACTATAAAATCACAACTCTCTGTTACAGTGATAATGAAAATAGTTTCTCAGCCCAAAACTAAAAGTGGTATCAAAAACCTGTTTTACTATAAATGGCACAATGATTCATTAAAGATGATGATATATGATGTTTACATAATCTTCAAAATTTTATAGCACTGGTTGCTATGGTGTTGGGGCACAATGAAGAAGTGGAGGAGGGGCGGGGGCAGACAACATCTTAGGCAGATCAGAAAGTTAATTTCAACATACAGTGTGTAATTTTCTGCCGCTAAAGATGGACTTTGGTGCTCTGTCTCAAGAGCCAAAAAGCTTGTGTACACTTTTCCACCACTGCCTCTGATTCCCACATACAACATTAACAGGATGTCATTAGGACATCCTGTTAATAGCTCCCCGGTGGTTAGGTAGTCCGGAATACATTCCGGGAGTGGAGAAAAACGTGCTCTGGTTTATTGCTCTTTCTTTAAACCAATCACAATCATCATGGGTGGCCAGAAAGAGCCACAGTGCCACTACAAAACAGCTTCGGGAAGGAACTTGTTTTTGTAGAACGTGTACGTTCAAAAGTTGTGTTAGTCGTACAACAGAAAATTCAAATTGGACAGACAGTGTAGCTAGCTGTCTGGATTTACCCTGCAGAGATCTGAGGAGCAGTTAACCATAGTCCTCATAAATCAGTTCCAACACATAGAAAGCGTGAGGTACATCCAGCCGAAAAGAGTGAAATGCGGCAGAATTTTGGGCGGCAGTGGAGTAATCCCGGGAGTGGAAAGTCGTGAATATAGACTAAATGTCTTGAAAAACTAAACTTGATATGGAGCTTGGAGGGTGCAATGGTGTTGCATGCTTAACTCAAGTCTATAAATAGTATTCTCACCAGTGGTGGAATGTAACTTAGTACATTTATTCAAGTATTGTACTTGAGTACAAATTTGAGGTACTTGGACTTTACTTGAGTCTTTTCTTTTCATGCCACTTTCTACTTCTCCTCCACTACATTTCAGAGAGAAATATTGTACTTTTTACTCCAATACATTAATCTGACAGCTTTTGTTACTAGTTACTTTGCAAGTTAAGCTTTTTACACACAAAACTTATTTTTAAACATATTCTTTTACACATAATTTAAACTTCCCAAAAATATACAGGCCTACATGGACAGCTGAAATGATTACTTAATTAACTTAATTATTAGTGAACTGTTTTGATCGTTTCCAGTTTCCAATGAGTCCAGTGAGTCTGGGAGGGAGACGACGAGGAAGATTTTGACCAACCACTTATAACACTTCATGATGGTGGAGGTGGGTGCTGGGCAGTAATTATTCAGGCAAATATGAAATCAATTAAGGGTGAATGAATATTTTGAGCTTGTGAAATAATGTTCAGCTGTACAATTATTTTGTGCCCACAGATATAATTTACACTTGTGTAAAAACATTTTGTAGGTAGAATTATTTTGTGCATTTGTAATTAGAATTTGTGGAGGAAGATTTTTAACAGTGAGGTTTGTGTCTGAGCGATGGATACACAAATGTCCTATCTGTGTGTGCGACCCTGAAGTTACAGACTACAAGCTACGAGTTACACGGACAATATTTTGACCCTGTTTTTACGCCTGAGCTGAATAGCCAATCAGCACAATTCCCGTTAATGCCCTCAGGCACCACTCAGGAAATCAAACCACTATGCAAAGTCATTCATGCTATCAGACTTTTGGAATGAACATCTTACTGTATTTTACTATTTATATTGTTTGTGTATCATTTGTCTGGGAATCTTATTTATTTATGTATTTATTTATTTGATCATTGTTCTTAACTTGAACTGTGTATAGTCATTGCTTTGCCCTCGTGTGTTGTCTCTGACATACCCCTGCCAGCTGTTTATGGGTAAATAAATAACAAATATCAAGATGGTGCATGCATCCCAGGGTTATTTAATTTTGCATATTTATTAGTTTATGTGGTCGTTGTTGCAGAATTCCTGAACAATAAAACGTCGTCGATATAGGCCACCTAACAAAAGATCAAGGCATTTCTATGTCTGTAGTATATATATACATTATGAGTATGAAAAAATAAGTGGTTACACTTTGATGAAATCACATGCTTTTCTTGGGTTCATGTTGAAGTCTCCACCTTCACAGCAGGGGTGTTGCGAGACAAAGCTTTCCTGTTGCTTGTGTCCCTTGTGATCAGGCATTTGGAAAAGTACTTAAAATGTAAACATGAGTGTATTTTGTTCTAGATTAGGATCTCCAGTTGTGTTCTCTGCTCTTAGGGCGTTGGGTGTTAAAGAGGTTGTAAAGTGTAATTCCTGTCATCTTGAAGTTTGTAACAGACTTGCTCAGTTCTAGATGAGTTTAGGAATTCACCAAAAGGCTATTCATGCTACGTTGCTAATGTTTTAGCAGCTTCAGTCTGATGGCTAACTTTTGTTTTTGTTGTGCCGTTTGAACAAGTAACGTTATTGTTAAATACAATTTTTAACAGGTGCTTCCTGACATTAAGCCACAGGCACTTATAGCTATGGTAATGTTGAATCGCTAGCAAGATTTGGAAGTATCTGCAGCGGGCTGATAGGTCCATCCGCTTCCCCCACCGCAGGGAGACTTCTTTGTGGAGAGGTCAATAGACAGCCCAGTATATATATGTTCTACCAGCGGGGAGTGAAGCGGTTGAAATATCCTGTTTCCCTTTTTAAATGACTAACAGATTACCGCCACCTGCTGGCATGGAGAGTAATTTCCTCTTACACAGGCACAGAACATACATGCTACTCAGCTGTAGTCGTTGCTGTGTGTTCAAGTGTAACTTTTTGGCCAAGACGCAGGCAACGCGAGGAGAGTTGAAGCAACGTCAGATTCAGGCTTTATAGCCACTAATTCTTTGATGTCTGCTCGGTGTGTCAGCACTATAAACTGTTTCTGCTTGATGTTACTCTTCACCATTTGCTTATTTACTTTGCTTTGGGGAGCAAAGTCCACAACTAGAAGGGGCAGGACTAAGAGCTGAGCTACACTTTGAAAGCAAGTCAATTACCTTGCCTCTTCAGTTCAATCCAGTCCATCAACATGTTTGCCTCAATCTTCCTGATATTGCTCTGCTTTGTCTTCCTCGTCCTTCTACTAAAATCCCGGAGGCCCAAGAACTTTCCCCCAGGACCCCCTATCCTGCCGATACTAGGGAACCTTTTGCACCTGAGCCTAGAGAACCCTCTGAAGGACTTTGAGAGGGTAAGAAAGAACACTGAAATTAATGTTTTGCTCTTCCAATGACTGAAATTGTTATGGCATTGATGTAGTTACTAATAAATTACAGTATCTACTTAAAATGTGTCTCCAATTGTTTTTCCTAATAGTAACAGTTTCAGCAATTGCTGGACCACACTGCACTTCTAGACTATGAATAAAACCTATTGGCTGCTGTATTTTAAGTGTAAAATAAAGTGTAAAGGTTACTCACAACAGGTTGTCTGTAGAGTTGACTGCTTGTGCACTTGGACCATAGCTGTACTAGCTGTACTACAGTGGTATAGGTATTATTGTAGCAAAGTTATTGCACATTTGTGTGTGAAGAACTGTATCTCAATCCACGTGTTCTCATTTGCTGTTTTTTAAACTGCACGTTCAGATGATAAAATAACTTTTTTTGTGTTTATTAATAAATTGCCCTTTCAATGAGTAATATCCATCTGAAGTTATGGGATATACTGTATATGCATTTTAACACTGACATTGTTATCTTGTTCTCTCCCAGCTGAGGAAGTCTTATGGAAATGTCTACAGTCTGTTCTTCGGTACCAGACCAGCTGTTATCATCAATGGGATGAATGCCATGAAGGAGGCTATGGTGACCAAGGCCACTGATTTTGCTGGACGACCCCAAGACATGTTTGTCAATGACGCCACCCAAAGGAAAGGTAGAACAGACACGATATGTCATAGGGCAGAGAATGTTTTATTAAACTTAACTAATTTAAAAAAAAACATATAGTACATACTGTATGTCAGTAATGTATCTCTTTCTAAGCATGTACTGTATGTAGGGATGGGGCAGGTACCATGAATCCATATATCTTGCTAAAATGTATGATTGTGCAGTTTACATTTTTATTGTCATCATTACTGTATCCCTGTAAATTAAATGCTGGTAAATGGTGAAAAGGGAGAAACAAGCACCTGGGGTAGACATTACAGGTCACATGTTCCCTAGTTCATCTTTGTAGGAGGCTTCTCTTCACCACTCCAAGAAAAGCAGAAGGTGTGGTAGTAACCTGCTATGTGACTGCACAGGGTATTCAGCCATGCTAACTAAGGGGGCTTTCACACCTGAAAGTCCGAACCATGGTCCGGACCAAGGTTCATGTGAACCAAGTTTTGGTTTCACACTGCAGTTATGCAATCACACTAAAGAACTATATGTGATAAAACTACGTCCTTTTGTCATCTCAAACGTGAGCTGCGTCTCCCAACAGTTGTAATTGATTGGTTTGTAGACAGGCTTCCCTGTGCTCTTGTATCCTATCTCTGTGTCAGAGTTTTTCCCGCTGACTGCTTACCTCCCCATGCTACCGTGGCGCTTTTTATTTTGTTGCGTTGTTGAGAAGCAAGACACGGAACTTTACTTGGGGTTTGAGGAGCTGCAGCCTTTATTCAAATACAAACTGAAACCTACACTTTACATTTACTACCACAGTGCTCATATTATGCTCATTTTCAGGTTAATAATTGTATTTAGAGGTTGTACCAGAATAGATTTATGTGGTGTCTAACACCCCAACCGGCACGTCAGACACCACCTACCAAGAGCCTGGGTCTGTCCGAGGTTTCTTCCTAAAAGGGAGTTTTTCCTCGCCACTGTTGCACTGAATGCTTGCTCTTGGGGGATTTGTTGTTTTTTTTGTAAATTATAGTGTGGCCTAGACCTACTCTATCTGTAAAGTGTCTTGAGATAACTCCTGTTATGATTTGATACTATAAATAAAATTTAATTGAACTGGTTTAATTTTCAGAAAACACCATATTTTTGTTGTACTGCACATTGCTGTAGCTCCTCTTTTCACCCTGTGTTGAGCTCTCTGTTTTAGCTACAGAGTGAGACATCTCACTTCTGTACCATCTTTGTTGGGAGTCGCACATGCGCAGTAAGTACTGCTAGCTTGTCTGTTGCAGAGTATGAGGGAGTGCCACGCTAGCAGCTAGGCAAGGATTATAACGTTCATCACGGAAGTAAAGGCTGGACTACAATAGAGCTGTTTGGAGCAGTTTGTGAACAATGTTTTTCAATGTCTTTGGTAAGTCCCTTTGGGGTGGACTTTGGGCTTTTTCACTTAGTAAACATGCACGAAAATATATATAACACAATAAAGGAAAGGGAAAAAGCCAAAAAGCATAATACGAGCACTATAAAGGACCTTCCCCGGTCTTATAAAACCATCCAAAAAATGCGTTCATAGTAGAAACGAACCGGACCATGGTTCAGCTTGATCCGGACCAAGACTAACTCTTGTGGTCAAACCAAATTTCTGTGTTTTGTGTTCCGGAAAAGCTTTCACACCTGTAATTTTGGTTTCGGATCAAACTGAAAAGTCCGTGAGTCCGGACCAAACGAGCTAGGTGTGAAAGCCCCCTAAGATTACAAACTGTAGGAAGCAAAAATGCGTGTGAACTGGATAGCAACGGTTCATAACTTCGCCGGACGTTTACATGAAATATTACCCATCAGTCATTGTGCCTTGCTGACATTTACGCCACATGGACCGAATTGGACCCTTGCCGGCACGTGGAAGGTATACATGTAGCTTCATAGTCTCCCTTTATCACAACCATAACATTCAACCAGACAGTTAGACTTAAGAATTAACATCACTTTATTACATTGTAGGTAATTTGGAATGGGCTTCCACCTATGCTACATCTATAAAAAAAAACATTCCACACATATAAAAGAGGGCTAAGACAGCTACAGGAAACAAGAAACTTAACCAAGAGCATAATAATAAAAAACATACACTGATGCTGTGATAGATAAAAAGAAAAACGTGGGGATGCACAGATACCACTTTTTTGTGATAAAATGTTTTTTTTTTTCTTAAAGAGAGCAAGAAAAACACATCCAGTACAGAAACAGTGCATGGGATACTTAACAGTTAAGAACGTTTTGCTTCACTCTCCCCCAAAACCTTCCCCGGTGGTGACCCCCCCCCCCCCCCCCCACCCCAAAGATCTCAGGATAAGTTAAAGCAATACAGCATCATACACTACTTGCATCAAGCATAGGCAGAAAACCAACATCCTCATTTCACTAGCTCCTTTACCTTATCATACGCACCAGCCCACTGTGAAATAGATTACATCAAGAAAAGTGTTTAGCCATTGTGTAAGTGTGTGAGGACGTTGCCAGCCGAGAGCCAGCTTCTTTTTAACTGCAGCTAGGCCTGCTAACACTACACATTTAGTGGGATATGATAATTGGAAGTCATTTAAGAGCATGGCAGATAGTGAACATGGTACTACAGTGCCCAACACATCTGACAGTGTAGAGGAAACCTGACTCCAAAAATCTGCTGCATTCCCATAATATATGCATGAAAGAGCCAATCTTCCCATCAGCGGGGAGGTTACATATTGCGGAGGGACTAATTCTCATTATGTGGCATTTCCTTGGAGTAAGGTAAGTCCTGTGGATAAAGTTCAAATGGATCTGCTGATGATCAGGGTTCTTAGAGGATTCTACCACAGCGGACCATACTCTGTTCCATAGTATTGATTCATTATCAACAGGAAGACCCAGATCCCTAGACTGCACATGTTGTACACGTCTTGTAAGCAGATGAAGAAAACAGGGAGTAGGCCTACAATACAGGTACCAAACTCTTGGTTTGACCCTCCTTATTTAAAACACAATGTGCAATGCGTGAGGGATTAGGACCTTAACTGAGGATATAGAAAGTGCTACAATTTCCCATAAACGTGAGTTTCAAAAACCTACTGTGGTCTTCTTCACAATAAAACATCTTTGGTGATACCTCAATCGATCACTGACAGTTTGAGGCAGGCGCGTAGGAAGTAATGGGCCAGGGCGGCACTGGCCCGCCCACTTTACTCACTGGCCCGTCCAGCCAAGTCAAAATACATTTTGTTAGGAAAAATATTCAAATGTATGTAAAAGAAAAAAGAAATAATAACAGAACTAGTTCGGTGTTTAATGCGTATTTTCTTCTGATTAAAACAAAACTGTTTAAACCATACAACCAAACATTTAGATCAAACGCCTTCGGAACATAGTTGGTTTCTATGGTAACAACAGCCGCACTGTCCAAAATTCTGAATCCCACTATGGCCACGCCAAGACCCGCCCTACGAAGCAGCTCGATTGGTTGGGGTTAGGCATTTCACCTCGAGTGGTTAAGGTTAGGATAGCGGATTGGTCAGGGGATAGGACCTGAACAAATGGGGTTACGTTACATTGGACGCCTGGCCAATAGTAGTGATTGAAGAGCAGGTCTTGGCGTGGCCATAGTGGGATTCGTAATTTCGCGTCCGGGCTGCTGTCAGTACCCGATCCGTTCCGCCTGCCCGATCCGTTCATCGCATGTGCATAAGTCTGCGCATGCGCAGAAGCTCATGCTTTTACGACCCTACCTGATCAGTTGTACGCTTGCGCGGTTGCCGGTAGTTAGCTATGTTTTGGACATTCCGCCGGTTGCTGGAAGAAAACATTAGACATTGACAGTACAATTTGTTTGCTGGAGTTGCCTAAAGTAGCTGTTATACGGAGGGTTGTCCGGGCATCCAGTACGACACCACGTAGCAAATTAAACAAAGACTTAGCTACGTTGCTTAATTTCTTTGCAACTTTGAAGATAATTTGCTAACGCTAGCTAGCCTGAGCTAGGAGCCTTGCTCCGTCCTGCTTCAGGTTAATCATGCTTTAAATAAGGTGTAATCATGTGTATACACCTCTCACTTCATGTGTTTGTACTTTTATAAAAATATAAGGTAAAACAGGGCTACAAATGAGATCTCTGTGAGAGCCCAACATGCTCCTATAGCTAACTATTATGTAGCTGCATGCTAACGCAACACAGCTGTAATCTTGGCCAACGGTGGTGATTTTTCACGGTAAAGTCCTGCCATATACTCTGCTGCTACCGCGAACAATCACCAATAAAGGCTTCTTTACATGTCCCAGCACTAAAGTGACCGGAATTTTGGGAGAAATTACCAGTATTGGCCAAGATTACAGCTAGCTATGTCACATTAGCATGCTACATAATAGTTAGCCGCTAGGAGTATGCTAACGTTAGATTGTAATGGAACGAAGCAGCACTTTCTAACGTCAGAAATCTCAGATAAAGGCTTCTGAACCAAACACTACCCAATTGGACATGTTTCAGCAGGAATGAGACCCGGAATTGGGGAGAATTTAACAACAATGGCCGACAAGATGACATGTTTACTGCCATTACCATGTAGCTACTATAGTGGTATACAGCAGTGGTGGCTGGAAGAGCTGTCATCCATCTTTGAAAGGACACTTACTTTATTAGTCAAGGCCATAGACAGGTATATTAATAATTAATTAATGGTCTATGGTCAAGACGAAGTATTACCAGTAAAACTATCAACATAACACACAACACAACAATGACGTCGCTAGCGGTTTTGTATCAGTGACAACAAGTCTTAATTTAAATATCTTTATAAAAAAAGAAAAATATGCTGCCAGTTGCAAGGGGGCAGGCTTCTCTCCTCAGAGCGAAGCTGCGATGGCGCCATTTTGCTAGCCCTGTTCCCATCAACCCCGTTAGCATCCCATTGACTGCAATTCATTTTGGCGTCACTTTGACAGCCAATAACTTTACATCTGAAGCGTTTAAAGACTTGATTTGTCCGTTGTTTATTTCTTAAGAAAAAATGTACACAAGGCTACATTACCTTGTACCTCACGTTATGGCTCCGTAGCAGACGTTTTTATAAAAATAGGCTAACGATTGCGTCATAACCACGCGAGTTACTGTCGCATTGTAGAGGAATTACCGTATAGTACAGGAGAAGCTTGCAGGCAGTTTCGACGTACATTAGCTGTTTAGTTTAATTACTAATGTTAACTATCATTTAAGTTAGCAATAATTAGCCTGTGCCTATGTTATCTCCTTACATATACCTACGCTCTCCGTCTCTGATAGATTGGGAATGATTGAGATTTCTCTTGGCACAGCTACCAGAAGACTTACAACGTTCAGAGACGTTGTTCACGTCACATCGGCGGCGGGAAGCTAAGTTTGCAGCTGCGCAGTAGGGGAGAGTGGGGTAAGATGAGCCAGTGGGTAAGTTGACCCACCCCCTGTTTCTAGGCAACTATGCACATTTGGTGTCATGTGACCGTACATTCTGAAGGACTCCATAATTTTTATTTTGTTGTGAAGAGGAGAAGCACATGGGACAAGAGGTAAGTTTATTTTTCTTCACAAAACACTTTTTTGCTCGTTAAAGTAAATTTTCTGCATTGCAGTTGTGTATGGTACATGTTGGTGATTTGTCAACATATAAAACCATGTGAATCATTAAACTAAAGGTCAGCCTGAATTGCTAAGCTGGGCTGTTTTTACCAAAATGGTGACTATGGGGCAAAGTGAGCCAGATGATGTGGGGTAACTTGAACCAGTGGTTCAACTTACAAGTCTGTAAGTTCAAACTGTTCTTTTCTTCTCACAAGTTCAAAACTGTGAAACTGTTTAACAAAATTGGAAATTAGAAGTGAACACACTGGAGGGACGTTCTTTCTGCCAAACACTTTTATATATATGTGTGTGTGTGTGTGTGTGTGTGTGTGTGTGTGTGTGTGTGTGTGTGTGTGTGTGTGTGTGTGTGTGTGTGTGTGTGTGATTGGACTTGATTAACAGCATAAGTAATACAGCATATAACCATATTTCTTGCTCCTGAAAACTATGCTGGCAGTCCTTCCTTAACAGAAATGTTTAAAACTATTGTTCACCAATACAAAAAAATAAAAGATTAAAGGGAAAATTAAACTTTAATTGGTTTGTTTTGTGTTGTTTGATGTAGTTTTAAAATAATTAACATTGTTTGGAAAGGTAAATGTATTATTACATTTTTTTCTTTTTATTATGCTTGCATTAAAACGTGAAAAATAGGATGGTCAATTTACCCACTGACTGGGATCAACTTACCCCTACCCTGGGGTAAGTTGAGTCACATGAACACTTTTTTTTTCTGAGGCTATATTTTCAAGGCTCTTTGTCATAGGTGCATTCTTATATTTTCAGTTGATAGGCAACATCCCAAATTAACAGTAGATATCTCCATTGTACTTCTGTCTCAATTCCCCTTGCCTGGAGATCCACATAAGTAAAAACTGGCTCATCTTACCCCACTCTCCCCTAAAGCTCAGTAACACTTTCCCATCACCGGAAAAGGGCTGGTAAGAGGCTTCACTTGTCTCCGTCAAAAACAGCGGGATCGCTGTGTCCATTTTATATACTGTCTATGGCCAGTTGCCGTCAAGTGTTTTTTAACGCATGCGTGGTATAAATCGCACAGGTTTTCTGCTACACAATTATGCACATGCGCAGAACGGATCGGGCAGACGGAACGGATCGGGTACTGACAGCTGCCTTCAGCAGCTAACTAACGTCGCCTTCAGCAGCTAACGTTAGCTAGCTGACTTTTTAGACAATGCGCCATGGATGTGTTAAGGAATGTAGGCTACTGTTAAAAGTTAACGCAACAACAATGGCTTCTCTTTTAAGTGGAATGGACAGTTTTCTTGGATGGAATAGAGTGTAAATAAGGACGAGTTTTCCTGCAGCATGTGCAGACATTTTCCCAGCGGAGCTGACAGCCCATCAGAGAGAGAGGAGGCCCTCACAGAGCTAACATTCATTAAAACGGGTTTCATGCTACTTGGGTTATTAATTAAGTAACCTAGTAACCTTTCTATTTAGTAAGAAATGGTGAACACTGATGATGGCTTCTAGCTGAAACACGTTTGTGTTTTGCCCACATTAAATAAGAAGATAACTTATCTGTGAGTGATGTAGTTTTTAATTTTCTTTGATCCTGTCACTGCTGTGGACTCGATACACTGTCTAAGATTTGGCGCCTTGCTGGTCACTTTTCATTATATCTTTCATAATTCAAACAATGCTTAGCTGGAAGTTTCCATTCTTTGATTTTCTTTTACTGCTGGTAGCATTCACTGCTCATGATCTGACCATAGTCCTGAAGCAACAATGCTGTTGCATTGTCATTGTTACATGTGTGATTTCTGTCTGATGTAGGCTGTTCTATGTCATGCAGTATATAAACGCCTTCTCTGCTGTTTGGGTTCATGTTTAGTTGCCACTTTGTGCAATAAAATGGTTAATTTTATAACAGTGCAGTGCAGAGCCAATGCTGCTGGTGCAAATATATTTTAGCCTGAATAGGTTAAAAACGACAGGTTTTTGTCTATATTGTTGTGTACAAACTTTTTAGACTGAGCTTTGTTGGTTGAGCATGTTGTAGACAGTACTGTTATTGTCGTTGTAATGCAGTATGTTGGAAGGTAAAAGTGTTGCTATTTTTTCAGTTTGTCCTTTTTGCTACTTCTAGTCTTTTTGAAAATGGCCCACTCACTTTTGTACTGGCCCGCCCAAAATACTATTTCTGCCTACGCTCCTGGTTTGAGGTAGGCCTAAGTGCTGTTATCTGCCAACAACATAATTGTTTTCTCTAACGTTGTTGTTAACGCTAACATTATAATGGAAAGCAAGCTTGTCGGCTTGTCAGCTAACGTAAGATGAGCGAATTGTGTTGTCCTATAATGTTAGTTCAATGTGAAGGATTTTGGCAAGACTAGCTCCTCCACTGCAATAGTATTGTTATCTGATTTTTAATGTATATCTTGTTGTAAGATAAGAGTGAAATGAAAACGAACACGTTATGAAACAAGACCCATTGGTGTCTGCTAATATTGCACCGGTGCCTTAACGACCGTTATCTACCGGACTGAATAGCAACGAGGATTTCGGTGTCACTTAGCTAAATGCCTGGCTGCACTTCTCTCTGATGCTCCTGAACGGACGTTAGAGGCAACAAAGACATCGCCGCATGTGACGCTAGTTAACACTACACTTGACAGCAGGTAACGTTAGCCTACCGTTGGCTACAGCTGGATTAAACACGGTTAAAATGCTGACAGTTAAACGGTGTAAAAGTGTATTTCACTGTAGAGGACATACGGTACGACAGTCTGTAGCAACAACACAGATGTTGCGTTCATTTGAAAACCACCTCACCAGCCTCGTGCTGCATTCAGAGTTATTGTAAAATACCCTTTTCCCATCCAGTGTTTTTTGTTGTTGTTGTTTAACAGGAATTGACTGGTGAAATAAGTTATTGTTATAAGTTATTGTTGTTACATTTTCAATAAATCATTTAATTTTGACCCTGTGGCCTTAGCAATAAATAAGCCGTTCTTTAATGTCGGCGACTTGTTTTGTGCTCCTTTTTTTAATATAGGCCTCTATATCTATCTACATATATATATACATATACATACATATACATATACATACATATACATATACATATACATACATATACATACATATACATATATATATACATATATACACATATATATACATATATATATACACACATATATATATACACATATATACACATATATATATATATATATATATATATATATATATATACACACATATACATATATACATACTCAAGGAACAGCAACCCGAACATCTGAGCTATAAAAACTAACATTACATGCTGAAACTGATACATTTTGAAAAACATTTTAATTGTGCAGCAAGGCAGGCCTGCTTGGTTCTTTTGGGGAAGATTTACAAAGAATATGTTTACGGCATTTACTCTCTCACACGATACACGGGTAAAAGCACTGTAACACTTTAAAACATATTCCTTTCCGAGACCAGGGTCGCTGTGTCCAGAGCTTAGCAACACCCAAGACAATTGTGATTAGCAAACAACTCCTGACTGTTCTTTTCTTCAACCAGACCCTTCTCCGCATTGATGTGGAGTGGGTCTGGCAATGCCAGATTCGGTGTCCAGCAATAAAACTGCAAAGTGTGAGATCAAATTGGACTTTTCTCATAATATGCACATTCATATTATGAGTAGTGGGATGGGATTAAGAATTGCTGGTGTAGAAGAATCTGGTCTGTTTGTAGTGAGAAACTTATCAGCATAGGTGTTTAATTTTAAAACATGATCATGAAGATTTACACACTAGATATTGCAGGCATTAATTGCACACGCTAATGGTTCAATGCCAAAAATGAGAAGCAGGGGACTGTATGGGCAGCCGTGCCAGACCCTGCGCTGTACTAAAAGAGATCTGAGAAAATATAATTAGTTAACTGAGAGAGGATACACTGTAAGGGCCTTAATTTAACAAATGAATTTATGACTGTTCAAAAGCTTTTTCTGTGTTACAGCAGCAGTGATGCAGCAATGACTTGATCATTCTCGAATAGATAGAAATGTCTCAGGTTTGAAAGTAAATTAAGAAGACCTGTAAGCTTATACTGTATATTCCTTGTTGTCCTACACTGTAGGAGTGATTTTGGCAGATTATGGCTCTATTTGGAGGGACCATCGTCGCTTTGCTCTGGCGACCTTGAGGAACTTTGGTCTCGGGAAACATTCCATGGAGGAGAGGATTCGGACAGAGATACAATACACCATTGATACACTGGAAAAGAGTGTTGGTATGTTATCTGAGGGTCCACACAATCCTAAAAAGGATGGGAGGGTTTTCTAAGCAGCACAAATACTCTAATATCTTTGATAATATTACAAGGTGGATTTTGATTATACATTTTCATTCATGTGAATGAATTTTGTATTGTTCTATGTTTAATGTTCTTTTGTGTTCTTGCACAATGCTGTATTATAATGTATGTCTTTTACAGGCAGTACCTTGAATCCTCAAGTTATATTTCATAGAGCGGCCTCCAACATCATCTGCCAGGTTCTGTTTGGGACACGCTACGAGTATGACGATGAGTTCATCAAAGTGATTGTTCAATGCTTTACTGAGAATACCAAGATAACCAATGGACCATGGACTGTGGTGAGTGAAAGCATGTTTCTGCCTTCAAACCTGGCTCAGAAATATTAACAAGTATAATGTTCAAATTCCCAAAAGGATTGCACTCTTTTACAGCTAAACCTGCACAAATAACACAAAAAGACACAGTGTAATTCCCAAAGCACCTGCAAAGTTTAACATGCACCCTAGGTAATTTGCATACATTTGGCGCAAAATTAGCCCCTTTCTATGCAAGTGAGCCTCATTGTAAAAACAGTTCAACTCACAAAGATTAGTAGGCTACTAATAGCAGACTGTAGTTGAGCTGATTCCAGTTTCCAACTTCGCCCCAGGGATGTCAGTTAAAACACGGACGGAGACAATTATCGCTCTTGACGCTTTATTACATAAGGCATAGCTCTGCTATGGCTGTGTATTTGTGTGTGGTTCTGCAAAGAAACAAATAACATTGTGAAGGCTACCATACACAATGCATATGAAGTATACATATAGGCTAGCAACAAACCCACTATTAATTACACTGTATCAATGTAATGTAACTACTGCAGCATAATACAATACAATAATAATACAATAATGTAGCTAAATACAAACGTGAGCAAGAGCTTCCAACAATCTGCATTATAAATCAACAGCCAAGTGCAAACTAGCTAACAGGTGATTAACACAAACATCGAAATTACCAGCTAACTTACTTAAATGTAAAAGAACTACAGACCAATACAACAACAGGCCCAAATGAACTGACAACGTAAGCTATGGGACTTACAGTTCTCAAAGACGCACACAACTGATTATCCTCTGGACTCACACAGTCTCTTTTCTCTTTCTCCCACTTTTCTCTCCGTGTGGCGCGTGCGTCCGCTCGCAGTAAGGCGCGTGTCCGCGTGTCCGCGCTACCCCCCGGCATGCAGCCACAATCACAGACGGACTTTTGTACAATTACCGAATTGGCCGCTGTCAGTTATCTATGGGCCGGCGCGGCACAAAAAAATAAAAAAATTAAAACAAAGGCCTATAAATTATATCGGCGATTCGGCCCAAAAGTGCGTCGGCCCACCGGGAAAATGCCCGGTATGCCCGATGGCCAGTCCAGCCCTGCTTATGGAGTGTGTCACTGCGCGATCTGAGTCTCAACGCGATCTGAGTCGCGTCGAGTTGCGCATGCTCAGATTTAAACAATTTACGGCATAACGACAATAACGGAAGATGGGAACAGCAATAATCGAAGATATAGAAGGTGGAAATCATTTCAAAAACGTTTTAGTTATCAAATGCTATCTATGATTGTTTGATTGCTAACGTTAGCTCATAACACCATTCAAGTAACAGCCGTTGTTGTGTTTGATTGCCAACTTGTAGCCAGCAGTGAACAAACTTGGTCATGTAGCTCCATTTTTACTGACTTTTTAAATTTTTTATTAACTGACGTGAGGGATCATGCCGTGAACATGTGATGCTTTACGCTAAATAATACATTACTGCCATTTCCACCTTCTATATCTTCGATTATTGCTGTTCCCATCTTCCGTTATTGTCGTTATGCCGTAAATTGTTTAAATCTGAGCATGCGCAACTCGACGCGACTCAGATCGCGTTGAGACTCAGATCGCGTTGAGACTCAGATCGCGCAGTGACAGAGTGCAACAACAAAGTAATTACAGAGATCCCAGAAGAGTCATGGAGATGCGGTAACCCTAACCAATCAGAGCAGACTGGGCTTTTCAGGAGGGGGGCTTAAAGAGACAAGTGCTCCAACAGAGCATCTCAGACTAAGGGTGAGGAGGAGCAGCAGCCACGGGCCGTATGAGAAAAAAAAGGGTTTTGACATTAAAGCATGTAAACATGTTCTAGCAGAATCACAAAATACATGTATGTATCTGAAAACATTATATAATAGGCCTCTTTTAAAAGCTGATAGGCTTTCGCAATACAGCGATACAAATGTCTTAATCAAGTTGAAAGATTTGAGTGTGCGTTATATCCTGCACTGTCCTCCTATTCTGCACAAAAACGAGGTCAGAATAAACTTTGCGTCTGAATCCTAACTTTGGATCGTCCGTCCTTCCATCATTTGATTCAACTCTGTGATTGCAGCAGGTGTCCGTGCTGTTTAGGCTTGAGGAAAGATGGCAATACTTTATCATAATCACCTGCAAATTTTCCCAGTGCACATTGAAGATTAGGGTTTGAATGAGAGGGGTTTGACTCCCAAGACAAGACGATGCTCACCCGACTGGCCAATAGGAACGTGGCCCCGCCCATGACATTATTTTCACAGCGAGAGCAAAATCCTGACAAGAGAGCAAGAAATTGCATCGAGAGCAAATACTTAGGTTTTGAGCTTTTGAGAGAAACAAATTTTTTTTAGATTAAATGTTTTCACACTGATAGCAAAAAAATATATATTTGAGATTTTTTTTCTCAGAATTTTTTAAAAAAAAATTCAAATTTATATTTTTTTATGTTCTATGACAAAATACTTTCTCTCAACACTTTTTTTAGTCTCAAATATAATTTCTTTGCTATTGGTATGAAAACGTTTTCTCTGAAATATTTTTTTTTCTTCTCATAAAATGCTTTTTTGCTATCAGTGTGATAACTTTTTCTCTCAAACTTTTTTTTCCTCTCAGATCATTTATTTTCTCGCATGTAATAAAGACACAAATCTAGCTCCATATGAACCACCTGTGGCAAACCCTAACACTCTAAAGACACCTTTCTTTAGCTTGACAAACTTCCTCACCTTCCCTCACTGACATTGAAGTGTTGTTTTCTAAATAACCACAGAATCTTAGCTTGCAAATTAACCAGTAGTTACTTTGTATAACTAATGCACTACTTTCCATTCAAATGAAATATGTGTGGACAAAACAATTACAGCATTTATTCCAGGAAGCCAAATCTGTGTTTTTGGCTCAAGCGGAACCTTCTGGGTCTAAAAGGTTAAGTGCCTAAAATGGCAGTTCATCGAAAGTCCACTTGAGGTTGGCTCCAAAAGCGAGTTAGTCCTCATAGACCCCATGTTAAAATGCCTAACTTTACAGCAGAAAAATAAAAAAATATTTACAAAACTGGTACCAAAAACGTTTTTGTTCACTCTAGATAATTTTCTATACGGTGGGCGATTCTTTATCTCTCCTGTTTGAATTATATTGAAGCAGGCGCGTAGGCAGTAATAGGCCAGGGAAGCAATGGCCCGCCCACTTTACTCACTGGCCCGTCCATCCATGTTTGATCAAAATACGTTTTGTTAGGAAAAATATTTAAATGTTTGTAAAAAAAAAAAAAAACAGAACTAGTTGTGTGTGTTTAATGCGTATTTTCTTCTGATTAAAACAAAACTGTTTAAACCATACAATCAAACAATTAGATCAAACGCCTTCGGAACGTAGTTGGTTTCTATGGTAACAACAGCCGCACTGTCCAAAATTCTGAATCCCACCAAAGCCCGTCTACGGAAAGCCGTTCCACTCCCCATTCAGCCATTGTACCTACTTTGGTTGCAGTTCCACCAGAGTTCCACTGGGGGTGATCGCAGGCGAGTGCAAAATGAATGGGACCCTATGGAGCTAGACGGATAAATTTGTCTCTTTCGCCTGATTGTTGTTGAGAAATCTCAGATTTGATTGTAGTTTTTGCAAGTTTAACATGGATTATAGGTCAAAAGTTGAATGAACGAGTACTTATGCCCTTTCGATTTCTAACAGGTTGAGTCGTTGTTGACCATACCACGCTAGCATTCTGCTAATGAATGCTGATTGGTCAGTGAAGGACTGATTATGATCGGAGATCCCGCTTGACGGCATCCGAAGCGGAGCCAGAATGTCAAAGTGAATATGGTCGTTAAAACATTAGCAAACCTCTTTCTAGCATGTGTATTGACAGGGAGAGTCTAACCTGTTAGCTGTGTTGTCGATGCCTCGAGAGAAAAAAGGAAGTGACTCAGAGCTTGCCGTAAAGCAGTATCTCTGGCCGTATATGTGTATGACGTCATTAACATTTTAAAAGGCTTTTTAGAACAAAAAAGCGACTTTAAAAAAATCTAACACCCAGCAGTATGTATTTTGTTTGCCTCCCCTTTCGAATGCAACATTCAAATTACTAGACAAAAACTCATATCCTGAGAAAAGTGGGTTTTTAGGGGTATAGCTCCATAGAGTCCCTTTCATTCCGCACTCGCCTGTGAGTGCCATCTAGTGGAACTCAGAACCCGGAAGTAACGAAGGCGTGGAACTTTCCAAGGGGGCAGGCTTCTCTCCTCAGAGCGAAGCCGCGATGGCGCCATTTTGCTAACCCCTATCCATCACCCCCCCGTTAGCATTCCATTGACTGCCATTCATTTTGGCGTCACTTTGGCAGCCAATAACTTTACATCTGAAGCGTTTAAAGACTTGATTTGTCCATCGTTTATTTCTAAAGAAACACGACAATGTATAAACCTAAATGTAAAAATGTATTACCTTGTACCTCACGTTATGGCTCCGTAGCGGACGTTTTTATAAAAATAGGCTAACGATTGTGTCATAACCACGAGACTTACTGTCGCATAGTAGAGGAATTACCGTATAGTACAGGAGAAGCTCGCAGGCAGTTTCAACGTACATTAGCTGTTTAGTTTGATTACTAATGTTAACTAGCATTTTAGTTAGCAATAATTAGCCTGTATGTTATCTCCTTACATATACCTACGCTCTCCTACACTCAGTAACGCTCAACCATCACTGGAAAAGTGCTTGTCTCCGTCAAAAACAGCGGAGTCACTGGGTCCATTTTTATATAGGTCTATGCTTCGTCCTATATTAGAAATTCTTTGATCCCACTATGGCCACGCCAAGACCCGCCTTACGAAGCAGCTCGATTGGTTGGGGTTAGGCATTTCACCTCGAGTGGTTAAGGTTAGGATAGCGGATTGGTCAGGGGATAGGACCTGAACAAATGGGGTTACGTTACCTTGGAAGCCTGGCCAATAGTAGTGATTGAAGGGCGGGTCTTGGCGTGGCCATAGTGGGATTCGTAATTTCGCGTCCGGGCTGCCTTCAGCAGCTAACTAACGTCGCCTTCAGCAGCTAACGTTAGCTAGCTGGCTTTTTAGACAATGCACCATGGATGTGTTAAGGAATGTAGGCTACTGTTAAAAGTTACCGTGACAACAATGGCTTCTCTTTTAAGTGGAATGGACAGTTTTCTTGGATGGAATAGAGTGTAAATAAGGACGAGCTTTCCTGCAGCATGTGCAGACATTATCCCAGCGGAGCTGACAGCCCATCAGAGAGAGAGGAGGCCCTCCCAGAAAACGGGTTTCATGCTTCTTGGGTTACTAGTAACCTTTCTATTTAGTAAGAAATGGTGAACACTGATGATGGCTCCTAGCTGAAACACGTTTGTGTTTTGCCCACATTAAATAAGAAGATAGTTTTTAATTTTCTTTGATCCTGTCACTGCTGTGGACTCGATACACTGTCTAAGATTTGGCGCCTTGCTGGTCACTTTTCATTATATCTTTCATAATTCAAACAATGCTTAGCTGGAAGTTTCCATTCTTTGATTTTCTTTTACTGCTGGTAGCATTCACTGCTCATGATCTGACCATAGTCCTGAAGCAACGATGCTGTTGCATTGTCATTGTTACATGTGCGATTTCTGTCTGATGTAGGCTGTTCTATGTCATGCAGTATATAAACGCCTTCTCTGCTGTCTGGGTTCATGTTTAGTTGCCACTTTGTGCAATAAAATGGTTAATTTTATAACTGTGCAGTGCAGAGCCAATGCTGCTGGTTCTGCCGGTGCAAATATATTTTAGCCTGAATAGGTTAAAACCGACAGGTTTTTGTCTATATTGTTGTGTACAAACTTTTTAGACTGAGCTTTGTTGGTTGGGCATGTTGTAGACAGTACTGTTATTGCCTTTGTCGATTTTTTGAAAATATGAATCGATTTGACCTACCAACTCGATTTTTAAATCAAATCAATTTTTTCCCCAGCCCTAACCACTAGATGGGAGAAATTCTTACACAATGTAGCTTTAAGGAATGGTTGCTTTGAGTGACAGGTGGATGGCATCACAGGAGGCTAGCATAGACTGTAGGCTTCATTCGGCCAGTCTCAGTCACCTCTTTTCCCATATTTGGATTAGCCGGGAGTTAGGCACTGCTAAAACAACGACAGTCGGACCCACACACTTTGAGCTTCATCTTGGCTCTTCAGAAACCTATGGCTGACGTCAAGGTCTAGCATCCATGTTTTATACAGACTACGGTTTGGATTGAAATAAATTAATGATTTATCTTCTTTCACAGCTGTATGACTCTTTTCCCATTATTCATGGCCTGCCACTGCCCTTCACTAAGGTCCTTAAAAATTTTGAGGTATGTTAAAAATATACAAAAATATATTGGGTTGAGAATTTAACATGAAATTAATCAGTGGTAATAATATTGTTTAATTCATTCAAATTATGAATGTTGACTTGAATTCTTTTCAGACTTGTCAGAATCTTGTGATTGGTTTGATGAACGAGCACAAGAAGACCAGAGTCCATGGAGAGCCACGAGACTTTGTTGACTGCTATCTGGATGAACTGAATAAGGTCTGTGTGTGTGTGTGTGTGTGTGTGTGTGTGTGTGTGTGTGTGTGTGTGTGTGTGTGTGTGTGTGTGTGTGTGATATTTCAAAAGATTTTTAGATTACAACCTTATGTACGCCGCATGATCTGCATGTATCTTTAGCTTACGTGTGTACACAAGTTTGTGTAGTTTTCATGCCCCATAGTGTATATTTGTGTGCATCAGTAAGGCATAATAGCATTTAATGTCTGTTTATATTAAACAATCATTCTCTTCTTTTTAGAGAGGCGATGATGGTTCTTCCTTTTCAGAAGAGCAACTGATTATGTACGCGCTAGATCTTCACTTTGCTGGGACAGACACTACCTCCAACACCCTGCTTACTGGTTTCCTCTACCTTATGACCTACCCACACATACAAGGTATGCATGCACATGTACATTTCTTTTCTGCCACCGGGTCCATAGTTTTACCATTGTCTTTCTATTTAACATATGTATTCATTTCATGCTTAGGATTTTTTTCTATGAAAGTCATGAACAGAAAATGCATTTTTTTTTGTCTTGGGACTGAGTTGTTCAAATACCATTAATTGTAGACCAAAGCACAAAGCTGGAAGAGGCCTGTGTGGTGGTTGTCCTTCCAACCCGCTATACAGACACCATGGCTGCTTTAAACAATACATTTTCCCAGCCTCACCAGTTCACACATAACAAGATAGTTACAGTGATGTATGCTTCTGATATCCACAGAGTAAAGTCAAGGCCTTTAAGAGATTTGCTCTCAAACTTTGAAGACTGGTTGGGATGCTCAGGACCCTCGGTGCTGACTGTAAAACCTTACTAAGGTGTCTGCCATCCATCCAGTCCTTCATTCTGCTCATCCAATAACCAAGCTCCTATTCCAGGATCTACTCTAGACTATGCCATCTGGGCCCAGAAAGAGTATTTTGGGAGCTGTGTCGCACATTCTGGAGTTGATTGCCAGTGAAGCAATATGAAGACATCATTACTATTTGTTTTGAGTGCAGAAGATGGAAGGCATCAATTCCCAAAATGGCTGATTTACCACCTGCAGGGCTCAGACTCTCAAAGCCACACTTCCACTCCAAAGGAATAGATTGCTACGGGCCATTCTTCATCAAAATTGACAGACACAGTAAAAAGATGGAATTGTTTTTAGGTGCCTTAGGTTTACACCTAGATGTCCTGACAAACATCTGGTGATACAAGTGAATGTTATGTACGTAGTAGACGAAGTATAATTAAAGTGAAGGACAGCGGTTACACATATCTCTCGGCTCGTACTTGAAATACCTTTACAAAACACCACATTTTGGCGAAGAGGATGGATATTAATGTGCCTTTACCTACACCGTTCATGCCTTGCCCAGGCGTACCTGCTATACCCTTCCCTACAAGGCTGAAAATGTTCGAGAATTACATGCTAGCAATCAATGCTAACGGAGAGAAATGGCCCGACGTGAGACGGCGCGGGATTCTACTCCATGCACTTGCCGCTGAGGGACAAAGACTATTTTACGCACTACCGGATACAGATACTACATTTACTACTGCAGTGGATGGACTTAAAAAACACTTCCTTCCTAAAGTAAATGTGATTGTGGAACACAGAGCTGCCAACTCTCACGCTTTCGCTGTGTGACACACATTTTTGCCTGTTTTCACACGCACTCACGCCACACATCCAATGGTGCATTCTTTTTGCCTCGCAACTCGTATTTTACGAGGTCAAAGCCGTAAACACGCTCCCTGACCTCGTATTTACGAGTTCGGAACTCGTACATCCACTGAGGTACCCAAGCTGAAAATCCAACATGGCTGCCCCCTGTATCGACAGTTGTGAAAGCTGTAGTAACATAGTTATAAGCACTTCTGTGTTATTTGAACAATACAAACCAAATGTCATTACATTATCTGAAACCTGGCTCACCGATAGAATAGCTAGTAGTGAAATACATCTCCAAGACTATGTCATTTACAGAGCTGATAGACACTCCAGGGGTGGTGGTGTAGCCACATATGTGTCCTCTCACTTGGTCTCTGAATTAATTGTTCCAGATGTTGAGCCCTCTCACTTTGAGTGTATTTTTGTAAAGATAACCCTGCATGATAATAAATATATAACTATTGGTAACATCTATAGACCTCCCTCTGCACCAGTGGAATCATTTGATTGTATTATCTCCACTATTAATTCAATTAAGTGCAGAAATGAAATTATCTTATTGGGAGACTTCAACAAGAACTGGACTAATAAAACCTCAAAAGAAAGAAACCTTTTTGGAAATTTAAACCTAACCCAACTTATCAGAGAACCCACCCGTGTTACCCCTCGGAGTCAATCTCTGCTTGACTGGATACTGGTTTCTCATCCAAACAGATTCATTAAAGCAGGAATAATGTCCGATTGTTTCAGCGACCATGCCATTGTATACTGCATCTGGAAAATTAAACTGCCAAAATTACCACCCAAATTAATCAGAATTAGGCAATATAAGAAATTGAATATAGACCATTTCATAAATGACTTGATCGCAATTAATTGGGATAGGTTTCATCTTATTCCAGATGTAAATAATGCATGGGACTTTCTATACTCTGCATTTATTAACATTGTAGATAAACATGCTCCTATGAAAATCTGTAAAGTTAAGGGTGCACATCTTCCATGGATAACATCTGACCTTATAAATATATTTAGACAGAGAGATAATACCTGGGCTAACTTTCATAAAACCAAAGATCCAACTGACTGGGAAAGGTATAGGCAATTGCGTAATTACAGCAAAACTATGTCCAGAAATGCTAAATCTAGCTATTATAAGGAAGCCCTTGTACATGACTTTAAAAACCCTAAACAGTTTTGGAATACAATTAAAGATATAATTAATACGTCCAAGAAATCCTCACCTACTAAACTTACAGTCAATAATACCACTTTACAAGACCCACTATTAATTGCACAAGCATTCAATCAACATTTTTCCCAGGTGTCTTCAGCTACAGTTCCCGACCTCTCTACTGATTTCCATTTACATAATTTCTTGCCCGGTCATAGTTTCTCCTTCAAGCAAGATAACACCTGTGGAGGTACAAAATGCAATCAATGGTCTAAAAGTGAGCAGTGGTCCTGGGTTGGATGGCATTGAAGCTAGATTTCTGAAAGTATCATCTCATATCATTATGTATTCGTTATGTGATCTCTTTAATATGTCTTTATTCACTTGTGAAATACCTGCCATATGGAAATGCTCCCGTATCACTCCAATTCACAAAGGTGGTGATGATCTTGATCCCAACAATTATCGACCAATTTCAATCATCTGTTCTATTGCAAAAGTTTTTGAAAAAATTATATATGATCAATTGTCCCATTATCTAAATAAGTGCAATAATTTATCACCATTTCAATCTGGGTTTTGATCAAATCATTCCACAACCACTGCACTATTAAAGCTTACAAATGATATTTTCTCTGCGTCTAATAACAGTCAACTAACTGGTGCAATTTTCATTGATTTGACAAAAGCGTTCGATTTAGTTGATCATTACCTTCTGTGGAATATAATACATCAAACATTCTTATCTACTTCAGTTTTATTGTGTATGATCTTATATACTTCAGCTTCTATTTGATGCTCTCACTCAAGTTGCAGATAAACACACACATCTCTTCTCTGCACCTGCAACAGGATGTAGCAACAGGGTCTGTGCAGAGAAGATAGACGACAGGAAATGTATCAGCACCATGAAACTGGTTTGAACTAGTTTAAAGACGTATTGTGCCCTTTTGACACGAGTCTCAACGTCTGGGTAATAGGTCAACGTCTGGGTAATAGGTCATGTTGGGTGTCAACTTCAATGTGTATGTGTGTGTGCGTGTTTGTAGCTCAATAAAGAGGGTGAAGAGAGGAAGTGAGAGCAGAGCTCGCTGGTGAAGGCAGACTGAGGAGTCTGTATAGGGAAGCTTGTCTCTCCTTCAATTGAAGCCTATTGTGTGATCAAACTTACTGTGTCTGTGAAGTTATTACTATCTATTACAGGGAAGAAGTCCTATCTGGGGGTGCACCTTGGAAGCACAACACTTCTCTTAGATAAAATGTTTTCTGTTGGTCTGTCACGTAATGCACTACTTTGGTTCAATTGTTATCTTCATAACAGAAAACAATGTGTTATGATACAAGGGTGCAAATCTGATATAGTAACTCAGCAACAAGGTGTCCCACAAGGTTCAACTCTTGGTCCACTTCTTTTTTCTATTTTTGTTAATGATCTTCCATCAATCTGCTCTGAATGTTGTGTTCAGCTTCATGCAGATGACACAGTATTATACACTTCAAATGCTAATTTATTACAGATAGAATCATCTCTGCAGTCTGACTTTGATAGCTTACAACAATGGCTCATAAGAAATAAACTATTACTTAATGAAACCAAATCTCAAATTATGATTTTTGGAACTCCCCAGACCATTAAAGCTAAATTAAAAGGTAATACATGCGTAATGACATGTTATAATGGTAGTTCACTGCAAAGAGCTATACCCTTGGACTTTGGCTTGATTCGGAGCTATCATTTAAGTATCATATTGATTATATTCTAAAAAGAATCAACTTCAGTATTAGTGTTCTCTACCGCTCCAGAAAATGCTTCTCTCTTACTGTAAGAAAGAAATTTGTGCAACAACTTATCTTACCAATTATGGACTATGCTGATGTTGTATATCAGGTTGCACCCAGCACTAATCTGCTCCCTCTCAATGTTGTTTATAATAGAATATGTAGATTTGTTCTTGGATGTCCTTTCACAACTCATCATTGTATTATGTATGAAAGACTTGCTATACCATCACCCTCAATAAGAAGACATCAACATTGGTTGCAGTTTATTTATAAATGTATACATTTCAATTACCCTAGTTATTTAAAACAGCTTATGGTACCGTTTTCCTCTACCTACCTCTTGAGACATTCTACACAATTATTTTTTTTCTCTGTCCCTGCTGTAACTTCCGCTACAGCTAAGAAAGCCTTTAGGTATAAAGCCCCCTCAGATTGGAACATTCTACCTGTAAACATTCGATCCATCGTATCTCTCCACTCCTTTAAAAATGCCCTGATTTCTTATTACAGTACCAACTGCACCTGTCCATAATCCTCTGATATCATGATAACACCTCTTTAATATTATTAATATCCAGTTTCATTTTGACTCTATTTCAAACTTAATTATGACGGACTGATTATGATGTTTGTTTCTGTTTTTGTTGTTGTTTGTTTTTGTGTCTGTTTTTGTTTTAACAGTTGTGTCTAATTATGATTGTACTGTTTATTTGTTTATTGTTAAGGACCCCCTCGAAAACGAGATGCTGCATCTCAAGGGGTTACTCCTAATAAAGAAATTTCAATAATAATTTGTGTCACACTAAATCAGTCATACACGCAGCACTGTCTTCTATCTGTGTTGTCACGCGTTTTGTATGCACACAAAAAACAGCGTATACATTATTTAAACTGGCATTGCTAACAATGGCTAACCTGGCTAGAGCTAATGAAAACAATGAAAATCCGACTTGCAAAAAGAACGCATTCAACTCGTGTGTGACGTCATTCCCAGTTGCGACCTCCGACCGTTCTCTTAATACATCCATGCCTCCGACTTCCAAGGCAAAAAGAACGCACCACAATTTCTCACGCAAAAAAAATCCGGCCAAGACTCGTTCGTTCCTTTTTTCAAACTCCCCGACGGTAGATGGTGCTGATGAGCGCCACTGAGCCATATGCGCTGCACCCCGAAGTTAGCGACAGAAGAAGAGATACCATTGCCGCCAAAGACAACAGGAGAAGAAACGGTCACTACCTCAAGAAGTCTGAAAAGAAGCTGAGCTGAGACTAGGTATGTAACAATGAAATGTTGTCCAATTGAGTACTCACTGTCTTAAACTTTAAATCCAGGATTCGGGCAAATATTGGGCCTTTTGACGGGGTTTAGTTTTTGCCGAACCCCAACAATCTGGATCTGGATTCTGAGCATCCCCACTTAAAACATCAGCTCATAGCATTGTTTATTTACTCACATGGCGTTTATCTTTTTATTAACAGGCCAAAGAAAATGACTCACTGTTAATGAAGAGTTTTTCTGTAGGACCAAACAGCATTTCGAACAGGTAAGATCTATTCCAAAGAATTTAACATAAATACAGGAAATGTGTGCAATAGCAGTAGGTATGTTTTTGTAACTGATAGTAGAGTTATTAAACCAACATGACCATTTGAATTGTTTAAGGTTTCAAAAGATGAAAATCTGTTAAGATTAGGGATCATCTACAGTGTGTTGTTAATTAAAATCAGCAACAGATTGCATGTAGAGCATTTTGAAAGCTACTCTGTCTCTATAAGTAAAACAACTGTGTGGAGACACACAGTGTACAGTGACCCATATATACAGGCTGATATATGGGTCTGTTAACATTTTATTAAATCGGAATCTGACCACAGTGTTTCTGTCACTTCCTGTTCAGCCTGAAGGCTGCTGGAATCGGCTGGAAACTGTCCGACTTGATATCGGATTTTTGTCACCGGCCCCAGCTGCTTCCGCCTGCTCTCGTCCACTTTACAGGCGAAGGCGCAGTTCATCGCCAACGAGCCTATTGACTTTAACCAGCTTCTGATCTGCATCTGATATTGCTTATGCCTCATTTTGTTGTTATTTTTGTAATGCATTCATCTGTTTTATTGCTTGAAAAAGTTGTACTGTTTAAGTACTTTTAGCACTTTATTTGTTTCCGATGGACCATGTGGTGGGAGGCTTTGAATTAAGAATAATGTTCCTCCCTAACTAATCTTGTGTCATTTTTGGCTGAACATAAATCATTAAGTGCTCTTTAAGAATACAGCTATTCACAACATGGGTAAGGTTTCAGTTAAGAATTACTTTAATACCATTCTAATCAAAATATCAGTCAACCTACCTAGGTCAAATCTTAAACACTGGTCTATGAATAAGGCTTAATTGTGGTGCCCTACAAGTAATGATGCCAAACATGAATCAGAATAAGTTCAGGTATTGAACATCTTTAGCAGACCACTCAAAAATCCACTAGAATGCAGGAAATCACATCTATATAATCCAAAATTTCATGGGGATGGACCTTCAGCTATGTCTGCTTCACAGAATGTAACCAATATTGTCCATCTCCAATAGGCTGCCCCTATCAACGGCTTTGGGCCTCCCCACAAACCACCAGGATGCAGGGTACAACATGGGTTCAACATCAAATAATAATTCCAATTCTCTAATATATAAGCCACCAACTTGTGTGGCTGCGTGTGCTGCATAATTTTGGTCATCCCCGACAAAGAGCACAGCGACCAGATGAGTCGATAAACCAGTATCTGGCCTTATTACGTGAACTTGCTGCTCTGTGTGAGTTTGATGATATGGAGGAGCAAATGTTTCAAGGTCAACTGATAGAGTGTGTTGCAGACGCGTACGAGACAGACTTTTGATATAAGCGGATCTGACCCTGGCTAAAGCTACTTCACTGGCCCTGCAGATTGAGGCTGGGTTACTGAATGCTGGCGTCCTCTCCAACACTACACTACTACTACTGGTACTGCTGCTGCATCGGTGGGAGCCATACATACGCAGTGGGCCCGCCAGAAAGAAAAAAGGACACCTGCTTCAACAATAGTGCTTACAAATAGCCACTGCTCCTGCTAGCGTTGTGGATCCATCACACACCTTGCAACTAAACCATCATGCCCTGCTGCTAAAGTGACGTGCAATTCATGTGGAAAAATGGGACATTTTTCCAAAATGTGTCGATCTGGACAAAAGGAGGTGCGTGAAATAGTGATAAACGGACTGACTGTACTTTTAATGACAGGTACTGTGCAAGATAAAATTCTCTGTACTGTGCAAGTGAATGCAAATGGTCACTGTCATGATATTGAGCTAATAGTAGACACTGGTTCATCAGTTTCTATCATTCAAGAGCACTTACCAGATTCTCTTTCCTACATGTGAACTTTCTGATTCTGCAGTGAACCTGTTTACATATTCAAGAGAGGAAATACCTGTTAAAGGGTGTATGCATGCCACAGTTACTCATGATGAGCATTCTACTACAGGCTCATTTGTAGTGGTAAAGTCAGGTACTGCTCTATTAGGGCTAGATCTAGTTTCAGTATTGCACATGCGTATTGAGGGTAGCTGACAGCTCTGCTGATCCTACTGCACAAGTTGCATTCGCCTCTACAGTTACGACAGAGGTGATTACTCGCTCTTTAGTTACAGTGTTCAGTCGTGAAGGAAATCCGACCTGCCTGGTCTGCAGTTTTGCAGAGAGAGAGAGAGAGAGAGAGAGAGAGAGAGAAACTGCGCTCAAGCGTCTACTACCCAAGAGCCAATGGAGCGATTGAGAGATTCAATAGGGAATTAAAAGAGTGTCTCCAGACTGCAGAAAGAACACACAAGCCTTGGAAACAAGCAGTGACCGAGTTCTTACAGATTTACCGTGCATTTACGTCCATTTGAGTTGCTGAGAAAGAGGACGATGCTCACAAAACTGAACTTTCTTCCTGTCTCACACAAAGTTACATCACACAAGCAAGTCAAAGAAACAGTGAGACAAAATCAACAAAACATTAAGGAGTACACAGACAGAAAGCGTTCTTCACCTTCCAAGTGAATGATGCTATGCGAGTCCGGAGACCGGAACATGTCTACAAGGGGTCATCCAAATACACAGAACCTCTGACAGTCGTAAAGAAGGCCGGACCAAGTACTTACCTTCTCTGTGATGGTTGGAAATGGAATGCCTCAAAGCTGCCGCGTTTCCCAAAGGAAGCTCTAGCTTGCATCAGTGAGAACAATGAGACTACACTGGATGGACTCACTGTGACCGAGCATGTTGGGCAAGAACCAGGCCTTAGACGCACTACCAGAGTCAGAAACTCACCTCAGTGGTTAACAGACTTTGTGAGATGAATATGATACAGGATCAACATGTGAACTGTGCAAATTGCAAAAAATGCATGCTGTTCTGCTATGTAAAAAAAGTATATTCATACTGTTCTGCGAAAAAAGTGAAAAAAGAATGAAAAAAGAATGTATACAGGTATGTTCCTTTAAGAGAAGGGGAAATGTCCTGTTAATACTGTTAATGATATTGGTGAACACTAGGGGCGCTAGAGTGCGCAATAGGTGATACAAGTTAATGTTATGTACGTAGTAGAAGAAGTATAATTAAAGTGAAGGATAGCAGTTATTATACCTCTTAATACATCCATGAGTTATACATGTCTCTCGGCTCATACTTAAAATACCTTTACAAAACACCACAACATCATTGTAGATTCATTTCTCATGGCGCTGAGATTTACTGCCCGCCGAGAAAAGTTGAGACAAAACTGATTCAACCTAAGCCTAGACCAAGCTGAAAAACCAACTGACCAAACAACAGATATCTTTCCACTTTAATCCACCTGCCCGGTTAGAGTTCTCACCCAGTAGAGTCCTTGGCAGTGGTCAGGTTTTTATCTGACCCACAGCCCTTTGCTAGCAAGAAGATAGCCACCCTGCACTTTGGTGGTGCATAGTAAAGATAATCTGTTTACAACTAACCTCAAAGCTGTTGCTAATCGGGCATCAAGGCACTGTGAACTTCCTCAAGTGATTTACCTTGCACTGCAAAGGCTTGTTTGTATTTCTTTAAACCAATCACAATAGTCTTTGGTGGTGCTAAGCATAGATATACATATATATATCTATGGTGCTAAGCCCCAGATGCAGAGATGGTACCCTTGCAAAATAGATAGCGGAGATAGCGTAAGGGGAGAAGAATGCTGGGTGAAGTAGGTGGCTAACGGCAGACTTTATCCTAAAAGTGTACATCCTGTCTGTATATTTCTTAGCATTTCTCGGTGTTAGTTTGCTTAGTTTGGTATTCATTGCTAAATTAATGATATGGTAATTTAATGGCTATATTTTTATTTAGGGTTCATTTTAGAAGGTGTGCCAATTTATGTCAGTCAAATTGTATTGCAAATTGTCGTTATCTCTCTACTTCTCTCTTTCAGAGCATTGTCAGCAGGAGATCGACGAGGTGTTGGAAGGGAAGGATCAGGCCAGTTTTGATGACAGATACAATATGCCTTATATGCAGGTAAATAATCAGGCATATTTTACATAATAATTTCACTTTTATGTGTACACATTGGTCTAAGTGGTAGGTAGGGGATCATTCGCAAATGTGTTAAAATCAAACAATAAATCTGGTGGGATAATCTGTTTAGGTTGGGGTCCTTGGGGTAAATTAATTATAATCACTGCTTTTGAACCACATTTATCATGATATTGTTTGCCTGGTTGTCAGCACATTGTTGGCAGGTTCCCAGATTGCAAATGTATTGGTCTACTGTTTTATGGCTGAGCTTCCGAGAGCCTGCATTGTTTTTCTTCTGCTCCATAAAGTCACATAAAGCATAAGAACATGTTGTTTAAATCTCTCTTGATCCAGGCTGTGATCCATGAAGTGCAGAGGATAGCCAACACTGTTCCACTCAGCGTCCCTCACTGTACGACTAAAGACACAGAGCTCATGGGATATTCCATTCCCAGGGTAAGAAGCAACTGGTATAGTGAACACTATAGTGAAGTGTTGTGGAAAGAAACCTCACTGTACTGTATCAGCATGGTACCTTATTGTGGAGGCAAGGTATGGTAACCTCTGTAGGGAACAAAGTTAAACATGACATTCAAATTTTAATTCTTATTTGATTTGAGTTATTATAAGAAAAAAGTTTAGTGTCTTTAATGTTGTTTACAATTTTTCTAGTTTGGATCAACAGAAGTACATTACCAGGATAAGCCCATCCCCTACTGCTACTGTTCTTGTTGTTTCGACACGAAACAAGAACAACCTCAGAGCTAGCAAGCTAACGTTACATGTTCAAAATGGAAGGGTATGACGTCATTTTGAATTGTGCAATAATGCAGGCCTGCTTGGTCCTTTTGGGGAATGACTGAAGATTTAAAAATACGTTTAACAACATTTACTATCTAACTGGAATGTTTCGGCACCGATTGGCAGGGACTGCTGTGGACAAAGTACATGCAGTGATTAAAGCAAATCATGTTTAGACATGTATCCAGCTAAGTTAAATAGCTTACGTTACTGTATTGTGAGAACATTAACACTCGATTTAATATTTTATGTAGTATTTTCTTTTGTGGGGTGCAAATGTTCCACAAAACAAATTCCTTCCTGAGAACATTTTGCAGAGCCACCCCATGTGTCTGGAACTTATCGCTGCCAAGGCAATTGTAATTGGTTTAAAGGAACACGCCGACTTATTGGGACATTAGCTTATTCACCGTAACCCCGACAGTTAGACAATACATACCCTTCTCATCTCCGTGCGTGTCGTAACTCTGTCAGACGGCTCCACCATTAGCTTAGCCTAGCACAGATCCTGGAGGTAACCGGCTCCAACTAGCCTACTGCTCCGAGTAAGTGACAAAATAACGGCAACATGTTCCTATTTACATGTTGTGATTTGTATAGTCACAGCGTGTACAAATAAAAACGTCACTTGAGACACAGCCAATCTTTTAACTGTATACAAACTGGGAACTATATTCTCAGAAAGGGAAGCAGTGTTACTTGGGCGGAGTGATATGCTTGCAGCTCTGCTGAGCGCTACTTGGGCGGAGTGATATGCTTGCAGCTTTGCTCAGAGCTGCAGCAAATTTTTATTTCCTCCTTTCCTAGAATGTATCCTTTGTACCCAGACATTACTCCACAGCACTGTGAAGGTCTGGCAATGCGACACTACAGATTTTCCAAAAAGATTACAATACTGTTTGTACCATACTTCAATAATGGTAGGAACATTACCTTACTATGGCAACTTAAATAAATCCTCTAACAAATGTTTTCTGCCTTCCTCTATGCCCTTTTCTCTTTTGCTTACTTTTCTCCTCAGGGCACACTGATCATCCCTAACCTGACCTCAGTGCTGAATGAGGAGGGACAATGGAAATTCCCCAATGAATTCAACCCTCAAAACTTCCTCAATGACCAGGGAGAGTTTGTCAAACCAGAGGCCTTCATGCCTTTCTCTGCAGGTATAAGAGCATAAAACAACAACAACAGTATGGATCTCTCTGTATGAAAAATGCAGCAGCATGCAGACAGGGTGGGTTTAATCAAACTGTTGTGGATGACTTTGAGGTCTTTTTTTTAATGTCCCAGGTCCTCGTATGTGTCTTGGAGAGGGTCTGGCTCGTATGGAGCTCTTCCTCATCATGGTGACCCTGCTGAGGAAGTTTAAGTTCTTCTGGCCTGAGGATGCAGGAGAGCCAGACTACACTCCAGTCTATGGGGTCACGCTGACTCCCAAACCTTATCGGATGAAGATCCAACTCAGGGCAACACAGTGAGGCTGTCTGCAGACACACAGACTGGCATTTGCTCTTTCCCATTTTTATCAGCTGCCCTATTCACAGCAGACACTATTTAAATGCTAGCTATGACAGCTAAAAACACACATAGTGAATTATACCAGATGTCATGTCTACATCATATCTGTTTAGATTACAGGCTACAATGTGCTTTTAATGTACTGTGTGTTCCATTAAGTAGATATAGACTTACTAGATACTTTTGAATTGAGACTGTCCTCTCAGGAAGAATGACAGCATCAGTCGTTTGATATGTAATTGATTTATATGGGATAGATATGATGTAGGCCATTCTGTATGAAGGAATATTTATTCATAATTGAAAGTCCAAAGAGAAAACAAAGCAAGATCAAATTAAAACTATTATTTTACTACGCTACTAGGAAAAATAATGCCATAATTAAATTTAAAAAAGGAAACTAAAAAAGCTAAGAAATGTAAAATGATAATTTGAAAATGTAAAGTGCAATGTTAAAAGTCAAATTTAAAATGCAAAGCTTCTTATCTTTTATCTTTTATTGATTGAGAGAAACGTCAAATTTGAAAATCAAAATGCGAAATGGAAAAGCTTAAATGGAAATACTTAAATTAAAATGTCTTTTCAATTTGAAATTTGATCTTTTTTTATTTTACATTTGTCAATTGCCCTTTGACATTGTAACATTCACCATTTCCATTTAAATTTAACATTTGGCTTTTCAATTTGGTCTTGACAGGTGTCAATGTAAATGAGGAGGCGTGGCCCAAAGGCTGGTGACTTCCAGCTGACATTTTTGTAAAACTGCCCATATTCAAACTCTACACAGTTGATTTGTCACATAAAAAAGTCTCAGTAGTGACTTTAGTGGTGAAATAGCAGACGAAAATTGTAAAACGTTTGGCTGCTACAAAACTCCCGATCTAGATTCTAGAATCGATTGCTTTTTTACAATTTTCGTCTGCTATCTCATCACTAAATTCACTTCTGAGAACGTTTTAGGCGAGAAATTAACTGTTAAGATTTCATCAGTCTTGCGAAAATCGTTGCCGAATTGACAATTTGCTTCAAAGTTTTCGGAGTTGAGAAGCTCCATAAAGTGACACGACAGCCAGCTATCACCTGCCGGGGCTGCTATCTCGTCACTCACTAGAGGTCTCTCAGACCGGTCTCGTAAATAAGAGGCTTTTATTTCGCCGTTGACGGATCGTTTGTTTAAATATCACAACACATGTCCATCATAAGATTAACGGGAACCTGTGGTTAACTGCCTTTTCGGAGTTAAACTCCACAAGCGCCTGCAGGGTTGACAACCTCGCTGGTCAGCCATCTCACACACACACACACACACACACACACACACACACACACACACACACACACACACACACACACACACACACACACACACACACACACACACACACACACACACAAACACACACAAACACACACACACATGGCCACAATGCAGCAGGCAGAGGTGGGGTAGAGAGAGATACCCATTTCTCTTCGGGAGAGTTGTTTAAATTATGACATAGGCTGTCCATCCATCCATCTTCGTCCGCTTATCCGGTGTCGGGTCGTGGGGGGAGCAGCTCCAGCAGAGGACCCCAAACTTCCCTTTCCCGAGCCACATTAACCAGTTCTGACTGGGGGATCCCGAGGCATTCCCAGGCCAGGTTGGAGATATAATCCCTCCACCTAGTCCTGGGTGTTCCCCGAGGCCTCCTCCCAGCTGGATGTGCCTGGAACACCTCCCTAGGGAGGCGCCCCGAACCACCTCAACTGGCTCCTTTCGACGCGAAGGAGCAGCGGCTCTACTCCGAGCTCCTAACGGATGACTGTGCTTCTCACCCTATCTCTAAGGGAGACGCCAGCCACCCTCCTGAGGAAACCCATTTTGGCCGCTTGTACCCTGGATCTCGGTCTTTCGGTCATGACCCAGCCTTCATGACCATAGGTGAGGGTAGGAACGAAAACTGACCGGTAGATCAAGAGCTTAGCCTTCTGGCTCAGCTCTCTTTTTGTCAAATCGGTGCGATAAACTGAATGTAATACCACCCCCGCTGCGCCGATTCTCTGACCAATCTCCCGCTCCATTGTCCCCTCACTCACGAACAAGACCCTAAGGTATTTAAACTCCATCATATAGGCTATATACATTAGATTTACTATTTAGTTCATACTTTTTTGGTGTATTTGTTTTCTGATTTTAACGCCATAAAGACCATTGCTGTGCTTGTGTCACTCCCTTACCCCTCCTACCAGTTTCTATGGTCACTTAGCCAGTGCGAATGCAAATGGAAAAAACAGTTTTGGGGAGAGTAGTTAGTAGGTGGTCTGTGTACTTTTTCGTTCATTCGATTTTCATTTCATATACAGAAATTAAAAAACAAAAAAGGATGAAAAAAGGCCTGTTTTTTTCAGAGACCGGATGTTGTCATTTCCAAGGCAACAGCGCCAGTGAGTGTACGATGTGATTTTTGACATGGCGGAAAAAAAGTGTGTGTAGAAATCTCTGTGCGCATATCACAGGGAGGTGGGGGTGCAAGAGGATTTTCTTCAAGAAATGTGAGGAGGTTTTGCGCTGAAAATGGCTCAAACATGATGTGACCATAGACTGTATGGACTCATCTGACACCATGCTGAAGTTAGCTTGTTATCTGCGGTTGAGGGAAACCTACCCCAGCTTCCTGAGCGACTGATGCTCCGGTTTATTTGCACCTCTTTACATAAATATACATAAATATGGCTATGAAATACATCCTGAAATGAATAAATGAAATGAAAATCGAATGAACGAAAAAGTACACGGACTTTAGTAAAACTGTTTAGAAGTGGACTGTTCCTATAACTACGTTCCTGTAACTACTTGGTTGGAAAGGCTATGGACAAGTTTATTTCCTGAAATATGGCTTGTTTTCCATTTGAGCACATTGTCATCAATATTGACAAGGTTTAAAATGACCCATTTTTCAAATTTGGATATCGTTTCAAAATCGGAAATCAAATGAACAAAAAAGTACAGGGGCCCAATTACAGTAACTACATGAAAACGTCACTGTTGCATGAAATGTCGTTTGTGTTTGGCCTACATCATCAGTTTCTATCATCTAATGATGAGGCCAAGCCAGCCTGGTAGCAAAGCTGCAGGCTGGCTACTCCTCAACTCCCCATGCACCTCAACTGTGCTCCCCAGCAGTCAGCTCCTCCTGCTGTCCATAAGGTGCCTCTGCACCAATTTCTTTTCTGACCCTCCCACCAGCCTTTGGGCCATGCCTCCTCATTTACATTAGGCGTTTTCCCATTGGATAGTACTTGTACTTTTTAGGGGGAAAGTACATTTCTAAGCAGTTCTAAGAACTACTCTCCCCCAAATCTTTTTTACCATTTGCATTCCCACCGGCCAAGTGGCCACAGGGACTGGTAGGAGGGGTAAGGGAGTGACGCAAGCACCGCAACGGTCTTTATAACATCGTCACTAGACCTAGCGCCACATACAACAACAAAGCAGCATGATGGAGGAGGCCATCAGAATGTTCCTGTTGTGCCTTGCTGGGATCCTCATAACGGAGTTTGAACAGCAGCGTTTAAAGACTAGGCTGGAGTCTCTCTCTCTCTCTCTCTCTCTCTCTCTGTCTCTCTCTCGCTGTGTGTGTGCGTGCACGGCGGACCAGACGCTTGTGGAGTTTAACGGCAAAAACGCAGTTAACGACACGTTCCCGTTAATCTTATGATGGACATGTGTTGTGATATTTAAACAAACAACGGCGAAATAAAAGCCTGTTACGAGACCGCGGTCTGAGAGTCCGCTAGTTTACAGCGGGGCATCCCAGGATGACAGGCCGACCAGCAAACAAGCGATTCTGGGCAGCCACCAGCTGCCAGTCCCTTCACTTTATGGAGCTCTGAAAACTTTGAAGCAAATTGTCAATTCGGCAACGATTTTCGGAAGACTGCCTATATTCGAAATCTAAATACTTTATTTCTTGCCTAAAACATTGTCAGAAGTGACTTTAATGATGAATAAGATGGTGAAAATTGCTAAAAATGTCCCGCTGTTGCTCTGTCTGCAAGTACAGATGGCGCACTGCAAGATCTGGGTTGGCAGTGTGACTTATAATTTCGACCAATCAAGTAGACCTGGGAAAAGGGAAAAGACCCTGCTCTGAAGTAGGAGCTAAAAAAGTCCCGAAATACGGCCAGAGGAGCTAAAAAATCCCCAAATTTGTGAAAAAGTGTTCTAGGAACATTTTAATTCTAAGAACTGCAAAAGTCCCTCCGGTGGGAAAGCACCTATTGACACCTGTCAAGACCAAATTGAAAAGCCAAATGTTAAATCGAAATGGAAATGTCAAAGGGCAACTGAGAAATGTAAAATTCAAAAGATAACATTTCAAATTGAAAATTATAAAGACTCAAAATAAATTCTTTTTTCTAATTGAGATTTTAATTTAAGTATTTCCATTTAAGCTTTTCCATTTCACATTTTGAGTTTCGTATTTGATGTTTCTCTCAATCAATAAAAGATTTCAAAGATTTGCATTTATATTTTAGCTTTGCATTTTAAATTTGACTTTTTACATTGCACTTTACATTTTCAAATTATGACTTTACATTTCAACTTTTTCAGTTTCCTTTTTTTATTTAATTATGGCATGATTTTTCTTAGTAGCGTATTAAAATAAGAATATTTTCAATTTGATCTCTCTTTGGACTTTCAATTTTAACTACGAATGAATATTTCCTCCATAATTCTGGCTAATCTATGTTTTTAGTATGGAGTGCAACATTTATTGCAATATCATTTTAATGATATGCATTTATGAGATAGTTAAAATAAATGGCAATATCATTCTATCTTATCATTCTCTGTGAATAATTAAATTATAGTGTGCCTAAATACCAAAATGGCATTACTGAGAAGTTACATGTTTATAGCAACTGTATAATAAATATAAATAGAAGTGCAATGGTGCTCATTTTAATGTGTGTGTGTGTGTGTGTGTGTGTGTGTGTGTGTGTGTGTGTGTGTGTGTGTGTGTGTGTGTGTGTGTGTGTGTGTGTGTGTGTGTGTGTGTGTGTGTGTGTGTGTGTGTGTGTGTGTGTGTAAGCTTGATTAGATAATCAATGGGGCTCTTTGCAATATGTGTGCAAGCTTGTTTAGATCATAACCCTCCCTGTTAACACATGATGAGCTAGTATTGACAGGTTACATCAGTATGGGACAGTGGAAAAGTACAACCCCAAATCAGAAAAAGTTGGGACCGTATGGAAAACATAAATAAAAAAAGAAAGTAGTGATTTCTAAATGTACTTTGACTTGTATTTCATTGCAGACAATGTGAACACAAAATATTTCATGTTTTGTCGGGTCAACTTAATTTCATTTGTAAATATACATCCTTTCCTGTCATTCAGACCTGCAACACATTCCAAAAAAGGTTGGGACAGGAGCAATTAAGGGCTAGTAATTAGGTAAATTGGTTAAATAATGATGTGATTTGAAACAGGTGATGTCAACAGGTGATTGTAATTATGATTTGGTACAAAAACAGCATCCAAGAAAGGTCTAGTCCTTTAGGAGCAAAGATGGGCCGATGATCGCCAGTTTGCCAACAAATATGTGAGAAAATTATTGAAATGTTTAAAAACAAAGAAAGATAGGAAGACATTTGCTTATTTCACCTTCAACAGTGTATAACATAATTAAAAGACTCAAGGAATGTGGAGGAATTTCAGTGCATAAAGGACAAGTGCACAAGCCTAAGCTGAACAACCGTGATCTCCGATCCCTCAGGCGACACTGCATCAAGAATCGTCATTCATCTATAAGCGATATCACCACATGGGCTCAGGACTACTTTGGCAAACCTTTGTCAAGTACCACAATACGTAGTTACAGCCACAAATGCCAGTTCAAACTGTACTGTGCCAAAAGGAAGCCCTATGTTAACAGTGTCCAGAAGCGCCGTTGACTTCTCTGGGCTCGGAGGCATCTGGGATGGACCATCACACAGTGGAAACGTGTACTGTGGTCAGATGAATCAGTATTTCAGGTATTTTTTGGGAGAAATGGACGCCGTGTGCTCCGGACCAAAGAAGAAAAGGATCATCCAGACTGTTACCAGCAACAAGTCCAAAAGGCAGGGTCTGTCATGGTATGGGGTTGTGTCAGTGCCCTTGGCAAAGGTAACTTGCATTTCTGTGATGGCACCATTAATGCTGAAAAGTACATAGAGATTTTGGAGCACAATATGCTGCCTTCAAGAAGACATCTTTTCCAGGGACGTCCATGCATATTTCAACAAGATAATGCAAAACCACATTCTGCACACATTACAAAGTCCTGGCTGCGGAGGAAGAGGATACGGGTACTTGACTGGCCTGCTTGCAGTCCCGACCTGTCTCCAATAGAGAATGTGTAATGCGACAACGAATACCCCGTACTGTTGCCCACCTTAAGACTTGTTTGCAGCAAGAATGGGACAAAATTACATCTGAAACACTTCATCACTTGGTGTCTTCAGTCCCTAAACGTCTTTTAAGTGTTGTGAAAAGGAATGGCAACATTACAAAGTGGTAAATGCTTTACTGTTCCAACTTTTTTTGAAATGTGTTGCAAGAACAAAAATAGGAATTTTTCTTTTTTGAAAAAAAACAATACAAATAATGAGTAACACATTAAAGTATGTGCTGTTGTATTGTCTGCAATGAAATACAAGTCAAAGTACATTTAGAAATCACTACTTTCTTTTTTTTATTTGTATTTTCCATACTGTCCCAACTTTTTCTGATTTGGGGTTGTACAAAGTACCTAAAAACAGGATGAGAGACATATGTTGTGAAACAACTGTTTTGAGTGTGGTCATGTGAGAAGTCATGTAAGAGCTACATGAATTATAGATACGCTCATCAGTGTTTCCCACAGGTTGAGAATTTACTTGTGGTGGTGGGTGGCGCAAGATGTGACGGCGCGTGATGGCAGGGTCCAGTAAAAACTAGTCAAAGAAGGTTTATGAACTATTTATTGAATAACTATTCATAACTATTTGTGAAAACAATGACTAGGCTACATAACATTAACAGTTAATTTAGAAATAAATAACTATTTACATATTAAACGTATCAAACTAAAAGATGATACAGATGAAGTGTAGCCATGATGTAAATAAATCTGGTTGGTTTGTCAAATGTTATTGTTCAGCAGATGAAATACCTGATTACCCGTAGCCCATATAGGCTATTATATGTAACTTAACCTTAATACAATTATCCATACAGACAGTTACATGTTATTAAAAATATCACACTGTCTCCTCCTAATTCCTATTAAATAATATGACTAAGGCTATCTAAACTTAGATCTTTGTTAGTTTTTTAGTGTTTTATTCTGTGTTTTGGGGGATTGTAAACTAATATAGCTACATGTCCTTGCTGCATTCATTAAGATCTTATCTGAAGATTTCTGTCATTCAGACAACTCTGAGTTGTAGTTTTAAACTTTTACAGCCAACTTAACACAATTTTGGGTTTTATTGAGGCTGACGGCTCAGTTAGCAACGATTAGCTCTGTTAGCGGTTAGCTCCGGTTAGCTCCATTATAAAGATATGGAGTGGAGGAGACTGCCGCGGACAGGGCTAACAACCAAACTCTGATAAATGACGTTGAGGGAGCTTTCACAGCAGCGTGGCTGCGGCATTTTTACGGTTTGTTAATACAGTTAATCCCACGGCAAGACCACCAGCAGTATGCTACTAGCCTGAAGTGAAGCGTTGACGCTGAGGAGCGCAACTTCACAATGGAGAGGGACTGGAGGCCGCTGGTCTGTGTGTGCTGTAAAAAATACATTGTTGATTAGGAAAAAAATGTAATTCAGATTTTATCTACTTGGGCCAGTCTCAATCTACCTGGGCGGTGCGCCCAAGTAGAACCTATGTATGGGAAACACTGCTCCTCCCTATGGGAGCGACTGAAGAACCATCGGACCAGGAGAGCGCTAAGAGGCGTGGACATACCTGAACGCCGGTGTCGCCGTTTCTCATTTCACCCGTTTCTGTGCGTACGCCTAGGTCACAGTGTGCGTGGAGGACTGCACATTTTCCCATCAAGTTTGCTTTTTATAAATCCCAATTCTTGCGTAGAGAGCGGCATACGCCTTCTTTTGTGCGTATGCCACATTTATAAATGAGGCCCCAGATCTTGGGGAACTACCTTTCACAGGTATAACAAATGGTCCCTGTTGACCTATTAACGCTATATATTATGATTAGATTATTATTACTCATGCATTAATATATAAAGTATTCTTTTTATTTCCAACTAAAAGTCCAAACCTCAAAATTATTGAAAATAAATAAAAATTTAAATAAGTTAATGGAAAAGCAGCACATTCTCATATTTGAGAAGTGGAGGGATATGATGATGAGATGATGAAGCACGTTTTGTTATGAGTCTTGAGCTGTCCTACGCTTGTGAAGTGTCATTAAAGTGGACAAAGTTACACAGTTGAAGCTGTCTCCGTGCTCTTACTCTATTCACGTCCCGAAAGTACTTGTATGTAATAATGCAAGTTAATAGTTAACGCTAACAATAACTAGCGTTACAATAGTCTGTCAATCAACTAATCGCTTAATCAGTTATGTGTTTTCAGCTGTATTTACTTTTTATTAAGAAATAAACATATTTGTAAGCTGTTCGGATGTTTTGTATGCAAACGTCTTAATTTGTAACTCAAGCTGTCAAATAATTTAAGTAGAGTACAAATGGGGTTAAACAACATTTTCCTCTAAATGAGCAGAAGTAGAAATATTACGATTTGATTTAAGCTCTGTTTAGACCCCAAGGCAGATTCAGATGCTGACACACTATACAGTATTTAGTGTAGAAGGTTCTTTATTTGGCTTAAGCTGATACCTGCAAGCAGAGTGTTAGAATGATAAACAGGTGATATGGCTATCCAGGTGGAAGGTGATCTGGCATCTTGTGGCGGGGGACTGGTGCAGGCTGGTGAGTTTGGTGGCGGGTTATGGCAGGCTCAGCTCAGGTTCTGGCAGGTACTGGAGGTGGAAGAGACAATGGGTGAGAATATTTTCAGCACAATCACCACAACAGAGCAATGTATTTCACTGTACAAGAGCCTGGAGAGTTTCCACATAGAGAGAAGAACAATCTGGCGATGAGTGAGTGGAGAGCTGGTGTCCGGATACTGAGCTTGATGGTTGATAAGAGTCAGATGTGCCATGTAAAGATTGGTGAGTCACGTCCCTGCTGAGAAGCATGCACGCACACATGCACACACACACACACACACACACACACACACACACACACACACACACACACACACACAAAGAGGAGGGGACAGGGAAACAAGTATAGGAATTGAGTTAATATGCTTGGATTACATTGCATCACTGGCTGGAACTCATTGATTTCTTTCCCTATTGACAAGCCATGCCTTTAGCTAAATTTGCTTGTTTAAAACTAATTTAGCAATATATAACCTGAGTATAGTGTTTATAGTGGATAATTCAAACCAAAGTCTGTCAACTTGTGCCTCTAAAAGTGTGTGACCTGTTTTAGTTAGACGTTCCCATTCACCTTTAATACAGGGGAGCAAGGTACACAACCAGAAGGGGCAGGACTAAGAGCTGAGCTACACTTTGAAAGCAAGTCAATCAGCTTTACTCTTCAGTTTAGCCACATCCATTTAACCATGTTTGCCTCTATTATCCTGCTATGGCTCTTTGTTGTTTTTCTCATTATTCTACTCAAATCCCAGAGGCCAAAGAACTTTCCACCAGGACCCCCTATCCTGCCGATACTAGGGAACCTTTTGAACCTGAGCCTAGAGAACCCGCTGAAGGACTTTGAGAGGGTAAGAAAAAACATTAAAATGAAGGATGTTTTGCTCTTCCAAAACCTGAAATTGTTATGAAATTGATGTGATTACTATTATTAGTAGCTACTTAAAATGTATCTACAATGGTTGAATATTTACACTTGTGGCCACTCTGCTGCTGTTCCTAATAATAATAAAAGTTTCAAAACTGCTATGGCACTGCACTTTTAGTGTAAAATATAAAGATGTGGGAAAGTCACTAAAATCTTTGCACAATACGCTTCTGAGGGTAAAGGTTACTCACAGCAGGTTGTCTGTACAAAGTTGACTGCCTGTGCACTTGGACTATAGCCAGCCCATGCAGTGCAGGTATAGCAACAATATTTCCAAATGTGTAGAGAGTAGAACAACTGCACACGTGTAGACAAATCTGTAGATGCGTACATGGATATTATTGGCTGAAAAGTCAATAAGACCTTTGGCAACACTGACACTGACGCCAATGTTTTGCCGCTTGATCTTATCGGTCAACCTTTTCTCCATTGACCGCTTCACAATAATATATATGAGCCCAGGACTTCCGCTTCCGCCCGCATGGAGTGAGTAGCAGAAAAAGGGAGCTCCTCGAATAAATAAATGATTATTGCTCAATAGACTAGTCAATCGTGTGAAAAAGCTATCATTTTTTGTCAAAGAGTTGTTGTTACAAACCTTTCGACATGAAACCGAGCTCGTGCAAAAAAGTTACACACGACAATCCGTAATACGAAGACAGAAAGCGGTGAAAGAAAAATGGACGAACAAAAGCAAGATGACGATTCTCCAATTTCAGTGCCTGCTCTCAGAATGGAACTGCATACTCACCGAGAGGCTGTGATTAAGGACATTAAGTCTCAAATTGGTAGTAAGTTTCTCCCTGTAAGGTCCCTTTTCTTTTGCTGCCTTTTTCTCCATTTCCTCTTAATTTTCTTAAGTTTAAACACCATGTAACACCAATAATTTTCAGGTCTGTGTCGCTCGCTCGTACAATGTTGCCCCTGGCAACCGATAGTGTAGGCACCCAAAAATGGCCGACGGGCTCAGACCCAATGACAGTATATAAAATGGACCCAGCTACTCTGCTGTTTTTGACGGAGACAAGTGAAGTCTATTAGAAGCACTTTTCCGGTGATGGTTAAGTGTTGCTGAGCGTTACTGCGCAGCTGCAAAGTGAGCTTCCCGCTGTCAAAGTGACGCCAAAACGGATGGCAGTCAATGGGATGCTAACGGGGGTGATGGATAAGTGTTAGCAAAATGGCGCCATCGCGGCTTCGCTTTGAGGAAAGAAGCCTGCCCCCTTGCTCAGACCCCTCCCAAATCGTGAAGTATGTCCTCATTCTCAGTCAGCTGTAACGGTTCATTTTTAGTAGGCTATATTTTAGAACCTATCCATAACCCTTTTTTGTTATTTGCCTCATTATTTGATACACAAAAATATAAATAATGTCAGACAGCGAATTAGTAATCATTTAAAAAATAAAAAAATATAAAATCCAGCTCCTGCCAGCAGGGGGTGCCGCAGCACCCTCAGCACCCCCCTTCCCGCGCCCTTGCCGACGTGAGTCCAGAAGTTGCCAAACTGCGCGCCGCGTTCAATCCAGTGAAAGCCAAGCTGCGAGCCGTTGAGATAAACTACAGTTTGTTCTACCCAGCCAAGCTGGCAATTACCTTGGACGGAATCAGGTACACGTTTGAACACCCCCGAGATCCGGAGAAATTTATTGGGAAGAAGATTCAAACCTGAAGGCCGAACTGTAAGTCTAAAACAAATGAAAAGCTGATGTCTGTTATCATTTTCAGCACACACGCAAAGGCGTTTAACGTTTTAATTTTAAACGCATTTCTGGACTCTTAGTGACTAAGTATATTAGTCAAGTTCATCGGGAAAAGAAATGTAACTTAATCCCCTACCATGTTAAAGTTAAGGAAACAAAAGAATGTAAATAGTCTATGTAGAGCTTTTTTTATTATTATTTTTATTATTATTGTAGAAAGGAGCTAAGTGGAAAGTCAGGTCGTTTGCTAACTTTTTTGCTTGTACGATGAGCAAAAAGGGACTTTTTTTTGTACCTCTCAGTTAAGGAAAGGTAAATGGAGCTATTGTTCAAATTGTTCAAGTTGTTTGAGGTTGTTTAGGAAAACGAATTGGCACTTTTTTCTTTTTTTTCTCTCTTTTCTTTTCTTTTCCTTTTAACTTTTTTTTCTTATTTTTAAACATCCGTTCTTTACAGTACTTTTTGAATGATCGATTATGGCTAGAATGAAAGTAAATGCTGTTAAGAAAAATTCAGTTCAGTTTGTCTCATGGAATTGTAAAGGGCTTAATATCGCAATAAAACGGGGTAATGTAGTTGCTGATTTGGGAAGATTAGGGACAGATATTGCGTTTTTACAAGAGACGCATATAAGAAACCAGGATCAGGGCCGATTAAAGGGATAGTGGGTGGAACAAATCTTTCATTCAAATTTTAACTTTAAGTCTAGAGGTGCAGCAATACTCATAAAGAAAAACATACAATTTACTGCAACAAAAGTTATTTCTGATTCCAGTGGACGTTATAGTAGCAGGAAAGATCTACAACACACCAATATTGTTAGTTAATATATATGCTCCTAATATAGATGATGAACAATTTATTTCATCTATTTTGAACATTTTGTCTAATCTAGATACTCATCAACTGATAATGTGAGGTGAATTTAACTTCGTATTGGACCCATTGTTGGACAGATCTTCAAATAGAACAGTACCCTTACCTAAATCAGCCAAACTGCTACAAACATTTATGAAAAGCCTTAAAATAATAGACCCATGGAGATTTACCTTCCCAAACCAACAAAAATATTCATTTTTCTCACCGGTCCATCACTCCTATTCTAGAACAGACTATTTTTTAATAGATTATAAACTTTTACCAGCCACCTTACATTGTGATTATGAGGCAATGGTATTATCGGACCACAGCCCCTTAGTTCTTCAAATATTATTTAAAATTAAATATGACACTTTTAAATGGAGATTTGATAATAGTTTATTGGCAGATAAGACATTTGTAGAACAAACCGAAGCTCAAATAGGATTGTATTTAGAGACAAATAATACGACAGACGTTTACAAATCCACAATTTGGGAGGCATTTAAAGCATATATGCATGGACAAATTATCTCTCACAGTGTCTCGATTAGGAAACAATGTAAAGAACAAAAAAAGAAATTAACTGACCAAATACTAGAATTAGATCATGAGTATGCAGTCTCCCCCTCACCAGAACTGTATAAGAAGAGACTCTCTCTCCAGTCAGAATTTCAACCTCAGAAACTACTGATCATTTAATGCGGGCAAAAGCCACATATTATGAACATGAGAGAGAGCAGGTAAACTCCTTGCTCGGCAAATTAAAGAGACGGCAGCATCTGACCCACAAGAAATAAACAATATCTTTAAACAATTTTATGTCAAATTATATTCCTCAGAATCTGTTAACGACCCATCGTGTATAGAGCAGTTTTTTTTAATCACTTAACATTCCGTCCTTGAATATGGAAGACAAGAATGTCCTGGAACAGCCAATAACTATTATTAGCGATATCCAATATGCAATGTTCAAAGTCCCCAGGTCCTGACGGTTTTACAACTGAATTTTATAAATCTTTTAGAGATCAAATCTCACCATTGCTTCTAGAGGTTTTTAATGAACCATTTGAGAAAGGCTGTTTACCGCCAACATTTTATCAGGCAAACGTTTCTTTAATACATAAGATAGATAAAGACCCTTTAGACCCTGGTTCTTATAGACCAGTGGTTCTCAACCTTTTTTAAAATATGTAGGCTAATTCCCCCGAATATTAATGATTACGACATTACAACACATGTATTGGTTTCCCAGGTATCAAAAAGCCATGTGAATAGAAATTATATATATTTACAGGTTTTAAAAAAAAAATGCAAACATTTGACATTCAATTTAAATAACAGCAGCCAATCAGAATGACTAGATATGTAACATTCAAACTATAATTAGGTATTATCAAAAGGCCTGCTGCATGTCCCTGGTGTAAACCTCAGCACCTTTATAAGATGACTTTAATTTGAATGTCTTTTTTTGTTTGTGAAGTTACCTTGGGTGTCATGAAAGGTGCTTTAAATAAAATGTATTATTATTATTATTATTATTATTATTATTATTATTATTACAAACACTAACAGCAGCCAATCAGAAACAGCAATTTAACATTCAAATCTATTTTTCATTCGAATCTAAATCTATAATCGAATTGTTCCAACCGAAAACAAACTAGCACTTATCAAGGGCTGAAAGCAGGATTACACACACACATACACACACACATTTTGGTGATGACAAACGACTTATAGAATGACACCTACTGCAGAATGGAAATAAGTTTACAACATTTGATAGTGAGAGCCCTTTGTTGATGCTGAGAAGAGTATAGGTTAGAGTATAGGTTAGAGTATAGGTTAGAAGAGTATAGGTTAGAGTATAGGTTAGAAGTGTATAGGTTAGAGTATAGGTTAGAAGAGTATAGGTTAGAGTATAGGTTAGAAGAGTATAGGTTAGAAGAGTATAGGTTAGAAGAGTATAGGTTAGAGTATAGGTTAAAAGAGTATAGGTTTGCTGTCGCCTGTCTGTAAATAGCAGAAAAAAAAACATTTGGAGAAACACAACCCCATCACGCTGCGTTTTGAGGTGTGAGAATCCTGTAGCCTGCAGTAAACGGTTATATCACTGCCTCTATCGCTTCAACAAGAAAGTTTTAACACACCAAACACAAGCCCTTAACTTCCCAGGAGTTTGTGAAACAGCTAAATGTTTGCCAAACAACGAAGCACAGTCGTATGGAAGCGTATTGCATTCACCATAGAAATTTTTTTTAGACACCTTATCTCGTAATTATGAGATCCTGATGTCGTAATTACGAGAAAAGATCGCGTAATTTTGAGAAAAGATCTCGTAATTACGAGATCCTGATCTCATAATTATGAGAAAAGATCTCGTAATTACGAGATAAGGATCTCGTAATTACAAGATAATTTTAAACACCTGGAAGCAGCATATCTAGTTGGGGACTGTTGAGGGTAGATGTAGAAGAATGGTCGTGAGCAGATATTGACACTCAGGGTAGTCAAGGATGAAGTTTAGAATGATGGACTTATTAATTTTTGTCCAAATTAAGGCCCACAGGCAAAACAAACTATTAATAAAACAAAAATTAAAGAAAAAGAGAAAAATACTTTCTCAAAAAGAATAAAATAACTAACTAACGTGAGAGTCAAAACTTATGAAATAATACAAAAAAAAAAAAAAAATACAGATAAAGATTTATATAAGTTGACTTTTTGATCTAGTCCACAGAGCCTTAAACAGACTTACGTCCACACTCTTCTAGCCCTCTCGAGCAACTGATACAGACAGTCTATATAGGCCTATAGCCGCCCCTGGAATTGGAACATACCAACCACAAATAAAATACAGGGGTGGCTAAGGCGATCAGACAATAAAAACTACAAACAGCCAAAATTCACAGATCTAGTAGGCTAGAAATTTACCAAAGATTTAAACATGACTCACTAAACCACTTCACTAAGCTACAAAATACTTTAACAGACAAAATAAATAAATACTCAAAATTACGGTCACTTCCTGTTATCCCGGATGTAATAACGGCATTTAAACTCGCCGATCGCGGCAAACTTTCCTTTATCAACAAAGGAACAGACTCCGGTAAGACCAAGACTACGGCTGGGGGTTGACTCTCAATGGTTCTCATGGGCTTTATAAGTCTAATGTGAAAGAGCTTAACGTGGTTTAATCTACCTAAACAACGATCAATCATCATCAAAATTCTATCTCATATTTCTCATCATAACCACTTAAAAAAATCGTACCCAAAGTCCAAATATTATGGAAGTTATCTGACACTAAGCGTTTCTGCTCCATTAAGGGTTTTATATTACCCTTATTATTATCCTTACAATACCCTTAATGGAGCAGCAACGCTTAATGTCAGATAACGTCCGTAATAATTGGACTTTGGGTTTGATTTTTTGACAGTTTTCAGTCGTTATGATGAGCAATATGAGAGAGAAATGTGGTAATCATTGATCATTGTTTAGGTACATTAAACCACGATAAGCTTTTAGAATGTCCCCAACTAGATATGCTGCTTCCAGGTGTTTAAAATGATCTCGTAATTACGAGATCCTTATCCCATAATTACGAGATCTTTTCTCATAATTACGAGATCTTTTCTCATAATTACGAGATCTTTTCTCGTAATTACGAGATCAGGATCTCGTAATTACGAGATAAGGTGTCTACATTTTTTTTTCTATGGTGAATACAATACGCTTCCGTACAGTCGATATCTCAAGCTCGTCACTTTTCTTTCTCTTTCTCTGTGAAATAAAGCTGCCTTCAGGTGCAGTAGGAAACGTTGTGTTCTATAAAAGATCTGACTAAAAACTGTTACTGTGAAATATAAAGTCTACCTGTGCTACATTGGGGGGTTAAAGAACACAAAAGGACGTTGCGGCGATTGCTTTTTTATGTTTTGTAATCTGAACTCAGCTTCACGTAGTACAGAGATCATTTAAGACGGTGCTCTGACATCCCGTTTACATGAAGGCAGCACGGAGCTGCGCCAGACAAAGCTGACAGAAGAACAGAAGAGTAATAGGCTAATCCACCGTCTCGTCCAGCTGCAGTGCTGTAAACTGGCAGGTTTTAATGTTGCAGACCACTAGTGTTTTTTAGTAATTTAAAGTGTAAACATGTATTATTATTATGAATCTTTGCTTTAAACTAGCTTTAAAACAAACGCCCCCCATGGGCACCTCAACGCCCCCCTTTCCAAAATATTGCTTCCCGCGCCCCCCATCATCTTCTGAACGCCCCCTGGGGGGCGGTACCGCCCCCGTTGAAAAACACAGTTAAAGACCTATCAGTCTTCTTGATGTTGATAACAAAATACTGGCCAAGGTTTTGGCCACCCGTCTCGAAAAAGTTCTTCCATCTGTGATCTCCACAGATCAAACAGGATTTATCAGAAATTCGCCTCCTATTTTTTAACATTAGAAGGCTATTAAATATTATTTACACACAAAACACCAATCCCACTCAGCCCGAGGCACTTATTTCTATGGATGCCGAGAAGGCCTTCGACAGGGTCGAGTGGGATTACCTCTTCACCACTCTGGGAAAATTTGGTTTTGGTCCCAACTTTATTTCATTTATTAAATTGCTATATGCTCACCCCCAAGCTTCTATACAAACAAACAATAATAACTAGTTATTTTCAATTAAGTCGTTCTGCAAGACAGGGTTGCCCTCTTTCACCCCTGCTATTTGCTTTAGCTATAGAACCCTTAGCAATTTCTCTACGTGCATCTACAGCCTATAGTGGAATAAGAAGAGGGGGAAAAGAACACAAAGTATCCTTATACGCTGATGACCTGTTAGTTTACATCTCCAACCCCTCACAATCAGTGCCAACCATAATGTCAATTTTAGATAAATTTGGGAAAATCTCAGGATACAAGATAAATAAAAGAGTGTTATATTTCCAATCAACCCTAAGGCCCAATTCGAAACACTTTCCTCTTTCCCTTTTAAAATAGTAAACTCTTTCAAATATCTAGGGATCACCATAACTAAATGTTTTTCTACCCTTATTAAAGAAAATATTCCAAAATTGTACGAATATACCCAACATTTTTTTAAGAAGTGGTCCAAACTCTTTATTTCTTTAGCAGGTCGTATTAATATGGTGAAAATTAGTATTTTGCCCAAATATTTATTTATTTTCCAGTGTATCCCAGATTATATTAATAAATCATTTTTTAGAAATTTATTTGGAATAACAAAAACCCCAGAATCAAGAAGATGTATCTACAGAGGACTAAACTGAAGGGTGGGATGGCCCTGCCTCATTTTCAGCTGTATTACTGGGCATGTAATATAAGAGCTCTCTCCTTTGGCATACAGGAGGAGTCGATAGAGTGGTGCGATATGGAAAATAAGTCATGCTTACCTTCCTCTTGGCCAGCTTTAATTCATTCAGCCTTGTCTACCCCCCGTCCAACTCGATTGAGTAATCCAGTGGTTTCCAACTCACTCAGAATTTCTCAAAAAACTGCGAATCATTCTTTTCTCCCTTCCCAAATTGATCCAATATTTCAGACCTGGTTCAAAAAAGGGATACGTTCCTTCCAAAATTTGTTTATTAATAAATGGTTTCCAACATGTCAGCAGTTAAAGCAGATATTCGATCTACCTAGCTCACATTTTTTTAAATATCTACAACCTCGCAGCTTTGTTCAAAATAATTTTTCTTCATTCCCTAATGAACCTCTCAGATGGATGCACTGTTTTTACAGAATCCTTTTGTCAAAGGAGGAATATCCATCATATGTAATAAACTATCACAGTTGGAAGGTGATGTTTCATTGGAGCATGTAAGAGCAGCATGGCAGGAAGACCTTGGAATAGATATTGCAGACTGGCAATGGGAAGAAGCACAAGAACGGGTTCACTCTTCTTCTTTGTGTATTAGACACGGTTTAATACAATTCAAGATCTTACATAGACTTCATTTGTCTAAATTAAAGCTATCCAAGATGTTCTCCTCTGTTGACCCATTATGCGATAGATGCAGTCAAACGCCAGCATTGCTAGGACATATGTTTTGGAAGTGTCTTAATATTCGTAATTATTGGATTTCAGTTTTTCAATACTGTCAAAGGTGTTAGGAAAACCACTAGACCCGGACCCAATTATGGCTATTTTTGGTGTCAATAGTGACAATGCTGAGCTGTCTAAAAAACAGTGTATGGTGCTTGGAGTTGTCACACTCTTAGCACGTAGATTGATTTTGCTCAACTGGAAACAAAAAAAATCCACCAAGCTGCTCTGCCCTGATTAGAGATGTTATGCACCACCTTCAATTTGAAAAGATTAGATTTTCCTTAAAGAGTAAGACTGATCATTTTTATGCAGTATGGCAGCCCTTTATAAATTATTTTAATAAGACAGCAATAATTGAACCTTAACCCCACTACTACTACAAACCCCTCCTTTTTTCTCTTTTTTTCCTGTTTCTTTTATTCATATTCTTCTTTGTAGGGCTGGGCGATATGGCCTAAATATAAAATCTCCGATTTTATATTTTTTAATTCGATTTCCGATTTTTTTCCGATTTTCCCCCCTACTTATTAATAGGGTTGGGTATTGTTTGGGTTCTTTCCGATACCGGTGCTAAATCGGTACTTTTAAAACGGTGCCAGTGCCTGAACCGATACTTTTTAAGAAAGTTTAAAAAAAAGAAGAAACAAGAAGGATAGGCCTACTAAACAACAGTCTGTGACATTTAAGAACACATATTGTAATAACTATAACTTATAATAAACAATAACTTATTTCACCAATAAATTGCTGTTGAACGACAAAAAAAACAACCAGATGGGAAAAGGGTATTTTACAACAACTTTGAATGCACCGCGAGGCTGTAGGTTACCAGTTTCAGTGAATGCACCGTCTGTGTTTCTTCGACGTCGGCAGCTGCTGCGCTGCAGACTGTTGATATACAGTAACACTTTATACTGTTTAACATTACCTGTCAGCATTTTAACCGTGTTTAATCCAGCTGCTAGCTAAAAGTAGGCTAACGTTACCGAAACTTGCTGCCTTTGACTGCGATGGGCTTTAGGCAAATGTTGCAGCGCGGGGTTTGCTGCTCCACATCTGTTGCGGCAAACCCATACCAGTTCCAAACAGATGATTTTATTCCTTAACTTCCCACTCTCACCGGTAGCCATGTTGTCACTTGCTGTTGCTGTTTTGTGTGTGCTATGATGTTGTTATTGTCGCTTGCCATACTGCTATAAAAAACTAACTCTACGGAAGCTCCGGAGAGCCAAAAATGCGCCATTACACAAAACCTCGATTTACTTATTTTTTAAATCGCCCGCAACAAAAAATTCGAATTAATTAATTTAATCGATTTTTCGCCCAGGCCTACTTCTTTGTATATTATTATTATTTGTGTTAAAATGTGAATTGTTTATATATATATATAAGAATATTTTTGCACACTGTATTTGTAAAGTGAATTTTGTGGGTTATTTTTTTTGTGTATATGTATGTGTGCCAATGTAGAAAAATGTAATAAAGAGAATGGTAATATATATATATATATATATATATATATATATATATATATATATATATATATCTTTATTCACTAACATTGTTGTGGAAATATAATAAGTATGTAAACTAAATGTACACTTCTTGCATTACTACTACATTACTTCAAATACTAAGTTACTCCTCTAGTAAACTAGTATTTACATGAAATAAAACAATAAAACATTGAGTCCACCCAACAAAGCACACTGGGTAATAACAAATTCAACACTTGAACTGGTTGCTATGGACTCGTCACTAGGCTTCCTCAGTCATTGTATATTTTATCCTCATCCTCGGCTGCTGCTATCTAACGTTATTTCAGACTCTGGCTCTACAGCTAATCAACAGAGTTTGCCTCGGCAGTGGACGAGGAAACATCAACTGTAACATCTACAGATAAAATCTTGCTAAATTTAGCCGCATTACTATTACACTATACACTGTAAGTGCGATTGACTTGAAACATCACACATATCCAGCTCACTCTGCTCTACAAAAAGAACACATCCTGGACCTTAAACGTCCCGTCATGATGGAGTTTATGCTAATTTGCATAATGGTAAAACAGAAATATGAAACGAGTTTAAACTGTACAGATTCACAAATCTGTACAGTTACAGTAATCAGTTACAGTAATTGCAATATAGCTGGCTGTTTTTCCTACAGTAGACAGTGAATGGCAATGAACATGGCGGATTTTGTGAGAGACGAAGAGGATGACTTCTCTCCGCCGGACAAGATGTCGCAGCTACCGAGGATTTCTCAGCGTTGATCCATCCTACTGTCCAGCTACCAGGCCTGCTAGCCCTCCGAGCTAGAGATGCTCTGTTGCCAGTGGGCTGTGTTAACGTTCTCTTAATACATCCATGGTGTTAACCTGGTGTTAACACGGACTGGTGCAGAAATAAGGTGATTTGTATCCAACTAACTATCTGCGGGTAGTTTGACTGTTAAATGCTGACCATTGTACATTCCATGGTTTATTTTTCTTTTCTGCTTACTAGACTGGCTACCTCACATACAGACCTTAAACTACTCGGCTAATGCGGGTACATTTTAAGTTAAATGTTTTTCTTAGTGATTTGAATTATTGGATGTTTTGGAGAAGCCATGGTACTGTGTTTACTTACCTTGTGGCTAGACTGGCTACCTCATATGTTCAGTGTCAAGCTAAAAAAGCTGTCAAAGAAACTGTTCAGAACAGGCCACTTGCTGCACTTTTTAACTGCAATACTAATTGCAATACTGCACTGTATTTACATTTCAAAGGCTTGTAAGCTACAGTTTGCACTGTTTCAATAAATGGAACTAATTTTCTCAACACATCTTTGATTCATTTTGTCCAGCATTTGCACGCTGTAGACTCTCTGTCCAGTCAGTGACATATATTGTGTAATTGATGTTTTTAGTTTTCAGTTCAATCAATTAAATCCAACTAAAGGAAACACTCACAAGATGTCACCAAAATCACTCTGTCCCCTTTAAATCTTTAAGAAAATGATGTAAGTGTATCAAATTATATCGAATCGTATCGTATCGTTGGCTGAATATCGTATCGTGAGCTGAAAATATCGTATCGTATCGTGAGATTTGTGTATCGCTACAGCCCTATTGGTGAGGCAGTCGGTCAGAGCGGAGGAGGTAACTGTGGTGATGGATATGTAGCTCTGGAAATCATCGGCATAGCAGTGGTAATGGAGACCATGTTTTTGTAACGGCCGTGCCTTGTCTTTAACAGTTTCATATCAGGTTGGATGCACGTCCATTAACCCTCTTGTATGTTCTGCGTTGTGTTCTATGTTGTGCTAAGTGAAGGAAGGACCCGGATCACGACCAGCTGATGGTTGCTCTTTTAATGAAGGCAGAATGGTGGATTTGTCTGTACAAATCAACAGAAAAACACATAAGGCTCTGTAACATGCAGTCTCCTCCACACAGCACACAGGTCTCAAGCTCCTCCTCTCAGCTAGTCTGGCACGGACTGCACATACATACATGACTGATAAAACTTTTAGTATTAACAGCAAAAATACTTTTAAATACAAATGTGAAAATTAATTAAATAAATTATAAAATGCTCAATGTATTTGACATGAATTTCTTTTACATGCTTAATACAACCAGTGTTAACACACGTAACCAGTATGCCAGATGAATTATAATAAACATTATGCACATACCTGTACAAATCAACAGAAAAACACATAAGGCTCTGTAACATGCAGTCTCCTCCACACAGCACACAGGTCTCAAGCTCCTGTTAGCAGATAAACATACAGAAAACTCTGTAGACTAGCATGTGGAAACATGTCTACTTTAAAGCTTGCAAAAAGTCTGTTTACAAGGTTTATCAATTATCAATTGACACATTAACTGCATGTTCACAACCTAGAAATTAACATTTATACATGCATAAAATAAAGTTACTATAAGGTTACTATTTCCAAGTGGCAGGATGTAGACGAAGAACAGAAGAGGACCAAGCACCGAACCTTGGGGAATGCCTTTTGACAGAGCAATGGAGGAGAGGCAGTTGTTGATGTAGATGAACTGTTGTATGTTGGTAAAATAGGAATGGAGCCAGGATATTGTGGTGCCAGTGGTGTAGGCTTTCCAGTCAGGATAGGAGGATGGAGTGGTTTAATTTCATTTATTATACAGGAAAGTTCAAAGTAACATTAAGTTACAATATAAACGGGCCTGACTCAATTTAAAAACTGGTTTCCAGCAGGTTCCGATTCTGCAGAAACATAGAACATTGAATACAGTTACAGCACATCAAAAACATTTGTGAATAATTTCCTTAGTGGCAAGAGACCAGGGGTCCGTTTCAGGAAGGAGGTTTAACAAACTCTGAGTCTAACCCTGATCTTTGAGTTGATTTACCCTGAGATGGGAAACTCAGAGTTTTCGGTTCCAGAACAGCTGATATGAGTTGGTTCAATCAACTCGGAGTAGGTTCACGCGCGTGCACCACCACAATAAAAAGGCAGCACGAATAGAGCCATGATACTACGATTCACCATGGCAACAACCACAAACGGGTCGGCGGAAATACTCATGCGCACATATGCAACTTTGAACATGTATTTTGTTAAAAAAGCAACACAGCGGCTGCTGCAAAAGAGAGAATTTGCGTGCTCCCAGAGTAAATGCATAGGCCTATATTCCAATATAATTTATATCATATTTAATCATAATTATAGCCTAATATTACTGGTGAAATGGTATTGAAAATATATTTCATTTAGGTGCAATCCTGCAGGCAAAAAAGTCCTAGGCCTACTAATCCCATTCTGAGGCTGCAGCACCATCATTAAAAGAATTATAATTCATAATCTTTTATTTCAAAGGGTTTACATCATTCGCCTGCAATACTGTGGAACTCCTTTTTAATGGCTCTTACTGGTTTGTGTCCAGGGAACACTAAAAACGTTTAAAGCACGTTTCAGAGCGATCTCTTCTGACGGCGCTTTGCTATACAGTGGCTTTACTAAAATGCTCTGCATCACCAAGGTTGTAAAGAAAACTGTGACACAAATAATGTGCTGGGATGTAGAGCATGTCCACGATGGGTGTCGTTAGTGATATGAGGACGGATAAGGTTATGTAGGCTACATAACTGATATACTGGGAAGATAAACCATACCGCTCAAATAGGAAGTTATCTGGAAATTAAAATGTGTCGGGCCTCAATATCATCTCCCGACGTATGTTTAATTCCCTGCGAATACAGCGTCTTCATCAATGGGATCGTCGACAAAAGGAAATGCCATGTTTTGAGAAAAAAACTATGTTTTAAAGTCTGCCTAACAGTTAATAAGCCAATAATGTTTTTTTTTAATTCATGCCGATATAGGCCTACCAAACTGCGCTAAAACACGCCTGATACAGACTGAATGAATGAATGAGGAAATGAAAGAGAGCTGTGTCAGAGGGAGGAGTCTGAGAGAAACTTGAGGTTTCTTGAAGAAAACCTGCTCCTGACCAGGTTAGGTTCACAGGCTCAGTTACCATAGTAACTGACTCTGAGGTTAAGTTACCTCTCTTTCTGAAACAGAAAACCCAGAGTTTCCCTCATCTGAGGGTTAACAAACTCAGAGTTGTCACTAAACCTGCTTTCTGAAACGGACCCCTGATTGGAAGACAGTAGGACATTGTTGAAAACACAATTGCATGTAGGTAGGTTTGAGAAGCAGAAAAGGAAAGATATGATCTTATCTTGTTATACACATAACGTTTCTGATTCAGCTTTTTTGTTAAGTTAGAAATGTGTTGAAGGTGGCAGTGAGGTCGAGCATGATGAGAATGGTGAGGGGACCAGAGTCTGAGGAGAGGAGGCGGTAATTGGTGACTTTGAGGAGGGCTGTTTCAGTGCTGTGCAGTGAGCAGAATCCATATTGAAATGGTTTGGACAGGTTTGTACAGATGAGATGGGCTGTAATATGAGCAGCAAGAACACATTCTAGGTTTTTTTTTAAAGAAGGAGAGATTGGAGATGGGCTGAAAGTTGGACATGATGTCAGGGTTGAGAACAGGTTTCTTGAGGATGGGGGTGACAGCTGCAAGTTGAGTGGTGTTGAGACTGCTCCGGAACTGAGAGAGTAATTAATGATTTTGATGATAACGACAGTGTCCTGGAGGATAATCTACACACCCCACTGTACAATAAGTATGAAACCATGTTTCTGGGAAGAGAAAAAAAAACTTAATTGTTCAATCCTTTAAACAGAATTCCACCCCAGAAGTCCAGAAGTGGGGGCTTAAGTCCTAGCAGTTATCTCAATGCTGGTCAATCATAACCAAAAGTATCTGCATGGCTACGTACCACACGCTGTGTCTAGTTAGAGCTGCTTCCTTCAGGTTGGAGGTAGGCTCCCCACGGACAGCTGCAATAGATAGAACATTTTTTTTAGTATGTGCAATGCAATCACTTAATTTGCACTTTGTAGTTAACAATATGTATATATATATATATACATATGTATATATATATACATACATATATATGTATATATGTATGTATGTATATATATATGTGTGTATATATGTGTATATGTGTGTACATATATATATATGTGTGTGTATATATGTATATATATATATATATATATATATATATACATATATATATATATATATATATATATATATATATATATATATATATATATATATATATATATATGTGTGTGTGTGTGTGTATTTTAAACACTGACATGTTATCTTGTTCTTTCCCAGCTGAGGAAGTCTTATGGAAATGTCTACAGTCTGTTCCTCGGTACCAGACCAGCTGTTATCATCAATGGGATGAAGGCCATGAAGGAGGCTATGTTGACCAAGGGCACTGATTTTGCTGGACGACCCCAAGACCTGTTTGTTAATGACACCCAGAAGAAAGGTAGAACAGTCATGATATGTTATGGGGCAGGGGATGTATTATCAAACTTAGCTAATTAAAAAAGAAAGTACATACTGCAGGACAGTAATGTATCTCTTTCTATGCATGTACTGTTTGCAGAGATGGGTCAAGTACCATGATTACTATATATCTTAAAACATATCGTTGTGCAAGTTTGGTCTGACATCCCTGCAATGTTCTAAGCTCTGATTAATGACGTGCCGAGAGACATCGCTATGTATTCGTCTACAATGTCCAAGTCCTACAATGACTGGACATGTCTACCATGTCCAGTCAGTCCTGCAAAGCTTACTAACTCTTTCTTCGTCAAGGCTGAGAAGTGTGAGTTCCACTCCTCCTCATCTCATCCTCATCTCTTTTTTGGGTTACGTTGTGGCTCAATGTAGTGTGCAGGCGAACCTGGTTAAGGTATCAGCAGTCACCTCCTGGCCAGTTCCAGGTGCTTTTGTTGCAAAATCATAAAATATGCAACAATAATTTTTTTCTACTCTTCTCTCAACCTGCAACAAGCATCCTGTCCGTGGGCATGCAGGTCCAACTTGCGTCATGGGGCTTTGGACCCCGTTCACACCTGCTTGCAGGTCTAGTTCGACAAGACTGATCAAAAGCTTTTTGTGCCTAAAATGATGCAGCAATGAATGGGAGAATTCCTAGTATTTCTTTGAAGCTAAATGTATTATTTTCTAGTAGATGGCCTGAGATGAGGAACTTTTATCAAAATCTTCTAATCGCAGGAAAGCATGCTTAAGAGGTGATAGTTTCTCATTGACTTCAGGTCAAGAGTAATTTACTATGGATTACTACTGATTTGAATTTTGTCTCGAATCCCTCATAGAGCTGTCTCAGATTTGAAAGTTAAAAAAAGAATATATATTAATATGCTGTGAAGGTTGGAAAGTACATATGCTCTGGAATAGAACAGCAATGCTCACATTGGACAGTGATACTTTAGATGTAATTTATTAGATGTAAGCTCATACTGTATGCTCTTTGTGTCACTATACTATACCTAGGAGTGATTTTGGCAGATTATGGCTCTAGTTGGAAGGAGCATCGACGCTTTGCTCTGACAACCTTGAGGAACTTTGGTATGGGGAAGAATTCCATGGAGGAGAGGATTCATGGAGAGATAGATTACACCATTGATACACTGGAAAAGAGCATTGGTATGTCATCTGAGGGTCCACACAATCTTCATACGGATGGGAGGGTTAACTTTAATCAGGGAAATCTGAGCAGCACAAATACTCTAATATTGTTTGATAATATAAAAAGGTGGGCATTGATCATACATTTTCATTAATATACATTTTATAAATGTTGCATTGTGCAGTTTAATTTCCTTTTGTATTCTTGTACAATGCTATGTTATACTTTTGTCAACATTATGTCTTTACAGGCAAATCCTTGAATCCTCAAGTTATGTTTCATAATGCGTCCTCCAACATCATCTGCCAGGTTCTTTTTGGGACACGCTACGAGTATGATGATGAGTTCATCAAAGTTATTGTTCAGTGCTTTACTGAGAATGCCAAGATATCCAATGGACCATGGGCTATGGTGAGTCAAAGCATGTTTCTGCCTTACAACCTGGCTTAGAAATATCAAAAAGATAAATGTTCAAATTCACAAAGGGATTGCATGCTTTTGCAGCTGCTAAACCTGCACAAATAAGACAAAAAACACAGTGTAATTCCTAAAGCACCCCAAAGGGTAAAATGTTCTTCCAAGTTCCTTTCAAGCTTCTTCCTACCACGATCATTTTTGAAATTCTGATATTCATGAGTAGGTTGTTGTCCTGACACCAGTGGGTCTTGTCCTCTACATCTTTCATTGATCACAGCTGTGTTATCAATAAACTTGATGATGGTGATGGAGTCAAAGTGGCTACACAGTTGTGTGCAAACAGGAAGAGTATAGCAATGGAACACAGACGTAAAACACACTCATGGGGTGCTCCAGTGTTAAGGATTTATTGGATTTTGAAATTAAAAAGCCATTGAATTTTAGCCATTGAGCCATTGAGTATTTATGCATTGAAATTATGTATCTGAATTTTCAACAAGTTGTTCTCACCTTTATTTTTCTAAGTTCACACATTCAGAATAAAAAAATCAACGTTAAAAATTCAATATACCAAATTCAGATGCAAAATACAATTTATAAAATTCAACTAATATATTTTCAACTTGCTCAAATTCAATAGGCAAAATTCAGCTGCAAAATATAATGTATAAAATTAAGTGTTAACATCCGGGAACCCTAGGAAAAGCAATCCACGCTCCACCTCTTATACCATTTTTGGATTAGCTGGGAGTTGGGCAGCGTAACCCACTGCCAAGACCTTGACTGTCGGAGCCAAAAGGAGTCACCCACTTGCAGCTTCATTTTGGCTCTTCAGAAACCTATGGCTGACGTTATGGAAACTACTTCCATATTTTATACAGGCTATGGCTTGGATTGAAATTAACTAATGATTTATCTTCTTTTACAGCTATATGACTCTTTTCCCATTATTCGTGGCCTGCCGCTGCCCTTCGCCAAGGCCTTTAAAAATGTTGAGGTATGTTAATTGGACCTAAAGATTTAATGTAAATATCTATATTAAATCATGGAAAAAGTCTTGAACTTGAAAAAGAAATTGAATTAAGGATTAAACATAGAACAAAGAAAAACATGAATGGTACAATGGATGTTTTTACTAACCTCACACACATACAGTGACAACATTTAAAACATAGCAAGCATTTTGACAGTGGAACGGAAATAAATTTAAATTAATGCAAATTATGAATATTGAACTTGAGTGTTTTTCAGACTTGTCAGAATCTTGCAATTCGATTGATGAAAGAGCACAAGAAGACCAGAGTCCCTGGAGAGCCACGAGACTTTGTTGACTGCTATCTGGATGAATTGGATAAGGTGTGTGTGTGTGTGTGCGTACATGTGTGTGGCGTGTTAAGAGTTAAGCTCACTACCAAATGTACACACATGTCCACAAGCATGTGTAGTTTTCATGCCCCATAGTGTGTATTTGTGTGTATCAGTAAGGCATGTCTGTTTGTATTTAATGTCTGTTTGTATTAAAACAATCATTTTACATTTTTTAAGAGAGGCGATGATGGTTCTTCCTTTGAAGAAGAACAACTGAGGATGTATGCTCTAGATCTTCACTTTGCTGGGACAGACACTACCTCCAACACCCTGCTTACTGGTTTCCTCTACCTTATGACCTACCCACACATACAAGGTAAGCAAGCACATGTAAATTGCCATCAGCTCCATAGTTCTACCATTGTCTTTCTATCTAAAAGTTGTATCTATTAATTTCATGCTCTTGAATTATTTATATTACAGTCATAAACAGAAATGCATTTTTCATGAAAGACATTTAAAAATGTCTTTCACATGAAAAAGGCAGTGACAAGATGCAACACCAACCAATAATACACTTTTACAATACAGTATTACACTTTTTGCTGCAGCTATGGACTTCAGTTATAAAAGGACAGTATACTGTAAATCACAGCAACAGCTCAGGTACATCATATCTCTGCAGTAAAGGCACACTTTAGCACAAATGTGTCCCCTCTGAAATAATTAATTAAATTCCATAGCTCACTAATCACAATAACACCCTATGCTGTACAAATGAATCATATGTAAATGTATCTATGTTCTGGAGGCTCCACCTTCTAGCCATTTAAGGTATCAGCAGCAACAGAGGACAACAATCAGACTTCCCCTGGTCCCAGTGCCCAAAGCAGAGTATGTGCCAGCTCAACAAGCCTCCATTATGGAAGCTTCATATCATGGGCCCAACCATTTGATTCCTTACTTTCTACATACGGACCTGAGCAAATGTTCACATCTTAAAATAACCCTTGAGAACCTGCTGCTTCCAGATGGGACTAAGTTATTTAAATTCCAGATATTAGTACACCATCTAAAGCTGGAGGAGGTTGTCTGGTGGCTGATGCCTATTTGAACTCTCCTACTACAATACACACACAATGGCTGCACTGAACAAAAAATGTGCACTTAACAAGTGAGCTACAGTGATTAGGTGTTTTTATTTATATAAGACGACCCAATGTGTATCTAGATACAGTGACTATGATATGGTTCAGGGACAGTACATGTCAATATGGAATGATTCAGTTTGATTCGGTGCGGCCCAATGATAGACTTCTATGACATGATAGCCAAAGAGAGTTGTGTTTTTTTTTCTAGTGGGAAGACGGACAAGCCTCATGGACCCTAACTCAAAAGTACACAAAAAAACGATTTTATTTCAGTAACAAGAGTAAATGGAATTGTGTTACTTCTACACCTGCATCCAGGTTTACCATCCAACCATGCTACATCATGTCATCGTCTTCCCATTTCAATTGTATTGCGAATTATTGTTATCTCTCTACTGTATCTGTCAGAGCGCTGTCAGCAGGAGATCGACGAGGTGTTGGAAGGGAAGGATAAGGCCAGTTTTGACGACAGATACAACATGCCTTACATGCAGGTAAATAATCAGGCATATTTGACATAATAATTTCACTTTTATTGTGTACACATGGGTCTAAGTGGTAGGTAGGGGATAATTCGCAAACGTGTCAATCAAACAATACATCTGGTGAGATAATCTGTTAAAGTTGGGGTCCTTGGTGTGAATCAATTATAATCACTGCTTTTGAACCACATTTATCATGATCTTGTTTGCCTGGTTGTCAGCATATTGCTGGCAGGTTTCCATATTGCAAGTTTATTGGTCTACTTTTACACAAAACAATATTCATTGTTTTTCTTCTGTCCCAGGTCACATAAAGCATAAGAACATGTTGTTTAAATCTCTCTTGATCCAGGCTGTGATCCATGAAGTGCAGAGGATAGCCAACACTGTTCCACTCAGCGTCCCTCACTGTACGACTAAAGACACAGAGCTCATGGGATATTCCATTCCCAGGGTAAGAAGCAACTGGTATAGTGAACACTATAGTGAAGTGTTGTGGAAAGAAACCTCACTGTACTGTATCAGCATGTTGGTTACAGATTTTCTAGTCTGGATCAAGGAAATACATAACCAGAATAAGCCCCTCACCTACTGCTATCTTTGTGTCAAAACACCTTTGCTACAGGAAACAACTAGAACAACCCAAACTAGCAAGTTAATGCTAATGTTGTAAACAGTAAGTTTTGACGAAATTTTGAAACGTGAAATAAGGCAGGCCTGTTTTTTTTCAGTGAATGATTGTAAAGTTTTACAAAGAATATGTTTACGGCATTTAGCCTTCAATCTATCTGGAATATTTTGGGACTGATTGGGTAGTGATTGCTATGGACGAAGTACACACACTGGCAATACACTGGTGAGAGAAAATTATGTTTAACCATGTATCCAGCTAATTTACTCACGTTACTACTCTGAACTAAGTTACTACTTACATCATTTAATATTTTATGTGCCGTTTTCTTTTGTGGGTTGAAAGGGTTCAACGAGACCAAGTTCCTTCCCGAGGCTATTTTGCAGAGCCACCGTTGCTGCGTGTGATTGGTTTTAAGAAATGCAAACAAACCAGAGAGGTTTTTTTCCCGCCTATTCCAGAATGTATGTGTGGTGTAGCCAGACTTTACTCCATAGTGCTGTAGAAATAGATCTTGCTCTTTTGCTTAATTTTCTCCTCAGGGCACACTGATCATCCCTAACCTGACCTCAGTGCTGAATGAGGAGGGACAATGGAAATTCCCCAATGAATTCAACCCGGAAAACTTCCTCAATGACCAGGGAGAATTTGTCAAACCAGAGGCCTTCATGCCTTTCTCTGCAGGTATGAGCGCATGACCAAAAAAACTCAATTGTATCACACCTTCAGTGGCTTGCAGACAGTGGGTTTTATCAAACCATTGTTCAGTCAAGTGAACAATTATTTAATTAACACATGCACTATAGATGATAACTGAAAAAGTATTTGGCAGTTAGACCCCATTGTGACAGCATCATATTTTAAAGGGTTTAGAGAAGCCATGAGTAGTGTAAGGTACCCTTGATGGAGTCTATTGACAGTGGTGGTGGTGATGAATGAAGAGGAGGCTGAAATCTGAACGTTTGAGAAGTGGGGCGGGCTTTGCAATCTCAGACCTGGACGCTGGAAATGATGTAGGCCTACTAAAGGCAGGGTGGAGAAAGGTTGCGACGATTCACACTGAAATGACAGCTGACAGCAATAGAGAGGAGACATTTTTGTTAAATGTTGACAGTGTGGCCATGATAGAGACTATGGCTAAATCTGAGCAGTTTAACTAAGGTTGCTTTCACACCTACCTCATTTGATCTTTTTAAAACGAACCGTGGAGCATTTGGTCGGATAGTCCAGTTGGTTTGTGTCTGGTGTGAAAGCTCATCCGAACTATGGTGCGGATCAAACAAACAAAACTCTGGTCCGCTTGAAAACAAGGGTCTTGGTTCATTTCCAAGTGAACTAAAGTTCGGTTCACGTCAGGTGAGAACGCAATCTGACCCAAATACAGGAAGTTAACCAAAAACAGAGCATTTACGGACATATATTATGATTTAAGGGATGATAACTTTCCATATCCATAAGCTGTTTTGAGCCCCCATGGCTGGTCGTCTGTGTGACATCATCATCTCTCTCTCTTTCCTTCACTCGCTGTGTCAGCTGCTCACATTGATCGCCTTCTTGAAATTATTAGAAACACTAAAGCAGAACCAGAAGATGTTATAAATGTGGTGTTTACCATTATTTGAGACCAGAATTGTCGGTGAGTTTTGGATATTCTGTCCTATAAACAAGCGACCGTCTCGATTGTGTGAAGTGTGTTTACAATGTTTGGTGCGTTTGACAAAGTATAGTGTAAAAGCAAACCGAATTAAATGAAAAATGCAACAATGTTGCAACTTTACCCCCGAAGTCCACCGAACTATAGATGTGAAAGTGCCCTAAAAGAGTAAACAGTCATCAGCTGATAAGAGGAAGAGGGAAAGAGGGTGAGAGAGAAAGAGGGGGTAATGAGAATGTGTGAGTAACATAAGAGTCTTCATGATTGAACTTATGCTAAGCTAAGCTTATGCTAAGCTTCATTAGATGACTTTGAGGTCTTTTTTTATGTCCCAGGTCCTCGTATGTGTCTTGGAGAGGGTCTGGCTCGTATGGAGCTCTTCCTCATCATGGTGACCCTGCTGAGGAAGTTTAAGTTCATCTGGCCTGAGGATGCAGGAGAGCCAGACTACACTCCAGTCTATGGGGTCACGCTGACTCCCAAACCTTATCGGATGAAGATCCAACTCAGGGCAACACAGTGAGGCTGTCTGCAGACACACAGACTGGCATGTTCCCTTTCCAATGTTGTCAGCTGCCCTATTCACAGCAGACACTATCTAAATGCTAGCTATGACAGCTAACAACACACATAGTGAATTATGCCAGGCATCATATCTACATTATATCTGTTTAGGTTACAGGCTACAATGTGCTTTTAATCTACTGTGTGTTCTATTAAGTAGATATAGACTTACTAGATACTTTTGAATTGAGACTGTCCTCTCAGGAAGAATGACAGCATCAGTCGTTTGATATGTAATTGATTTATATGGGATAGATATGATGTAGGCCATTCTGTATGAAGGAATATTTATTCATAATTGAAAGTCCAAAGAGAAAACAAAGCAAGATCAAATTAAAACTATTATTTTACTACACTACAAGGAAAAATAATGCCATAATTGAGACTGTCCTCTCAGGAAGAACGACAGCATCAGTCGTTTCAGCAAGTACCCCAAAACAAGTGACAAAGCCCTCTATCAACTGTAGAAATTATTTTAAGAGCGAAGGAGGAAGTCAGGTGATGTTTTAAAATGACCAAGTCTCCATAGCAGAGGTCAGGGTGAGTGTAATGGTCAACAAAACATCGACAAAGATCCCCTAACCTTAATAGAATTATGGTGTTTCTGTAGCCTAAACAAAGTACTTATTTTAACACAAACCATAATGTTTCTCTAAACCAAGATGTTGTTGTGCTTATATTGAACCAAACCTTAACCATAGCATTGTAAAGTCATAAAAGCAATTTATTTTCCAAGAGTGATTTGTAACCTTTTTAAAGGAAGAGACAAATGATGTTGTCATGCCGATGGGAGCATCAGATCAGGAAAACACTTCTGAGTAGTTTGAGTAGGGCTTGGTCTTATTTTTGGAGAACTTGTTGATTCCATGACATGCTTTGACATGTGTCCTTACCACCAGGCCTACCTATGTATTCAAATGACTATGGAATCAAATAAGGGTCTTTAATATTTTGAGCTTGTGAAATGATGTTCAGCTGTAGAATTATTTTGTGCATGTGTGAAAAGGTTTTGTGCACACAGATATAAATAGCAAATGTGTAAAATGTTTTGTAGCTGAAGAATTATTTTGTGCATGTGTAAATAAAAATTGTGGAGGAATATTTTCAATGGTGACATTTCACAAAGTGTGAGCTACGGACATACAAATTTGCTATCGGTGTGTTACCTGAAGTTACAGACTAAGCTACAAGTTACAAGGAAAACTATTTGACCCTGAGCTAATCAGAGGAGGGTTAGGGTTAGTCAAACTATCCAGTCAGGGGGCAAAAGGTTGTGTTTTGTTTACGTCATCCATCTGGAACATGTTGGAGTCAACATGGAGGAACAAGAATGGCACGCTTTGGTAATTTATTTATTTGGGAATGATATGATGGAGGCCATTCTGGCCAATTCGTCATTTTTTTAGTCTGGTGTGCACATTAACTGCAGTAGCATTTTAAGGATATGCATGTATGCGTTAAAAAATAAACAACCAATATTAACCAAATCTTATCAGTCTTTCCATTGGGTCTCTGTTTTGTTTGATAGACTGTACATTAAACATCAAATGCCAAGGGTAGTACGGTTCTTAGAGATGTTGTTAGAGTGCTCCATGTACATTTTCTCGTATTTACAGGGTCAATATGGCAGCTCCAGCACCACCGGGTTCAGCTTGATGGTGTACCTGGTGTAGTATTATTTACCTTTATTTAACCAGGAAAAGACTGATTGAGATTAAAAATCTCTTTTTCAAGAGTGTCCTTGTTACTGCAGGAAAATGGCAGACCCAAAAGGCTGAGACTGTAGGCAGAGGAGTAGCCTAATAGAGAGGAATTTAATAAATCCAAAGGGGAAAAAAACCTACAAACTAAAGGGTCCAGGGTCCGTTTCAGATAGGAGGTTTAACAAACTCTGAGTCTAACCCTGATCTCTGAGTTGATTTACCCTGAGATGGGAAACCTGGAGTTTTCGGGTTCCACAACAGCTGATTTGAGTTAGTTCAATCAACTCGGAGTAGGTTCACGCGCGTGCACCAGCACAATAACAAGGCAGCATGAATGGAGCCATGATACTACGATTCACCATGGCAACAACCACAAACAAACGGGTCGGCGGAAATATTCATGCGCACATGAGAGTTTGAACATGTATTACGTTTAAAAAGCAACACAGCACTTAGCTCTTACTGGTTTGTGTCCAGGGAACACTAAAAATGTTTAAAGCACGTTTCAGAGCGATCTCTTCTGACGGCGCTTTAATATGCTCTGCATCACCAAGGTTGTAAAGAAAACTGTAGCCTATGTGACACAAATAATGTGTTGGGATGTAGATCGTGTCCACGATGGGTGACATTAGTGATATAAGGACGGATAAGGTTATGTAGGATACATAATTGATAGACTGGGAAGAAAAACGATAGGCTACCATTCAAATAGGAAGTTATCTGGAAATTAAAATGCGTCGGGGCCTCAATTTCATCTCCCGACGTATGTTTAACTCTCTGCGAAGTAATACAGCATCTTCATCAACGGGATCGTCGACAAAAGGAAATGCCATGTTTTTTATTCATGCCGATATAACAAACTGCGCTAAAGATACAGACTGAATTAATCAAGGGGGCAGGCTTCTCTCCTCAGAGCGAAGCCGCAATGGCGCCATTTTATGCTACCCAAACCATCACCCCCCGTTAGCATTCCATTGACTGCCATTCATTTTGGCGTCACTTTGACAGCCAATAACTTTACATCTGAAGCGTTTAAAGACTTCATTTGTCCATCGTTTATTTCTAAAGAAACAAGACAATGTATAAAAGGCTCCATTACCTTGTACCTCCCGTTATGGCTCCGTAGCAGACGTTTTTATAAAAATAGGCTAACGATTGTGTCACAACCACGCGACTTACTGTCGCATAGTAGAGGAATTACCGTATAGTACAGGAGAAGCTCGCAGGCAGTTTCGACTTACATTAGCTGTTTCGTTGAATTGTTAATGTTGCGTCCAACTAGCAGTTTAGTTAGCAATAATTAGCCTGTGCCTATGTTATCTCCTTACATATACCTACGCTCTCCTCTGCAAGATTGGGAATGATTGAGATTTCTCTTCCACAGCTACCAGAAGACTTACAACGTTCAGACACATTGCTCACGTCACATCTACGGCGGGAAGCTCAGTTTGCAGCTGCGCAGTAACGCTCAGTAACGCTCAACCAAAACCGGAAAAGTGCTTCTAATAGACTTCACTTGTCTCCGTCAAAAACAGTGGAGTCACTGGGTCCATTTTATATACTGTCTTTGGAATTAATGAATGAGAAAATGAAGAGCACTGTGTCTATAGACAGTATATAAAATGGACCGACAGATCCCGTTGCTCTGGACGGAGACAAGTGTAGTCTATTAGAAGCACTTTTCCGGTTTTGGTTGAGCGTTACTGAGCGTAACCCTGAGAGTTAGACAAGTCGATACATACCCTTCTCATCTCTGTGCGTGTCATAACTCTGTCTGACGGCTCCACCATTAGCTTAGCCTAGCACAGATCCTGGAGGTAAGTGACAAAATAACGGCAACATGTTCCTATTTACATGTTGTGATTTATATAGTCACAGAGTATACAAATAACAACTTCACTTGAGACACAGCCATCTTCTAACCGTATACATACTGGGAACTATATTCTCAGAAAGGGAAGCAGTGCTACTTGGGCGGAGTGATATGCTTGCAGCTCTGCTCAGAGCACCTAAATGAAATAGATTATAGGTTCAATACCATTTCACCAGTAATATTAGGCTATAGGCTACTTATGATTAAATATGATATAGGCCTACATTTCATTGGAATATACGCATTTACTCTAGCAGTAATTTTCTCCCACTGTAACTGACTCTAGGGAAAGTGTATTAATAAGGTAACCACTTCAGAGCTTTATTTTATTAGTTTCCTCTTTTCATATTATGAGTCCTTTATTTAGCGGCCCTAGCGGAACAGTAGTCTAGCATCTAAAAGGGGGGGGGGACTAGTTTGTGAGATGCGCACATGGAAGTAAGAAGAAAACGTTACGCTGAAATCATAAAGCTCCAAAAAAGGGATAATTAAGCACCTAGCTGGAATGGGAACAAGGTATTGTGTGTCCGATTTGTTAAATGTTTGTGTGCAGTAATATGAAGTTTAATCTATTCTTCCGTGAAAAGTTGAAATGTGTTGTTATCTCTGTCATACGGAGTCATGCTAACGTTAGCCTTTCAGCAGTGTGAATACTTATAGAGGTAACGTCACAGAAATGTTTGATAAATTGTTATAGGTACGGTTACTATGGCCTTCGGGTAATATTTATGTTTGTAAGAGCTAATTTTATGTTATTTATCTGTCCTGTAGCTCTTACGGTGTTTCATGAAGAAGAAATAAGGAAAGAGAAGGTAGATTCAGAACAAGGCTGACGGCTGAACGTAAATAGAGGCTTTTGGAAACATCATTTGATTGAAGCAACTCATATCAGCTGTTCTGAAACCGAAAAGTCAGAGTTTCCCATCTCAGGGTAAATCAACTCAGACATCAGGGTTAGACTCAGAGTTTGTTAAACCTCCTTCCTGAAATAGGGCCCAGGTTAGGTTCATAGGTAACTGACTCTGAGGTTAAGTTACCTCTCTTTCTGAAACGGAAAACCCAGAGTTTCCCTCATCTCAGGGTTACCAAACTCAGAGTTTTCACTAAACCTCCTACCTGAAACGGACCCCAGGAAAAATGCAGGCAAAAGGTAGCCAAAACGAAATCCAAAAATGAGAGAAGCAGAACACAGAAACCAAGAACACTAGTAGACAAGGAAGACTAACACACAGGTAACAATACAATGATCTGACACAGGACAAGGGAAACACAAAGACTAAATAGAGAGGGTAACGAGGTAACAACAGGTAGGTGACACAAGGGTTGGAAAACAGGTGAAAAACATCAAGCAATCACAAGAGCGGGAAAACCAAAAAACAGGAAGTAAAACACGACACAACAAGACAGAAAACCACACCAGAATAAAACAGGAAACAGAAACCCCCCCCCCCCCCCCAAGGGACAGATCCCAGATGTCCAAAACGAAACAGAGCAAAAAGGGATCCAGGGAGGGCGGAGGGAGGAACAAGAGTCAATGGGGATTGGGAACTGAGGACAGTGGGGCCTAGGGAACTGGAGACAGAGAGGCCCGGGCACCTAGGTGCTGCGGCCAGCTAGGCACGGGCTCCAGGGCTGTGGACAGCAGCGAAGGCGGAACCCCTCGGGCGGCCGAGCAAGAAGGAGACACCCCTCAGGTGTCCGGGGGCGAAGGAGGCCGGCGATGAGGATGGAACCCCTCCAGCGGCCGAACAGGACAGTCGAGGGCTCCGAGGCGGCCGGTGGCGAAGGCGAAACCCCTCTGGCGGCCAAACAGGACATTGAGGGCTCTGAGGTGGCCGGCAGCTCTGAGGCGGCCTGCAGCAAAGTCGAAACCCCTCAGGTGGCCGAACTGGACGGCAAAGGTGGAGCCCCTCAGGCGGCCGAGCAGGACGTCGAGGGCTCTGAGGCGGCCAGTGGCAAAGGCGATATCCCTCTGGAGGCCAAGCCAGTCGGCAAAGGCGATATCCCTCTGGAGACGGCGGCGAGGGTGAGACCCATCTGGAGGCTGTCGGCGAAGGCGATATCCCTCTGGAGGCCGAGCAGGTCGGCAAAGGCGATATCCCTCTGCAGGCCAGCGGCGAAGGCGATATCCCTCTGGAGGCCGGAGGCGATATCCTTCTAGAGGCCGGCGGCGAAGGCGATATCCCTCTGGAAGCCGGCAGCGAAGGCGATATCCCTCTGGAGGCCGGCGGCGAAGGCGATATCCTTCTGGAGACCAAACCGGTCGGTGAAGGCAATATCCCTCTGAAGGCCGGTGGCGAAGGCGATAACCCTCTGGAGGCCGACAATGAAGGCGATACCCCTCTGCAGACCGAGTAGGTCGGTGAAGCCGAATCTCCACTGAAGATAGGCCAGGCGAAGGGTCAGCTGGACTGGAGACAGGCGACGTGTCAGCTGGACTGAAGACAGGCAACGGGTCAGCTGGACTGGAACCAGGCGACGAGCAGTGTTGGTCATCTTACTTTAAAAAAGTAATTAGTTACAGTTACAAATTACTTATCCCAAAAAGTAATTGAGTTAGTAACTCAGTTACTTGTAAAAGTAATTAGTTACTCATCAAAGTAACTGTGACGTTATTTTTTATGTTCTATAACGCTATTACGTTCTATAACATTTTTAACATCAAAGATGTTTATATTAAGTTAACTGATTGAAGAATAAAAACACTCAATAGATTGCAGCCTGCCATATGATATGCAAGGGTAGCTAATGACTCAGACTCCACAGTGGGCAGGGGTAGCATGTTTTCAACAACATACCTTGCAATCAATGTGTTCAGCTCGGCCTTGGTCACCTGTTGCTGACCCAAAAAATCGAGCGTTGCGTCTCCGTTTCCTTCGCTGGAGCTCATGCTAGCTGCATTTGGGCTTGGGGTTGGTAGCTATAAGCAGCAGCAACAAGTGTCGTGTTAGCATGTGTTGATAAGATTCAAGTTGCTTGAGGCAGACGTGGATTAAGTCTTTTTTCCTGGGCATAGCATGCATGTTACATAAACATCCTTGTCTTTAATTTCAATGAGCGAGAAGTGGTGCCGGTACTTCCAGTTCGAGAACGCTACCTTTGAATTTCCCGTTGCCATTGTTGCTGTCTTGTGTTCAGTGATAGGTAGTCAGAGCGTACAGTGAGACAGTGTGAGCAGGTCATCCGCCCAACCAGCCAATCATCATCACATTTTCTACGATGTCATCACCCCCCCCCCCCCCCCCTGCTCTCTCCAGGCAGCTGATTTTTGTAGCCAAAGCCGACACCTCGCGCTTCATTCAACCAAATTGTAGTACTAGTAATTTACATTCTCAGTAACGATAACGGCGTTGCAACAATGGGAAAAGTAATTAATTAGATTACTCCGTTACTGAAAAAATAAATAAAATAAAGTCTCTAGGGTGCTGAACAAAAGCAAAGTCTCCGGGGAGCCGCAACCCAGCAAGGTCACTGGGGCGTCGGAGACCGGCAAAGTCTCAGGGGCACTGGAGACCGGCAAAGTCTCTGGGGCAGTCTCTGGGATGCTGACCAGTGGCCAAGTCTCTGGGGTGCTGAAACCTGGCAAAGTCACTGGGGCACCAGAGACCAACAAAGTCTCAGGGGTGCTGACCAATGGCAAAGTCTCTGGAGCGCCAAAACCCGGCAAAGTCACTGGGGCACCGGAGACCGGCAAAGTCTCTGCGGCAGTCTCTGGGGTACTGACCGGTGGCCAAGTCTCTGGGGTGCTGAAACCCAGCAAAGTCACTGGGGCACCAGAGACCGACAAAGTCTCAGGGGTGCTCACCAGAGGCAAAGTCTCAGGGGTGCTGATCGATGGCAAAGTCTCTGGGGCACTGGAGACCGGCAAAGTCTCTGGGGCGCTGACCAACAGCAAAGTCTCTGGAGAGCCGAAACCCGGCAAAGTCACTGGGGCGCCGGAGACCGGCGTAGACTCTGGGGAAACGGTCAGCGTAGACTCTGGGGAAACGGTCAGCGTAGACTCTGGGGAAACGGACAGTGTAGACTCTGGGGAAACGGACATTGTAGACTCTGGGGAAACGGACAACGTAGACTCTGGGGAAACGGACAGCGTAGACTCTGGGGAAACGGACAGCGTAGACTCTGGGGAAACGGACAGTGTAGACTCTGGGGAAACGGACAGCGTAGACTCTGAGAGAACGGTCATCGAAGACTCTTGGCGAGCGGTCATCGAAGACTCTGGGAGGTCGGTCGCAAAGAACAAAAACACCAGGAATGCTTTACTTTCAAATTAATAACTGTATTTTGCCTTGTAACATGAACTTAAAATACAGTACAGACCAAATATTGAGGTAGGTCCTACTTGGGTTATCAGGAGAATATTGCTAAAATTAATAACTAACCTATTTTCACTTACAGAGCAAAACCATGTAGTGTGCACTGCCTCTACAACTAATGGCAGACTATAAACTACTGTCAACACATCCCCCAGACTCTCAAACCGGTGGTTAGGCAGGACTCAGTGGAGCAAGTAGCAGGTCTGACGCCGAATGAAGCAGACCACGTGTCTTTAGTTGGAGTGCACCAGGTAGGAGGCAGGTTGGAGCTGGTTCTGAGCAGTTCTCAACATAGGAGCAAAAAACATCAATGAGCAAAGTAGCAAATTAAACTGAAACCAGGACAAAACAATAACTGGAATCTTTTTTTTCTTTTTTTAAGATTATTTTTGTTGGCATTTATTTGTGACAGCTTAGACATGAAAGGGGAGAGAGAAGGGGAATGACATTCAGCAAAGGGCCGCAGGTCTGAACCAAATCTGCGTCAAGGACCGAGCCTCTGTATATGGGCACGCGCTCTACCAGGTGAGCTATCCAGGCGCTCTCAATAACTGGAATCTAGTCAGCCAAGTTTCCACTCAGGGAGACACTCTGGCAAAGTGTGGAACCAGAGCTTAAAAGCCTCTGAACACCCACACATGTGATTTCAGTTAAAGGTTTTGAACACTCACACAGGTGTTTTGAGTTAATCTGTCAGATTGGACCTTTTCCCAGGACTGTGTGTGTATAGACTGATAGATTGAAACCTGAGTCTCCTTTTAGCTTCCATGCACCTGTTAGGGCAGGACCAATGACAGCTTACCAAAACCTTTCTTATTGGTAGATGAAGATTTATTTTTCAATTCTTTATTGTACACAAGTTCTTATACAAAGGTACAAACAGATACATAGAATATACATTACAAAACAGCAACAGAAGAAAAGACAATACCATAAAAAAAGACATCACTTCATATTATATTTATTTATCAACTTCAAGGTCTTAATGGCTTTTTTGTTTTTATTGCTGAAAAGAGTAGATGAAGATTTATCATCAAAACTCATGCCCACCTTCAACCTGAGCAGAGGTCTAATCAGCCAGAATAACTGAAATCCCTTGTGTGGGTGTTCAGTAGTACTGCAGAGTTGTTGAGAATGATGAACAGCTGCGTGAGCAGAGGCGCCCTGCCTTCGACAGGTCCCGCCTTCTGACCTACTTCCACAGACAGGGGAAAGACACAGGAAACACAGGGCAAAGGGGACACTAGAGACTGGAAACGTCCTGCTGACCACAACACTTCTTTACACTTCTTCCCATCAGAACACTCAACCATAGGTGTAATTTACAGGGGGGATGAAAACTGGACAGTGAATATTTTTTAATTTTCTTTACATAAATTAAGACTTTTGCACCACAACTTGATGCAGAAAAGGCACAAATTGTTGCAGAAAAACTCACCACAATGCAGGAAATGAAGTGTACAAATTTCAATTGTGCTGAAAAGAGCTCTCTACCCCCCCAGTGTTGAACCCAAAGTCACACCCTTGCAACACACACAAGAACCATTAACTTGCCTTACGTAACCATTAACTTTTTTTTTACCTGTCCTTAGTGTCTAATGTCTTCAATTATTCATTTTTTTTTATCTATGCATCCCTTATCTTCTTTCTTTTTTTTTTTATCTCTAATGCACCTTCAGTTATGGTACTCACATTTCTGTTGTATGGGTCTCTGTGCAATGACAATAAAGGCTTATCTTATCTTAGAGTTATCTTACATGTTGGGAAACAGTCAAGTCATCCTGAGGTGTTTCCAAGCTACTCTATGTGTTATGTGATCCCTCCACTGAGCTCTGGGTATTCAGAAGGTACATTTTAATGGAATTTGAAAACGTTAGACAGGACTGAAGATTAAGGCATGTCCAGTATGTGACAACTTGAATACCTTTATTTTATTTAGTAGACGTTGTGGAGATAAATGTGTCCTCTAGCGGCCGCTAGAATCAACACAAACGGAAAGTTGCGTATAGCCACTTTAAATAGTGTTGTAATAATTGGGGATTTATGAAGTTTAAAATTGCCAATAATTTTAGAAGATACAGTAGTGACTTCTTTTGTCCTCTAAACCCACAGAGAGTATGTCTGAAGCTGACAAAGTTAATCTTGCTGGTCCAACAAAATCTATTGATATTGTGCTCATAAAATTCAAAATGTAGGATTGCGAAGATCCAGGACTTAAACAAAAAAATTCAGCAAAATACATCGACAACTTCTCAGTCCCTCCCCCCTTTTCGCTAAAGCCCAAAACGGTCTCCTAAGTCCCTCCCCCCACAAGGGAGAATGAATGTGTGTGCATGAGCTGTGATTGACACACAGTTAGGCTGAATCCCAATTCTCCCCCTTACCCCTTCCGCTTCGTCTTACCCCTAGCCCTTGTCCCTCGAACCAAGTGGCCAGGGCTAGGGGTGAAAACATACCCCTATGAAATGGGACACCATTTGGCTATGGTTATGTCACCATACAGTATTGATCACAAACCTCCAAGATGCCATCTGCAAGTGTGTGTATGTCTATTGCATGGGTTTTGACAACAGTGTCATATGCATGTTACATGTATATATTTTATAGTTCTTTTATGTTCACTTTGGTGGTGCAGATGTTCTTATCTGTGTACTACTGACCCTGGATTTCCACAGGATGCGTAACTGCTGCGGAACGGCTCCGGAACGTCGGCGGAGTCAATCGGTTTCCATTCTAGTCAATGTGTGTATTTCCACCAGCTGCATAACGGCTGCGTTCCGACTCCGGCACAGCTCCGGCGGTCGCAGCCCTGCGGATCAGATATGCAGAGCTTCTATTTTTGCCGGACGCCGGAGGGCTCCGCAGCAATTCAGCACACGGCAGATAGTGCGGGACAGGAAGTCGAGCACAGAAACAAAATAAAACATCCGGTTAACTTTCAAAATAAAATACACCGTGCTCACGAAGGATCATATTTCTCTTCACTACACCTTGAAAACACAGCACAGAGTTGTTTCCTCTCTACTCCTCGGAATAGAAACAAACTGTTGGTGGTTTTGTGGTTCTATTCTGCGTGAATTCGCGAGATCTAGTGGGTCCTCATGACTACAGCTGTCAGTCCTGGCCGCAGCCGTTCCGCAACAACTCCGGATCCGGTGGGTATTGACGGACAGCGGACCACGGAGACGTTCCGCAGCGGAGACGTTCCGCAGCAGTTACCCAGGATTTCCACAGGCTGCGTAACTGCTGCGGAACGGCTCCGGAACGTCGGCGGAGTCAATCGGTTTCCATTAAAGTCAACGTGTGTATTTCCACCAGTTGCATAACGTCTGCGTTCCGACTCCGGCACAGCTCCGGCGGTCGCAGCCCTGCGGATCAGATACGCAGAGCTTCTATTTTTGCCGGACGCCGGAGGGCTCCGCAGCAATTCAGCACACGGCAGATAGTGCGGGACAGGAAGTCGAGCACAGAAACAAAATAAAACATCTGGTTAACTTTCAAAATAAAATACACCGTGCTCACGAAGGATCATATTTCTCTTCACTACACCTTGAAAACACAGCACGGAGTTGTTTCCTCTCTACTCCTCGGAATAGAAACAAACTGTTGGTGGTTTTGTGGTTCTATTCTGCGTGAATTCGCGAGATCTAGTGGGTCCTCGTGACTACAGCTGTCAGTCCTGGCCGCAGCCGTTCCGCAAAACACCACGGAGACGTTCCGCAGCGGAGACGTTCCGCAGCAGTTACGCAGCCTGTGGAAATCCGGGGTTACGCAGCCTGTGGAAATCCAGGGTTAGGTTCGTTTGCAATACATATTTTTATACACACTGCATGGTGTGTTGTATATCTGTTTCAGTTATCACTGTTTTGAATGTCATTGATGGTCAGAAACACTTTCTTTGTTAATAAAAATCTGTCTTTATTGCCCAATAAAGTAAACACAACAGGCAAAAACATTATATAAAAATACATTATATTACAGAACCATTATCAACTATTAAAACCATAACTTACATGTCACACACACATATAAAAAGGCACTAAAATGTATAAAACTCAAAAAAGACACGCAAGACCACGAAACACCTACAGCTTCAGAAATTCCAGACCACAGTCTGATGCCTGTTAGCCAGTAACCTTCCCTCCTCTATCATAACCAACAACAATGTACAGGTACATGAACAGGAACAGGAACAGGAATGCATTACAAATGATTACAATAATACAGTACAATAATGAATGGCTACAACATGAACGCATGACTCACTCCCATAGTTGCTTTGCAGCACATTTTGATTTAAGAAGCTTCTGCTCGTTTTCAGCCTGAAAGTGGATCAGCTGCCGGCGTTCTGACGATCTATGCTGTCTTGTCTAAAAATGCTACCGTAGCGCAAATCGATAGTAGAGTCTATCGAGTCGCGCTGCCCTATCGAAATGTGCTTCCTTATGTGTTCCCATTTCCAATTGTGCAGGCAGGCTGAATCCCATAGAGGTATAACTCTAACAGTATTGACATTTTATGTTTATTTGAGAATATTTTGATACTCCATTATATCTTTATTGAATATTTCAGTGGTAGCATGTTCTGATAGACAAATATACCCTATCAAATAATGGTCCCCCAACAGAATCATTATATATTGCACCACTACTCACTCCATGTTCACTGTCAGGAGATAAGGAGCATATTTTGATATTCTATTAAATTATATTTATTGAATATTTCAGTGGTAGCGTATTCTGATAGACAAATATACCCTATGTCCGACCGCAAGGTTGCATAGATTTATGGGCGGGGAATCAGACCACGCTTGTGGGTCGTGCGCATGTGCAGAACTGCTAAGTAGCACATCTCGATAGGTAGCATAGATCGACAGAACACCGGGTTTCCTCCTGCGTCCCTGTGTGATAAAGGACGGTATATATAAAGCACGTATTGATGTCTCCAAAGCAAGTAGTGTTATGCACTGATATCAAATGAAATTTGCTGCTATGGAGTTTAGTTAACACTGTAGACATGCATGGAGTCCTTTCAAGGCAGAGAAATGCGGGACTGTTGTGCAAATAAGCAGTGTAACATTAACGTTATACGTAAGTGTTAGCGTTAACATAGCAAGCTAGCGATTTTTTTAAACGTTTCAATTAAGAACATGGTTGCAACTATATATGTACAGGACTGTGTAGAGCACAAAACAACACCGTCGTAATTTTTAAATCAATTCTTTAAGCCGAGAATACTTACATTTATGGGTCTCTCTAGTCAATCTAGCAGCCATGTTCCTTGTTGCGCAATGTATCTGAATACTCCTGGCTGGCCAAGTAAGCTCACGTCCTTACTTGGTCTGAAGGGACATCTGGCCCTTCCCCTTTGCCCTATCCCTCGATCAAGACGAGTGTTGGTACAGCACTAGGTCTCACGTGAACACGCACAACAAGGGTTAAAGGCATATTTCACCACTGGAAAGCTGAATATATCTTTAAATTGGGTCACTTATGTAGTAGAAATCTGAACAAACAATTTAAATTGGTGCCTTCTAGGCCGAGAAAAGACAGAAAATTTATTTTTGGCTCATATGGATGAAAGACACCAAATCCCAGAATGCACCTGCTTCGCTGCTTTATGAGTCCACTCCCAAGCCACGCCTACCGCTTGAAAAGACAGACAGAGGCATTCAACTCAACTCAAGTGTTTTATTGTCATTTCAACCATATACACAAAACGTTTCATCGTGACTCAAGTGGTGTTACACATTCAAATATATAAAAACAACATTATATAAAAACGACATACGAAACAGGCTACATTAAGTGCACACACACATTATATAGGCTCCGTAAAGTTCAGCTGCAGCTGCATACTAGCATTAGCGCTTGGTGGGCTGTAAACACCGAGTATAAACACAGTCGAGAATTAGCGTGGACAGTCGTTTTCATTCGGAATACCTCGGACAGACTCTGCAGTCCAACCCCCTGTGGGCGGGTTGAAAACATGCAGAAGTAGCTCCTACTACTGGCTGTAGTCCTTTGCCTCTGGCCAAAAAATCTTCCGATGACGCAAGAATCGTCATTTTACGTCATCGGAAGATTTTTTCCAGACCCCCAATGCAGAGATCTCCCGTCTCAGGGGGACATGAGGGAGGGAAGCATGGTCATTCAGAAATACTACCGGGTTTCTACTGATACAAAGCTGAATGCTAAATCGGTGAAGTATCCCTTTAAGGGGAAGGGGTAAGGGGAGGATTGGGATTCCGCCTTAGACACATGTTCGAGTAGTTCTACTCGAACATAGGGTCAGTTTCAGCAAACATGACAGAAAGTTAGTTTTATAAGTCTTACCTACTGCACCTTTAAGATAAATTGGATTAAAGATTACATTAAAAACCCTACATCAATGGAATTTTCATTTCTCACCATGTTTTATAAAATGGGTTTTATTATGCAATTGATTATCAAATAATAAACTCCTTATCAAACTAAAATTTTCATAAACTTGGGCATTATTCTATAAATATATTCTTATCTCCCAATTTCAACATTTGGAACAATTGCAATATTTTATATATAACAAATTAATTGAAAACTTTGTTCCAAAGTGGTATAATATTAGTGTCTGGGTTATTTTGTTGTAATGGCCTGGTCTATCTGTCCCCCAGAGAACCTTTTGTTGTTTTCAAGAACAAGAACATTGTTGCTGTCCCTGAATTGTTACGTGACAGATATGGAGAAAAGGTGAAAAAATGCTTGTTTTTAAAAAAAAGTTTCATAAGTTTTATCCTGTGAAATTGTACCTTTGGAAGTCTGTGAATTGCAACCTGAAACTGTATCTCACTATTCGGGATCTGCAGATTTATTCATAAACTCATACAACTATTATATTGTTCTGTTATTTTCTCCTTGTTTTGAACATGGATGTATTGGGTTTTGAATTTTGATTCTACAAGTAGCCTACACCAGAACCGTTGATTTTTTTTGTTTTTGTTTTTGTACTTAATTTCAGCAATAAAGTTCATGAAGAAAAAGTCTATCGGCCCCTCTTGCAGAAAAGCAGGTCGGAACTAAAGGCGCACGTTGAAAATAGCGACGGGATATTTTTACCGTGACACAAAACGTCATTGATTTGGAGCAGTTATATTATATCGACTAGCCGAGCTTGGTAAGTTTAAGTGACACAGAAATGATTCAACAAGATGTGGAACGGTCATAAGCTCAAACTCAATTATGCTCGGTTTTGCAGCTGGAAGTATTGCATTTCCAACATTACACGATGTTCGGCTACTGACAGCGGTGACAACAGCTTGCTTGAATGCTAATGAAGCTAACGCTAGCCAGGGGTTGCAGCACATAACGTTACTCTTAGGCATATCTGCGTGGCCACTGCTTTACCACTCGAGCATCTGAAATACAGCAATAGAAAGCCAATAAGTCTGGCTGGTTTACTGCAGATTGATTGCTGTTTTGTTTATACATTGTAAAATATAAATTGTATCATTAGCCGAATGTGTCCTCCGGCTTAAAAGGCTTAGCTATCTTTAGCGGCTAACGTTAATGTTGTTATTGTCGCCTTGAGTGAATCAACAGGAATACAAACGATAAACCTTGGCCCCTTCTAGGCAGACCTCGTATTTAACTCGATCGTCGCCTCATTGCAAATCGGCTGTGCTGTCTTATGGTTGTCTTGAGCTGTCTTCGTGGACGAGAAGTTCTTTAAATTGATATAATTTTAATTACTTGTGATGATTAAAGCTGACCACAAGGGAGAGCCAAAACCTTACAGGTTGAGTTCAGATTAGTCCTCTCTTGAAATGCAGGTATTAAAAACAATCTCCAAAATCTCACACATGCTGTGGTTATTCAGTTGTTGCGGTTTACATTTGTGGTCTTTTGGTCATCTAACTGCAGTAACATTAGTGTGTTTCCGCCTCGTAAAACAAAAAAAGTATCCTGTTTCCATGTAGTGTGAAAATGACACCACGATTTAGCCTACACATCAAAACATTGTGACCTATAGATATTTTTGACTGTTTATCTCATATGACTTGGTAAATGTGACCGGCCTGGATCAACTTATGTAATTACACTCTTACATAAATTTATAAAAAATGTGAAGAATATAGACCTGGTGGCAAATATCCAGATGTTAAGTAAAAGGAAATCTAGTTTATAGATTTAGTTTAGTGCTCTAGTGGTACTATTATGTTGTCACACTCACACACACATAAACAAATTAATTCATTGCTCGGGCTTCTGTGCAATTGGGCAAATTAATATTGCAGCGGTGAATATGGTAGTAGTATGTAATTTCCCTTTCCATAGGGGCTTTGCACATGCATGTTGACACTTTATTTGCTGCATTTATTCAACAGATGCATCACTGAATTGCAGCCTCAGGTGGTTTTGATCGGTTAATACTCGCAGGTAAGTACGTATGTGCTGTACTCAACAGGAGTAGTTGTGAAGGGTTTTGCTCATGAGACTCAAACTGAGTATTAATGGTTGAGATTGATTTATTCCTTTGCTGGACTACATAGAAAAATAATAAATCAGTTGAATTCACAAATTGTCAGCATGGGTCCCCTGAGAAAACCATTGAAAACAACTGCTAGTGACTTCTTAAACTAGTAGTCTAGTCCAGTCTTAAGTAAAAAACATAGGCTTACTTTTTTGGAGTGATACACTACAGGATTTCCCCCAGTGTTAAATTTCCCCCCACCAGGCCTAAGCCACTGTGAATAATTTTTTTTACGTATCTTTGAGACGTATTTTTAAACTACAATTTCAGTGGGGCGGCTCTGTTGGAAACTTAGTACTAGGTGTAGTCATATTTTCAAATCTCCAGTTAGCTTTTAGCACTGACTTAATTTAGGGCCCAATGGAATCTGCATTTAGCTTTTTTAAATTCTCTATTTCGCAATTGTGCTGTGTGTTGGTCAGTAGTAATGGAAGGGGCAGGGCCACCGGGCGTTGACCTCAGCAGGAAGTTTGTGTCGGAAGCTGAGCTTGATGAGATGAGGAAGAAGAGACAGGAGGAATGGGAGAAAGTCAGGAAACCTGATGACCCAGAGGGTAAGAAGAACACATTCACTTACTCACAAATCGGAAACGTGCCCAACTTCTAAAATGCATACAGCTGTGCATACATCCACGTTTGTTTGTGTACTGCTCAGATGCGCCGGAGGAGGTGTATGACCCACGTTCCCTCTTTGAGAGATTGCAGGAGCAGAAAGACAAGAAACAAGAGGAGTATGAGGAGCAATTCAAATTCAGTGAGTCTTTGTCTCTCAGTTTCTCTTTGTTGTATCTGTTATTAGTACTTTTACCTCCATTTGTCATATGGGTTTGAATTAACACTTACACTCACCTAAAGGATTATTAGGAACACCTGTTAAATGTCACGTTAATACAATTATCTAATCAACCAATCGCATGGCGGCTGCTTCAATGCATTTAGGGGTGTCGTCCAGATCTAGACAATCTCCTGAACTTCAAACTGAATGTCAGAATGGGAAAGAAAGGTGATCTAAGCAACTGTTAGTGTGGCATGCTTGTTGTTGCCAAACATCCAGTATGCTGTAGTCCTGGGGGGCGAAAATGCCTTGTTGATGCTAGAGGTCAGTGGAGAATGGGCCGACTGATTCAAGCTGATAGAAGATCAACTTTGACTCAAATAACCACTCGTTACAACCGAGGTATGCAGCAAAGCATTCGTGAAGCCACAACATGAACAACAAGCAGAAGACCCCACTGGGTACCACTCATCTCCACTAAAAATAAGAAAATGAGGCTACAATTTGCACAAGCTCACCAAAATTGGACAGTTGACGACTGGAAAAATGTTGCCTGGTCTGATGAGTCTCAGAATAAGAACATGGATCTGTCATGCCTTGTTACTACTGGGCAGGGTGGTGGTGTAATGGTGGGGGGGGATCCCTTTCGCCTTCAGAACTGCCTTAATTCTTTGTGTCATTGATTCAACAAGGTGCTGGAAGCATTCTTTAGAAATGTTGGCCCATATTGATAGGATAGGGTCAAACACGGTATTAGTATGGTGTTCCTAATAATCCTTTAGGTGAGTGTATATATAGCCAGTGGCAATGTGTTATAAAGATAAACAGTCATGATAATGATTTTTTTAGCAGTACCTTTCAGTGCTATCAAATGGTAAATAGTCCACTTCAGCACTCAATTTCAAATTTCCGGCTGCTCAGTTTTGCAAAGAAATTGCTGCACACTGTCTAACTTGTAAAAAATGAATGTAATAGCTGCATGCTTAGTACTAGCCTGGGACGAACCAGACGAATCTGCCAAGTTTATGTTTCATTTGATCTGGCAGATACGTCTGGCTCTCCTCCCGTTCAGACAGATTTTCAGCCGACCTGGCCCTGGGCGGGCCAATCACAACCGTATATCTAATATGGGGCGGGTTTAAGACGATGACTGACAGAGGAGCATCCCCGTCCTTTAGATCCATCCAGTGCAACCCACCAGGCCCCCGAAACACAGATCATTTAGGCAGTGCTGATCAAATATGACTCAAGATTTTGTTACTGTATTGCCTACTGTAAGAAACAAGTTTTTGTATACTGTTTAGCCGTAATGTAAGATAGTTTGTGACCAGGCCGCCATTTCTTTTCCTGCCTGAAAACGGATGAACTGGATGTTTCTAGATTACTACGCATTTGCAAATTAGTCTGCCGATGCTAGGTTAGTAGCACTTAAACTGCAAAAAATAGCTGTAAAATGTAGGGCTGCACGATATGAGGAAAATATGCGATACCGTTGTTTGTAACGCAATAAAGATATTGCGACACATAAACTGATTAAAATATACTCAGTTCTGCATTTCTGCTGCTTTCAGTATTCTGCCAAAATATACAACAAACTGCTTGTTGAATTCAAAACAAATGAAAGGAAATCACTTTTTTATTGAACAAATTGAACACTGAATTGAATAAAAAAAGAATGACAGCTACATTTTGCAAGTGCAGACTAATGATATTTTCTTTCAACTAACACAAAAAATGTGTCTATCGTGATATGTCGCAGCCTTTCACAATTTGTTTATTGCGCCAGTTGACATCGCGATGACGATAAAAGAACAAAATATTTGCAGCCCTAGTTAAATTTGTGGCTCTTGAGGGCACTTTCTAAAATCTGGCAAAACTAACTATGATGATGTCGTAAGGTTGGGCTTGACAATTTTGACAGAAAAGCTGCATTACAAACGAGGGATGTGGCGTTTGAAAGATGAGGCCATTGATCAGGCAGGTAGGGCCCAATGAAAGAGGCCAGTGGTGAAAAGTAACTTAAGTATATTTACTACAAGTACTGTACGTAAGTACAGTTTTGTGGCACTTATGGCGTTTTTCCATTGCATGGTATCTGCTCGACTCTACTCGCCTTTTTTGGTTTTCCATTACGGAAAAAAAGTCCCTGTCACCTGCTTACAGGTTCATTTTTTAGTACCACCTCTGTCGAGGTTCCAAGTGAGCTGAGCCGATACCAAAAAAGCGACAGAAGGGGGGTGTCCTGAACAAACCCGCCATTTTTAAATAGTTTAGCCAGCGGTGTTTTGTTTTTGCTGCCTCCAGCTTCTTTTGAAATAAAATGTGTCTTCTGGCTGTGGGAACAACACACCTTCAACGTTCTGTGTGTGTGTCGCGTTAGGGCACGACAGTTTCCTGCAGCGCCACTATAAAACGCCCAGCCACGCTCGCCTCACGCGGGCGGGCCGAGCTGAGTAGAGCTGGTATTAGCAATGGAAAAACGCCATTATACTTTACTTGAGTATTTTAATTGTATGGTACTTAATACTTTTGCTCCACTACATTAATCTGACTGCTGTAGTTACTAGTTACTTTAAAGAAGACTATTTTACATAACAATGATACATTGATCTTATAAAATGCAACACATTGTTAAAGATTAAAGCTTTAGTGCGTAACTTTTTGATATTAATGAATGTCTGTTACATTCAAGCCATTGCCACTTGAGTTGCTACTAAGCTAATTAAGACTATCAGCTTCACACAACTCTCTCTGTATTTCTCAGTATGGCTACGTTCAGAAGATTTTTGTAAAAATAGGCTAACGATTGTGTCATAACCATGCGACTTACTGTCGCATAGTAGAGGAATTACCGTACGGTACAGGAGAAGCTTGCAGGCAGTTTCGACTTACATTAGCTGTTTAGTTTAATTACTAATGTTAACTAGCATTTTAGTTAGCAATAATTAGCCTATGCCTATGTTATCTCCACATAAACCTACGTTCTCCGTCTCTGTAAGATTGGGAATGATTGAGATTTTCTCTTGGCACAGCTACCAGAAGACAGGTTCAGACACGTTGCTCACGTCACATATACGTCGGCCAGCTCAGTTTGCAGCTGCGCAGTAACGCTCAGCCATCACTGGAAAAGTGCTTCTAATTCACTTCACTGGTCTCCGTTGAAAACAACGGCGTCACATTGTCCATTTCTTTTACTGTCTATGGGCCGGACCAACTATCAAAACAAAGTATCAAACTATCAAAACAAACTCAAATTACAACACACACAGAGTGACTCAGTGTCTGGTTGGGACCATAGACAGTATATAAAATGGACACAGCGATCCCGCTGTTTTTGACGGAGACAAGTGAAGCCTATTACCAGCACCTTTCCGGTGATAGCCGAGCGTTACTGCGCAGCTGCAAACTGAGCTTCCCGCCGTAGATGTGACGTGACCAACGTGTCTGCAAGTTGTAAGTCTTCTGGTAGCTGTGCCAAGAGGAATCTGAATCATTCCGAATCTTGCAGAGACGGAGAGCGTAGGTATATGTAAGGAGATAACATAGGCACAGGCTAATTATTGATAACTAAAATGCTAGTTAACATTAGCAATTAAACTAAACAGCTAATGTAAATCCAAACTGCGTGCGCGCTTCTCCTGTACTATACGGTAATTCCTGAACTATGCGACAGTAAGTCGCGTGGTTATGACACAATCGTTAGCCTATTTTTATAAAAACGTCTGCTACGGAGCCATAACGTGAGGTACAAGGTAATGGAGCCTTTTATACATTGTCGTGTTTCTTTAGAAATAAACGATGGTCAAATGAAATCTTTAAACGCTTCAGATGTAAAGTTATTGGCTGTCAAAGTGACGCCAAAATGAATGGCAGTCAATTGGATGGTAACGGGGGGTGATAGCTTATTAGCATCAAAATGGCGCCATAGGAGGCTTCACTCTGAGGAGAGAAGCCTGGCCCCTTGGTTGGGACTCCTTCTCACATTTTAGCGGGCTATGAGTTTGTAGCATTTTCACCCAAAAAGATAGTTCCCTTCAAACTTCTGAGATGGTTTCATTTAAATCATTATTTAATAAGAGATTAGAGATTAGCCATTGCAATACAAAAAAGCCAAAGGCCAAAACGTTTCTAAAAATGTAATCTTTCCCACCTCATTCATTTTCTCACAACCTCCCATGTTTTGCAGACAATAATTCTGTGCTTTCACTTAAATAGGATAGTAATGGAGTATTTCTATATTGTCTTACTGGTATTTTAATAATTAATGTATCAGGTGGCAGATTTGCAGCTATGCAAATCCATATCTTGTCATTCCTTTATGTACATTATTCATATCAACAGTAAATGTGTTAATCTGTTAAAAGTAAATATGCCTTATTGTCTTTAACCATGAAGGTCTGTTAGTGTGGATTTATAACCGTCTCTTATGGGTTGTTGTTTTTTCTTCTGAAAATTGCCATCACTCGACTGCCATGTGTTGAGAGCATGTTTGTTTCCATGGTGACAGGGAACATGGTGAGGGGATTGGACGAGGAGGAGAGCAGCTTCCTGGACGAGGTCTCCAGGCAACAGTGCCTGGTGGAGAAGCAACGCAGGGATGAGGAGAAACAGGAACTGTTGGAATACAGAATATCCTTTTATCACATGTTGGTTTATATAAAAAAATATTTTAATTAGCCAGTATCGCTCTGTGATTATTAGCCTAAATATACTAATCGGTTATCCCCCATTTAGTGAGCAGTTTTTCAGGTTTAAAATAAGCACTGAGATGTAGTTGAAGTCAGCCCGAGGGGGCTGGGAACCCCATTTGCAATGCAATGCGGTTCACAGATCCAGCGGAGCTGTGGAACCCTATTGTTTTCCTAAGGATTCTTTTTCTCCGCCTAAAAGTGATGCTACAACCTAAACTGTACATGGTGTGGGGGAGTGCCTTTTTCAGGACTGGTCCAGATCCCTGCAAGGACCTCGGACAAATAAATTCAGCCACTTCCACCACTAGGTGACGCTATAGCAGAAAAAAAGCGTTTGGCCTTTTAACTCCCAAACCGTACATTTAACATTAAAAATACACATTTCCACGCGTTCCCTGAATTCAGCTGAATCTCCTGATATAGGCCATGCCCGTTTCCGCCTATACTTTTATACGCGATTTATTGTAAACCTACTTTGTCGAACTCCTCCTAGACCGTGCGACCGATCTGCACGAAACTTGGTACGTAGCTTCTCCAGACCGACCTGACAAAAAGTTATAAAAATAATTTTTATCGGATGAAAATTGTGCAAATAACACACAAACAAATTTGTGTAGATAGCTACGAAAACACAAACTTTGCCATATCTCGGCCAAAATGAATGCTATCAAAGCCAAACTTTAGATTATTGTTTGCCATGACCCTCTGGGGCTCCAAAACAAATGTTAGGAAAATTGGCTACTAGGGGTCGCTACAAGTACAAAAAGTTTATATCTCGTGAACGGCTCATCCGATTTTTACGAAATTTTGAGGGTACCATCTAGGGCCACTCCTGAGGCCACGCCTACTGGGGAACTGATTTACCAAAGTGGGCGTGGCCTATGCAACCCAGGTTTGGATTCACCTCTTACACTAATGTGAGCAACTTCAAAATTACAGTGTAGATGTACAATGGGTCATGGACCTCACATACCAACAATTACGCCATTGGACCACTAGGTGGCGCTATAATGACGTCAAACGTGTACACATTAGAAAACCTTAGATCCACGTGCTCCTTGAATTGAGCAGAATCTGATGATATATGCCACGCCCATTTCCACTAAGAAGTTTTTTCGCAATATCGCGCAAAGTGCAAAACCAACTTTTTTGAACTCCTCCTGGCCGTGTGACCGATCCGCACGAAACCTGGTATGTAGCATTTTCAGATGGACCTGACCAAAAGTTATCAAAAGAAGTTTGCTACGTTAAAGTGTACATATTTTACGACCAAACAAATTTTCCTAGCTAGCTACCAAACACAAACTTTATCATATCTCGGCCAAATTAAATCCTATCAGCAAAAAAGAGATTGCTGTTCAACATCCCACTACGATGCTCTGTACCAAATATGGCGAAGATCGGTCATTAGGGGGCACTATAATCAACGATTATGCGTTTTGGCCGATAACTCAAAGCATGTAAATGGGACATTTGCGATTGCAATTTATCTGTCGTAGTAATTGCTATCAACACGAAACTTGTGATGCTCGTTCGGCATGCCGCTCCGTACCAAATTTGGCAAAGATCAGCCAAGAAGATTAGGGGGGCGCTATAGTCAACGTAGACCAGTTTTGGCCCTTTTACTCAATGATAATGGAATATTTGCAACAGCAACATACCGCAGACCTTGTGGCTCAAACCTCTCGATATTTCCTGATGTTTGCCTCCCGACCATTACGCTTTGGGTCCTGCTTTCGCGCGCTCCCCGGGTCGTCGGGGGCGACTGCCGTCAGGAGCGACTGCCGTCAGGGGTGACTGGCGCTGGGAGGCTTGGACCCCGTCATAACTGCTTGCAGTTCTAGTTTATTTTGTTGTTTATGAAATGAGAATTGGAGACTAGTATTAGAGCTGGGCAATATATCGATATTGATATCGTGATATGAGACTAGATATTGTCTTAGATTTTGGATATCGTAATATCGTAATATTAAATAATAACACTTAATATGAGTGTTGTCTTTTCCTGGTTTTAAAGGCTGCATTACAGTACAGTTATGTAATTTTCTGAAACTACCAGACTGTTGTAGCTGTTCTATTATTTGCCTTTACCCACTTAGTCATTATATCTACATTACTGATGATTATTTATCAAAACCTTCATTGTGTCATTTTGTGAAAGCACCAATAGTCAACACTACAATATCGTTGCCATATTGACATCGAGGTATTTGGTTAAAAATATCGTGATATTTGATTTTCTCCATATCGCTAAAGAAGAGTCATGCCTTCAAAGCTTTCTTAAACCTAATACACATTTTATATTTAATGCTGAAATTAAAGGCTTATGGCTAAATGTGTCATTCATAATGCTTAGTAACGAATAGGGCCGTCATGGTTTTGATTTTAAATATATAATAAAAACATCAAAATGGAGCTTTCTTTTTTAACAATCGAAATCAGAAGCAGGATCGGCGAGCCCCCAGTATTATTTCCTCTCTTTGCCCCGCCTACTTACGCACAACCGTAGAATAAAACAGAAAGACATAGCGTAGCTTACCAGCTGGTAGCTACACTATGTCCAGCGCTGTCGGAGTGAAAAATCCACCTGCTTTTTTGCCTTCTCTGTGAGTAAGTTATGTAAAGAAAAAAGGGTAAAGCATGTGGGCTCCAATGGGACTTCATGGTGCGTTCATGTGCACCTCTTTAAACCATTCACTTGCACGTCAATCATTTAAACTAGTGGTGCTTCAATTGTACTTCAATAATTTAAAAAAAAAAACTCAGACTGTTGTTGTAAAGTAACCTTCTGCCATCCAGTGGCTCTTATTGTGGCATTGCGTCACTGCTGAAAAGACAATGTTTAAATCTAAAATGTAATCAAATAGTGACCTTCAACATCGAAAACCTAAACGAATTGTGACACTCCGACGAAAAACATGAATGCAAATTAGGCACGATTACTTTGCCTGGGGCTGAGATTTTTGGTTTACAAAACACCTTCCAGCCCGTACGCTATTTTGAAACACAAAATTCTCGCCCACTGAAACATCCAAAGTCATTAATACTCAATCTGACAAAGTAACAGGTTCTGAAATGAACTTTTTTCTGCCACATTTGAAGTCTGCGCTGAATAAAGGAATAACATTTAGACATCATTTTATGTAAACAGTGTTGTCAGCTGACCTATACAGTGATCAGCTCTTCTGCAATAAGCTGATATCAACCAATATATCGGCCTGGCTGATTTCTCAATCTAGCTCTTCCAGCTAGTGATTGTAGGAAGATGTCCTTTCCATTCTTAATCCTGTTTACTAAACTCTGATTGGCTGACTTTCTCCAACTGGAGAAAGCAGCTATGAGTGGGCGCAATCACTGAACAAATCTTAGCTGTGGGCAGTGGGTCAGAGGTCTGGAACCAGCCTGTTTTGTTTTTGCCAAATAGCATCTGCATCATATCGCTGCATTACATAACCTCAAATTTTAGCCCATGAAAGAAGCCGAAAAATATTGTATATATGTATGCATGTATTTAGGACAGACCATCTAATTCATAAACAGAACTCTTGTAATCATTACATCACAGTGTAAATACTACACCATATGAAACTCTTGCACTTTTAAATACATGTCCAGTAGTTTTGCTTGTTGGTTGTTGCTCTTCATCTGCTCCTCTCTGCCTCTCTTTTTGTCTTTGCCGACAGACAGGTTTCTGACAGACAGGTTTGTGTGCAGATGAAGAAGAGAATGGGTTGTCGTGGAAACTGTATCATAGGCTGGTAACTACGGTGACTGTTTTAAAGCAATTGCTGTGAACAAAAAGTACACGCACGCACACAGGTGCAGACCTTAGTTAATGCAGTGAAAACTCACGACTGTTCGTATGAACCTCACATATACTTAATGCTCCATTTTGTGTCTGTGGTTTCCCGTCCATCTGTCCCTTTTTGTCTTGTGCTTTATCTTTGTGTGTTTCTCAGTCCAGTTTTCTCTGTCTCTGCACCTCGACCCCGATTACATGTCTCCTGAGCTCTATCCATCTCTTGGTCTTCTTTTAGGCTTTATATCTGTGTCAACACACTCTGCCTTGCTGCATTAGTGCGTTTTTAGCCTCTCAGAACTGTGTCACTTTTTCTAGCACACTGATGGAGAGTTGTACTGGCTACCCCTGAAGGGAGGACAGAACGTACCTTGTTGATTGGACTGCTGCTGAATAGGTCGTGCATTTCTACTAGCCCCACTTCCCTCTCAAAGGCTCCAATATGGTTTATTCACCTTAACTGGGTACTGTCACAGCGCTCTAGTGAAGCAAGTGTCCACGGAAAGCCGCAAAGAGCCGGAAAAGAAGGTGGCTGCTAAACAACCGGGGGCGGAGCAAAGGACCAGCCACCTGTCTCAGGCCCATCTATTGGCTGGAGCTGTCAAGAGACGCAGGTAGGCACACAGATACACATCCTTTAAAGCTGCATCACCTGATTTTGTTTTGGCTCGGGGGCAGCAGAACATGCTGTGAATACAGCGCTGACCTTTTAAAGTTAATATGAAACTTGTTAGAAAGCGCTTCCCTATTTCCTCATCCAGCAGACACAGAACAATATTATCATTCATTTGAAGTTGTTTGTGTCCATCTTACGAATTAAGATCAAATATTCACTCTCCTTTAGTTGTTTTAATCTTCGCCAACTCCTGAGGGGAATATATTTCTCTTTAGCTGCTAAATGCTTCACTATGTTCGCCAGCTAGTCGGGGTTGTGCAGGAAGCGTTGCTTTATCAGAGCTCTTTCGCCAGAAACTACTACCTGTTAGGGAAATGTCGCTCATGAGAGTGAATTGAGTCGTAAAAATTGTTAACCCAAAAAGTATTTACGAAGCTTTCAGCCCTATAACCAAGTCCACCTGCTGAAAGCTTGAGGAATTGCTAAGTAAATGAACCTTGAGTTTACATTTTTCCCACAATACTGTATGTGTGTCAAGACTGAACCTCCAAGTTAAGATGTGTGACAAAACCAGAAACAATGAGCCTAAAAAGATGCTAAAATGCTCCGTAGAGCTGAGCGGAACTGCAGTCAGGTGAGTAAACTCTGTGGGTTTGTCACTGCTGCTGACGCCGTTCACATTGCACTCCGTCATTTGACCCATTGTTGGCATGAAAATCTTGATTGGAGCTGCTTTAAATCTTCGAAATCTCTTTGTTCTCTTACCCAGTTCCTCCCAGTCTTCAGACAGCAGTAAGAAGCAGAGGTTAACAACAACAGCAACAACAGGAAACGGAGACAGACACACAGGTGGGCTGCAGCCTGGCGCCAATATATCAAGAGGAATGTCTGTCTGAAGACAGACAGAAATTGAGTAGTGTACCTCCTTGACAATTCCTGGAATTGCTAAATGATAGACTTATCTGACCAAAAAAAAACTTGTACACGGCTCACTGCTTGTGATTGAATGGCGCATAGATTGTATACAAGGAGTGTGCGTTTTTCTTCAACATGCAGAGCTGGAATTACTTTTATAATTGGACAAGTCTGCCTCATAATGGAAACCTAAGTCGCACCAAGGCCACCCTAAACCTGATTGTGGTCTTAACTGTTCACACTACAGGGTAGTTATCATCTGGTTAAGCGATATATTAGCCAAGGTGAGGAGTCTGTTTGCCAATAAGCAAAGCAAGACTATCTGTAGCTATTACATTTTGCATGTATGAGGCTGCATTTGTAAACCTAAATTCTTCTAGTTTCTGAAAATAGTCTTGCTTAGGACGTGATTGGAACAGCCTACACTACATTAGTTCAAACATGGTTTCAAATATTTCAGGAGGGACTTTACGCATTGGTTACGCATTGGTTTGAACGCTCCTACCCATGCTGTACATTGTTGGAAAGGGAATTTGATTGGCTACAACAGTCGTCATCAAGAAGCTTTAATTTTTTGATAACATTGGTACTAGGGGTGCACGATATTGAAAAAATTTGATATTACGATATCGATAATGAATATTGGGGTATCGATATTAATTTCGATATTTTTAATCATATGTAAAGTTACCAAAGTTATGGGAAAACGCATCAAAATAGATTCATAACAAATAAAACAAGTTTTCTTACAAGGTTTATTTCAGCCTACAGTCATATTGGACTGGTCCAACGTGTCTACAGAACAGGACATGTTTTACTGGTTGTATGTACACTACTGTATAAAACCAGTACAATGCAACATCTATTATTTCGTCGTCTCCGTGAGCAACACTCATTTTCTTACTTTTGTGTTCTTTCTTTAGCTCCACTGGCTCCCTTCGCTCTCTCTTTAGGTCGTTTCTTTTATTTTGCTTCGTTTTGTTGTCTCTGTCTATTTCTGCCGTGTGCATCGAGCCGGCGTGTGTGTATGGCCGAGCGAGGGAGAAGTGAGAGAGTGACGGTGATTATCTTCGGAGTGAGTAGCGACTCTAGAGTCATAGTGAGAGAAACAAAGCGTCTCCCCTGTTCTTTCTGACCACGGTGGGAAATCTGGAGCAGGAAAAGTTAACCGTCTCCTTGATTTGATGTTGTTTAAGGAGAAGGAGAACCAGGAAATGAGTTGTGGGAGGTGCATCAAAGAGTATAGACGTAACAAGAGGATAACCTCAATAGAATATTGTGCACCCCTAATTGGTACGCGTTTGTTTCTTTTGTCCAGGGACCCGTTTCAGGACGGAGGTTTAACAAACTCTGAGTCTAACCCTGAACTCTGAGTTGATTTACTCTGAGATGGAAAACTCTCTTTGGAGTTTTCAGTTCCAGAACAGCTGATTTAAGTTGGTTCAGTCACCTCAGAGTAGGTTGACTCAGAGGTGAGCGCGTGCACCACCACTATGAAAAGGCAGCATGAGTGGAGCCATGATACTACGGCATACTTAACCCCTCTGGAACTGGAACTACTCATGCACACATACATACAGCGAGTTTGAACATATATTTCGTTAAAAGAAAAAGCAACACGGCTGCTGCTGCAAAATAGCGAGAATTGGTGTGGTAGAAAATTGGTGCTCGAGTCAGTGCATAAGCTCTTATGTAGTGTATTAATTTCATGTTTAATCACAGGTATAATACTACTGGTGAAAACTGGAATGTATTACACCTATAATTTCACTAAGGTGCAAATCTGCGGGCAAAAAAGTAAGATAATCCCATTCTGAGTTTGCAGCACCATTGCATTAACAGAAGTATAATTTATAATCATTTATTTCTTTCTAATGGCTCTCACTGGATTGTGTCCTCTACAAAAACGTTTAAAAAATGTTTCAGAGCGAGGAACACTTTTCTGATGGCTCTGCATACAGCGGCTTTACTAATATGCTCTGCATCACCAATGTTGTGAAGAAAACTGCCATTTGCAAAAAAAAACATATTGCGACGCAAAGAATCTGCTGAGATGTAAGAGCATGTCCACGATGGGTGATGTTAGTGATATGAGGACGGATAAGGTTATGTAGGCTACATAACTGATAGACTGGGAAGAAAAACAAATAGGTAGGCTAGTATCTGGAAATGCATCTATAGTCGGGGCCTCAATATCATCTCCCGACGTTTAACTCTGAGAAGTAATACAGTTTCTTCATCAACGGGATCGTCGACAAATGGACATGCCATGTTCGAGGAAAAGAACGTTTTATAGTCTGCCTAAGATAGTTAATAATCTGTATTGTCGCCCAAAACATTTAAACCGGAAATGACGAACGCGTCACGTGGATCTGGCTTGGCATAATGGCGGCTCGTTCGGAATACGATCTCATATTTTACGAAAATAGTTCACCGAAACGTGTTTCTGAAAACATTTTAAGCGAGAAATAGGCCATGCGGTTGTTGAGTCTGTCTTCATTTCAGATCGACAAAGGACACTTTAAAAGATTTTTGTCAGATTTTGAGAGGCTTAGTCACGCTCATCCCGCTCGTCATTTCCGGGTTAGCACTCCACCAATCAGATTGGTCATTGAGTCCGACTGCCCGCCCTCTGATTCAACATGTCAAATCAGCCAAAATGATGGCCGACGGACGACGGCACGGAACACACCGAACAGACTCGAGTCACTGACCTCGCCAGACTGTCCGACGGCCGAATATCTGGTTGGTGTGTCATGCGCCTGACAGAATAAATTAATGAATGAATAAGGAAATGAAAGAGCGCTGTGTCAGAGGGAGGAGTCTGAGAGAAACTCGAGGTTTCTTGAAGAAAACCTGCTCCCGACCAGGTTAGTCCATAAAAATTATTCATAGTTGTATTCATAGTTCATAGGGTCAGTTACCATAGTAACATGAGTTTCCCTCATCTGAGGGTTAACAAGCACAGAGTTGTCACTAAACCTGCTTTCTGAAACGGACCTCTGAGCTCATTTGAATGTTTTCTAAAGTGGTTGTATTGTTGTTTTTTCATTCTGGCTCATATTTTGTGCTGGGGGCGTTGTGCAATTACCAGCAAGAACGCACCGTCTCAAACTGTCAACAGCGTTCTGTGCGCTCGTGACCTTACGAGTTCATTCTTTCAAGAACGTTTCTCCACAAGAACACAAGTCCGTTCTTTGCATTGTTTGGATTGTGAAAGTTCGGTGAACAAAGTTGTCAGATAGTTGTCAGACAGATAATATTCAGTGATTTTTATTAGGATTCAGCGTTTAGGACTAGCTCACATACACACACACACACACACACACACACACACACACACACTAAGATTATGAACATACAAGAAATATATATATATATATATATATATATATATATATATATATATATATATATATATATATATATATATATATATATATATATATATATATATATATAAAAAACTGTTCATGTGAATTCCAGTGTACATGCACTACTGTTTGCCTGCATGCAAATTGTTTTACAAAAATGTGGAATTCAACAGAACAAATTATACAGACTTACAGCTGGAACACACCGTTTTAAGCCCCCAGCGTCTTCCAGGCAGCGCTGCAACCGTTGACTTCAAAGCACCTAACCCTAACCCTAACCCTTGCCTAATCCTAGTGTCTTCCAGGCAGCACTGCCTGGAAGGAGTGACTCTGGCCGTCCGTCGGTCGCTCTCTGTGTGCCTGTTTGCTTGTCTCGCTGTGAGAAGTCAAGACAGCCAAATTCACCATGAACCAAGTTGTTTTATTTTGAAAAGAGTTTTATTTTTGTAAAGTATCCGGCTGCACTCTGGTCTTCCTGTATGTGATTACCTGCCTGGCTTTGCACATCTGCTCGGTCTCGCGCAACACAGACGAGACGCCGAAACTATCGCTGCAGCGGACGCTACACGCCCGGTATGCACGGACAGATTGGATAACATGGCGCCGAAATAAATAAAAATAGCTTTTCAACACAGCCTATACCGTATATTTTATTTTTCTTGGTTACATAATTCCTACCCTCCAAATTTAAATAGCCTTATACAGGGATGTCTGCATGTACATGCTCTGAATCTCACAGTGTGTTGTGCTGTTCAGAACAGGAGCCTGGAGCAGGAGGAGAAGCAGGGGGAGCTGAAGATCAACAAACAGTCCCCAGCCTGACAGCCAAGGCCCCCTCAGCTGCCCTGGGCTCCAGTCAAGGCGTGTTACACCTGCCGTCAGCGGCCGTGTGCGTCGGCGTTTTACCAGGACTCTGGGTTTATTCTGGCAGCAGCGACTCTGACAGCAGTTCGGACAGCGAAGGTAGCGTGGACGCAATCATGTTGCCGTACCCCCGGCACAGTAGGGCCTACAGATAGACATGACACACACACACACACACACACACACACACACACACACACACACACACACACACACACACACACACACACACACACACACACACACACACACACACACACACACACACACACACACACACACACACACACACACACACACCTAGCAAACATTTTCAGTATTCCTGTTATTTTCACAGCTGTTGCTCTTTGTCATCAGACAAAGTTCAGCTGAGTAATATAATCTTAAGAACCAGTAACACTGAGACCAATTTAAACTCTACTCTGAACTAAATCTGTGTGATATTTGTGATTTTTGTGGCACTCAAACATGATACCTCGACCCTTGCTTCCCTCAATCACATCTCACGCAGTTTAAGCCGAGCAACCAATCCCGCACTGCCTACCCCGACGACATCCTCCCCCCCCTACACCCAACCCTACTCCCAACCCAAGGCACAGCGACTGAAAGCTGTGCTGTTGGCTGAGGGAACAGTGATTGACAGCTGTGGAGCAAGGAAGAGACTGCTTTAGACTGTGTCAAATGATTCGCACCTTTTAGCTAGCAGCAGCAGAGGAGAGAGAGCCGGGGCAGGACACACTTCGCTCTCCGGTTGGTTTAAATGCAAAGCGTGAGTGGTTTAAAAAAATAATGTTTTTATCACTGTGATGTAATGTGTTTTCTCATCAGTAGTTTGTTTTAAACATGCTGGACTGTTTTGTTGGTCAAAGTCTGAGCAGAGAGAAATAAAGAGCCTCCCTTGTACTGTGTGTGTGTGTGGGGGGGGGGACTTTTTATGGATTTGAAATATTTTGCATTAAATCAGCCTGTTTTTGTCTCCCTTCCTTAGGTCAATGGTTCGCTTGTGTTAATGTCTGTATCTCACCACTCATCACAGGTATGGTGTGTGGATATGGATTATGAATAAGAGGTAAATGTATCCAGTATTTCGCAAGAAAAACGCTAAGCCTTATCCCTATCCCAATCCTTCAGATTTAAAATACTGTAATAAATAAATAAAAATACTTGGTACAACCACTAGTGGTTCTGCATGCACATGGTGAAACTTTTGGTTTTTAGAATAGACTAAAAGGAATACTTGACTGATTTAGCATTACACTCCTGTAACATTGTCAGACTCATGATGGACTATAATAAATCCTACAGCTCTGACCAAAATATAAAGCTTTTATTGACCACCGCAATTTTGTGGATGTGTGTATTTTCATTACATGTGCATAGAGAAAATTTGAGAAAAATGAAGACTCCATGGTATGAAAGATGAAACTGTAAAAAGCTGTTTCTGCTTTCACTCGTAATAAAGATTGGGAAGGCTCTGCCAGGTTGTTGGGGGTTAAAAGATTTGGAGATGTGGTTTAGAGCCAGACCTACATGGGCCATAAAATGAAATGTAAAATTGGACTAGATCAAAACTAATTTGGGTAATTGGATTCTGGGACGTGTTCAGTCCTCATTAACAGCTTGGCAGGAGAACATTGCATCAGAAGCTGAGCTTAGTAAGCTGATAGAAAACCAGCGTGGCAGTCAAGGTGAGATGATATCAAAATATACTGAACTCTATTTCTTTAAACAACCATAAGCAGTGCAATGTTTTTAATTTTAATAATAATTAATAATTTTCTTTCGTAGGAAACATGTCTGTGTAGGAGTGTGTTGCTCAAGGTAGCCTAAAGTACCTCAAAGCCTTGGTAAACGGAGTGATAATGAGAGTGGGAGATAATGTTAGCTTTTGTTCATGGCCAGTAACAAGCATTTTAGTTTGTCTGAGGACAGTTCACTGACATCATTATGAAAGCCGTGGGTTTCTTGGTTTAACCGACAGATGAAGCTCAGTATCATGGTGTAGCTGTGAAAAGAGGTTGCTATGACAATAAGTCATAATAGGTGTCCTGGGTCCCAGACCCAGTGAGGGCTCAGTTTTTGTTTTGACCATTACAGTAGTAGACCCACATATGCAGAGTGCTGGGTTTTACTCGTACATATTTCCTGATACCAAAAAAAGGCTCATAAGCCTATCCTAGACCTAAGGAGGTGTATCTGAAGGACCTCCCATTTCAGATGCATTGTACAAACAACATCCTTCTGCCTGTCACTCCAGGAATGTGGTTCACCTCTGTAGACCTCAGGGTTGCCTACTTTCATTTTCTTATTCACCCAGAGCAGAAAGTTTCTCCGCTTTGCCTTTTTAAGGTCAAGCATATCAGGTAGTTGCTATCCTACTGTTAGGCCTGTCCCTGGCTTCTTGCATTTTCACAAAGATGCATGAGGGCAGCCTTAACATCACCAGGTCTGAGGGGAGCAAATATGTACCCTTTCCTCAATGACTGGCTTGTCTGCGCCTCCTCATTCCAGGAGGTAGAACGGAGAACATCCAAAGTCCTCGTTCTTATGGGCATGTCGGTGAATCGGGAAAAGCTCGCTTTATCTAACACAGCAGACCACCTTCAGCGGCATGTCTCTGGATTCCGTCTCAATGCGGCGCACTCAACTGGAGCGGGTGGAGAGGATTCAGGGCCCTCAGGTAGTGCAGATGTACGAGGAAGCCCAGGTAGGTACCTATTCCCCTCAGAGTTCACAACTTCCCTTGTAGGGATGTCATGAGATGATATATTCAGAGACACAGGACATGTGACATTTCCTTCAGTTTATTAACCTGAGTGTGGACACAGACACAACTTTATAAAATGAATAGCAACACATTTAGTACAAAGATTCACAGCAATACACATAGGATAATTACACAAATCAGCACTGCATAAAAAGTACATTAAAAACATGTCAGAAACATTGGCTTATCAGAACATGAACAGCGTCATATAAATATACATTCGATATATATGCATATCAGAAACTCCTGCTTCCAATCATTCAAACTCTGACAGTAACAGCCTTCTTTACCATGTCTTTCTTTGCCATGTAACACTTTCTTCCCTTTCAACAGAATTTCATTAAAATATTTACAAAATCTGATACATAATTTAAAAAAAACAAAAAACGTGCAGTTTGTGATCATCAGCATCAGTTTGTAAACAGTGAGTAGATATTGGCAACATGCAGGATGAACTCAATTCATAAGAAATACAAGGATTTTGTAAAATCTAGCAAAATGGCTCCGTATTTAACAGCCTAATACAGTTCACACAGTATCCCACATCTATCTTGGGTTAGTGCTACAGCTGCCACTAAGGCCTCACCCTCTGGTTCTGTTCTCTTGAATGAAATCAGCATAGTGGAGCATTAAAATGGCCGGTGATCAACATGTCAAAATTGAACCCGGGGTGAAGAAATAGTGCTCTGTTCAGACTCAGTCTGAGTCTGCCACACATGAGCGTAAAAGCAAACGGCCTTCATCTGATCTGCTACCTGAAAAGGATCCATACGACAACGGGACGGGATTCAAGCACTGATATACAGTATTTCAGCTTAGAAGGGACTTTACACCAAGGAGTTGTATCCATCACATGGTATCAATCACAAGACACACATGCAAAAAGCAGATATTTTTCATTTATCTAAAAAGAAAAAAAGGCCAGTGTTTTACCTGCATATTCATATATATCCTTATCATTTTCAGACACCTGCCATCACTGTAGACATGCAAGGTTCTTTACACATCATTATTATGGTTCTCAAGCTTTAAGAAACAGAGAAAAATCACTTCTGATGGATTCACACTGGATACTGACAAAACATTCTCTAACCAGTAACAGCTTTGCAAATATAATGGCAGGGATATCTTCAATGTTTGATTTTAAATTTTTTTTGTCCACAACTCATGTTTGTTCACAGCTGATATACAAGCTTTCCTTCTGTCTTGTTTTCCGTAAACGGGAAGAGAGGCTTTGATGAGCTATTGTACAGCGCGTGGGCTCACGTCTTTGGCCGTCTCACTTCGGCGTTGTGTTGGTGGGCGGTAGATTCCGCTGTTTAAAGTACTGGGTGACCTGCTGAGGCAGCTCGGCCAGGACCGACTTGGCGAGTGTCTCCTTGGGTGCCTGGGAGAGAAAGGGAGCAAGAAAGCACATTTATGGTGCGTTCTTTTTGCCTCGGAAGTCGGAGGTCGCAACAGGGACATCACACACGAGTTGAATGCGTTCTTTTTGCAAGTTGGATTTTCATTGTTTTCATTAGCTCTAGCCAGGTTAGCCATTGTTGGCAATGCCAGTTTAAACAACGCATACGCTGTTTTTTGTGCATACAAACCGCGTGATAACACAGATAGAAGACAGCGCTGCGTGTACGACTGATTTTGTGTGACACAAATAACACATAAGTGCTTATAACTATGTTACTACAGTTTTCACAACTGTCGATACAGGGAGCAGCCATGTTGGATTTTGAACTTGGAGTACTCTGTGGTTGTACGAGTTCCGAGCTCGTAAATACGAGGTCAGGGGGCGTGTTTACGACTTTGAGTCGCAAGTCAAAAAGAACGCACCATTATTTCTACAAAAAACACGGAGCAAAACGAAGGATGAAAAAAAGGTAAGATTACTGGTGGTTGTGGTCTATTTCTACTCTAGCCCTGGTATCTGCACGCCCAGTGCACCAGTGCTGGCTGATGGTTGCATATGTCTGTGGGATGTTTATGGACACTCCTTTCTGCATATGCTTGTGTACTGTTGGTCTTTTTTTCAGGCCCCTTAATATCTAATGAAAGGAACACATAACGTTTGTTTCCACCAACTTGTACTAGCAATACCTTACTCTCCTTCTGGGAGTCAAATCAGCAAACTGTGTCGGGGGTGTTTTAAATATCATTCAGACCTATTCTGGGGGCACCTGTGGCTCAGGAGGTAGATTGGCAGATAGATCAGCGGTTCTACCCCGACTCCTCCAGTCCGCGTGTTAAAGTGTCCTTGGGCAAGCTACTGAACCCCAAATTGCTCACGAAGGCTGTGCCATTGGTTTGCGAATGAGCATGTGAATGACTAGATTACCTCCTGATGAGCTTATCTGCTTGCATGGCAACCTCTGCCACCAGTGTATGAATGTGTGTATGAATGGGGTGGATGTGGCATGTACTGTAAAGCGCTTTGAGTACTCGGATTAGAACAGTAGAAAGGTGCTCTATAAATTAAGTCCTGTTCATTCTCAGTTATTTTATTGATCCAACCTTGTCGTGATTTGTTCTTATTGTTTGAAAAGCTAATAAATTCCGGGCCCCCAGGTTGGTAGAGGGGTCGCCCATATATAGAGGTTTACTCCTCGATGCATCGGGCCGGGGTTCGACTCCGACCTGTGGCCCTTTGCTGCATGTCATTCCCCCTCTCTCCCCCCTTTCATGTCTTCAGCTGTCTTGTCAAAATAAAGGCCCAAAGAAATAATCTTTAAAGCTAATAAATTCTATTACAACAATCGCTACCAACTTTCACAGTATCTAATCACCACCACCAGCTTTATAAAGATAATAATTTATAGTAAAAGCTACCCTGCCAACAAAGCTCAACATTCCAGGTTACTCCCATTATTGCATTTCCTCTGTCTCAGCTTCATTAGCAGGATTCCCCTGTATCTGTCTTCGCTGCTAAATTTCACTAACACAGCATATCAGACATAGCCTGGCTCCTACGTACTTCCGCTCAATTTTCATTTTCCTTCAGTACATTGTCTGGGTTTGCGGTATATTCTTGGGTTTTCTCCGGCCAATCTTTACCGGTCCAATCAGGGAACAGAGGGAGTGGCTGAGAATGGTGACGTTGAGGTTGTGCGCTACTTTGAGTTGTAGTTCCGCAATGGCGGCGGAGAAAGATGCGAGCGAAGCCATTCGGTCCGTTGTGGCAACTCTGCCGATTATCCAGAAGTTAAAGCCTGAGCAAGAACAATCTTTGCTGAGTTTTGATGGTGGCCATGATATTGTGGCCCTCCTCTCCACGGGGTTCGGGAAAAGTTGGATTTTCAAGCTCGCTCCGTTAGTGGTGAAAGAGTTGGCTAAGGTGAACGCTAGCCGACGTTACGACCAAACGTTAGTGATTGGTTATGGCAGATCCAGAGTGGCTCTGGGCAGATCCAATATGTTTAAACTTCAACAGAGTACCCGCCTTCAAGGAAGATAACACTTGTTAATGGAGAGTGGCCAGACTTTGTACAAAAGTCTGGTAGGACCAGGCTATATCAGACACGCTCAAAGACACACATTAGACTTATCACACCACACACCAATTGTAAATTAGGGAAGAGTGCTTTTAACTTGTACGCTCCTCACAGACAGAACTGGCTTCAGGATTCTCAACAACTTGTTTCCATTGGGACGTTCAAGATGATTCTTGGAAATGTGTGATGTAGGGACTGCTCTTGTTTTTAATCAGCCCTCTTATTCAACTACAGCAGTGATTCTCACTTGTATTTGTTTTTGTATTATTACATATTGTAATTTGGGTATTGTTTTATGATCAGATTATTTATTAGTCTTTTTTTAGATTGTTTTTATTTCCTTTTATTTGTGCTGTAATCAGGGCGTCATTGGAAAAGAGCTTGCTCTCAATGGCCCTCCCTGAATGAATAAAGGTTATTATAATAATAATAATAATTTTTCCATCTTCCTCTTTATTATGTCTGTTGCTGTCTCTCAGCAATATATATATATATAAGAATATATAAAAATTAACAAAAATGTACTGAGTCCCTTGTGTATGGACACTCACATCAAACCTGTATGCTCATCAACACACACAGCCCCAGTGTCTCTGTCGAGTCTGAGACAACCAGGCAGCTCTCTCTTCATCAAGCAGAGCCTGTATGCGTGTTGTGTGTGAGCAGCTACAGTCTGAGTAGCAACAGGCGGCCATTGAATAACACATTCACATTCAGACAGAATGACATCATGTCATAGGTAATAGGGCTGCCCCCTCTTAGTCGATTAGTTGACTAATCGGTCGTTTTGGTCTTAGTCGACTAAGATTTCTTTAGTCGAAAAGTCATTTTTTTATGCTTATTCATGCTTAATTTCTCATTTCCAAACAACTTTTCTGGTGAACACAAGATTTAAAGTGGTGCTTTTGCAGGATTAATTTCAGAGAAACTCAGTTTTACAGATGGTTAATTAACTACATTTATATTGCGCTTTTCTAGTCTTAACCACCTCTCAAAGAGCACAGCTCTGTCGATTAAATCAACTAATCGATTAGTCGACAAAATCATATAAGTGTTAGTCGACTAAGAATTTCTTTAGTCGAGGACAGCCGTAATAGGTAAAGCCTCTATCGCAGAACTGAGATGGAGTCAAAGTGGCACTACAAATCACATCAGCAAGTCGAAACATTAGCTCAAGTGGCATCTCAGCAAATGGGGACTGAAAGACGTCAAACTTCCCCGGGAACTGTTTGGCTGTTAAACTTTGTGGATGACTCACCAGAAACTCTCGTCTATGTAAAGAGACATAGTTTGTTCTAACTATTAATGTTTCGACACAGTTCCACTGAGGACATTCCACAGCTGTAAATTAACATAGACAAGTACTTCACTTGAGTAAAGTTTTTGAAATACTCATGTCACAGGGCAAAAGTGTTTTTAATTGCATGACTGCACACCCACCATGGCAGCCAGTAATTAACCCAACGAGCAGCAGGTGTACACACAGGACCATTTAGTAGCAGGTGTGGAGCTGAGAGACAGAGAACCAGAGCACGAGGAGAGAGACAACAGGAGCAACAGAAGGAGAAGAACCCGGTGGTGTGGAGCTCTGACGGGGGGCGATGGACCCGGGAAGCAGCACCATGCCTGCCCGTGGTCTGAGGTGAGGAGCAGGTGCGTGTAGTCTCGCATTGCCAGACCTTCCTTCACAGCGCTGCGGAGGAGGGTCTGGCGAGTCTACACAGCATTCCGGAATGGAAGAAAAACGTGCTGTGGTTTATTGGCATTTCTTTAAACCAATCACAATCGTCATGGGCGGCGCTATGTGCGCGACTGAGCAACAATGCCGCTGCAAAATAGCCTAAGGAAGGAACTTGTTTTGGTGGAACGTGTACGTTCAAAGGTTGTTTTAGTCGTGCAACAGAAAACTCAGATTGGACAGATAGTCTAGCTAGCTGTCTGGATTTACCCTGCAGAGATCTGAGGAGCAGTTAACCAGAGTTCTTATAAATCCACCGGAGTTTAAAATTACAAATGACAAAACACAAAGAAAGAAGGTGACAGACATGCGGGGGAATGTCCGGCAGTACCTGAACAATCCCAGAAATGAAACTTAGTTGATATAGACTAAGGTGCGTGTGGTCAGTGCTGGCTTCTCCCCCTGAAACATTCCTATGGGCGTACCGTGTCGGCGTGTCAGTGGACCGAAGTCACGGGGGAAGAGGGGGAGAAGGCCAGCCAGAGGTGACACCTTGGCGACAGGGACCACAGGCAAGGTGGTGCTTCCCAGGCATCCCCCCCCCCCCCCTCCCTATTTATACAATACTCACATTTCGGAAATCCCTGAAAGGGACAAACTGCACAATGTCCCGGACAGCCTCCTCTCCTGTGTTGGACCTTAAAACGCTGGCGTCTCCATCTAAAAACTCCATGGCAGCGAAGTCTGCGTTGCCCACGCCAATAATGATGATAGACATGGGTAGCTTAGACGCCTGTACGATGGCATCACGCGTCTCGTCCATATCACTGATGACACCGTCCGTTATAATGAGGAGAGTGAAGTACTGCTGCAGAGGGAAAGAGGGATGGTGGAAGGGAAGTTATAGAGAGAGAAATGAGGGAAACAAAACAAGGAAAATGAGAAATCCTGCTAAATCTTGAATCGCTTCCAAAGTCACTTGAACAGAAATCTGCATCAAGGAAAAAGACAGTTTTTCTGTTACAATCATTATGATTATGTTGTCAATAATGCTACGCAAAGTGACATAGGGCCCTATTTTAACGATCTGAAACGCAAGTATGAAGCGTGAAACGCTTTGTGGGCGGATCTCGGGCGCTGTTGCTCTTTTACTGGCGGGATAAATGAGTCTTGCGCCCGACGCAAATCTAAAATGGGTTGGTCTGAAGTAGCTAGGTGTGGTTTGGGCGCAATGTGCAATAAACCAATCAGAGCGTCATCTCACATTCCCTTTAAGAGCAGGCGCGCTTGTTCCATGGCGGATTGCTATTATGACGGTGGTTTTGCCTGGCGCACGCCAGGAGCGGTTCACAGCCGAGGAGACGTTCTCGTCAGGGCTGGAGCGGGAGCTGTCCAGGATGCGGCAAAGTAATAAATGTCCGTCTTGACCGGGTGGGGATGTTGCTGCGGCCTCTCGGGCGCATCTCCTCAAGTCTGGAGAGGATTGCTGCAGCCATGGAGCGTGGGCCTCCAAACGCACCACCTGCTCCTGTTGTGCCCCTTCCTCCCCCCCCCCACTCCATCTCCGTCCACCTGCTCCACCAGGAGCACATCACGCATTGCCACTCCCGGACCCTCAAGTGTCCAATCCCGCCGTAGTTCAACATCACATCTCCTTAAGTCTAATATTTCCTCATTTATGTCATCAACACATCCATGATACATAGAAATGTTGTGTAAAACACAACAAGCCACAAAGAATGCTGCGACTTTTTGAGTACTGTACTGTAAAGCTCCTCCTGACCTATCCAAACACCTGAAGCGCATTTTCACTAATATTTTTCCTTGTAATTATGTATGGTTTGCAAAAATGGGAACTGATGCCTCCGTGTAGATGAGAGAAGCAAAGTGTGTGCGCGTTGTGCACATGCTACATTATGGCCAAGCATGCGACCCTAAAATAATAACACGCCACTGACTTTAGACCAGGTTTTTCCTGGTCAGTGGCGGAATTGTTTTCTGAAACTGCAAAATAGCACCAGGGAACATTTACGCCGGAACACGCCTCCTCTTTTTGCTGAACCGCCCCCGGGAGCGCAAGTTCATTCCCTAATTTACCGACGTGCGTCTGTGGAGGGAAAAGTCTGCTGTGCGTCGGGTGCAAAGTAGGAATGATATATGCGTCGGTGTACAAAGTCAATTGCGCTGGGTGCAAGATAGGGTCCATAATGTTGTGGAGGCGGGAACAAAGACCGAGACCTGGGAGAAATGGAAAAAAAAGGACATTTCAGAGAGTGTTAGGTGTGACAGTGAAAAGGAGACAGGAAATAATTTAAGGAGACAGACAGCTGGACGACACTGCATGACAGAGAGAAAAATAGAAAACCGAATGAAAGCTTTTCTGCATCACAGCAAGCTGGGCTCCATTCATATAACAGAGTATGCCATCTGGTCCTGGAAAAAAAAAATGGACGAAAACAAAACGAATAAAAAGAATCCACAAATGAACAAGGGGAATAGATGAAAAGTGAAAAGGAAGAACAAATGGTGAATCATTTGCGGATAATCAGAAGGGAAAGCGTCAGGTCCTGTAGCAGTTGGAATCCATACGTGTTGAAGTTTCTTGTTGGATTTCTTTCTGTAAATGTAACCATACTGAATGCATAAAGGCAAGGGCACACAGAAATTTAATAAAGTGGAAAATACGGAATGTTTCATGGCCAGGTCTGGAGATGGACTGTGCAGATGGCACTCATCCTGTCTCTTCTTATTCTTATTTACAAAAAACAAACATACAGAAATGAATAAAAAAAAGCAAATAAACTATGGCGATAGAAAAGAGCCAAACACTGTAATACTGTAAACCCAGTGCTTTGCAAGTGGTATTAGCAAAGCATTAAAGGTGAAGATGTAAAGCACATCTCTGCCACAGAAATATGTAAAAGACCATGCGCAGCCAGCCAGTCTGCATCACCCTACTCCCCCCGCAACCCGACACCGGATAAGCGGACGACAATGGATAATATATATATATATATATATATATACACCAAAGACATTTAGGTGACAAAACCATCCAATCTCACACAAGAAACTCCTCAAACTACAGCTGCTGTGGACGACAATCATTAGACATGAAACATTTTCAGTGAGGTTACATGTTTAGACAAGCTACATTTTTTTAATTATTATAATTAGATATGAAACATCTAACAATATTAATGACAAATTCATCAACCAATCAGAGGTGAAAATTCTACAAAGCTGTGAAATGTAGTCGTAATGCATAAAATACATCCTACCATCTTACTGCGCATACACAAATAAATACAAACACGCACAGACACACCTACACACGCACGCACACACACTTTTGCAACAATTTTTTGAGCATTAACACAATGACGAAACAAATTAGGTTCCATTCAATGCAAACAGTCAAACAAAACTGGGGAAACCAATTGTATCCCCAACACCAGAGGCCTGTACCACAGGGTAAGATTAGTGGGTTAACCAGCTATGTTTAGGCTTAGCTTGGGTTTTCCAGTATCACGAAACAGACTCTTTTATCCTGGGAAAATCACCATGGTAACATATGCTGTCCTGAGCAAGTTGTTAATTTCAGATGTTCAGATCAAAACGTGTCAAAAACCTGCCTACAGACCAATCACATCACAAAATAGATTTTTACTCAGACAGGATTCTGACAGGTACAACAATCTTGAGTTTACAAAAAAATGATAAGTGCTCTTACACAGTCTGCAATCGCAGATAGCAACAGGAACAGGAACACTGAGGCAGAGCAACAGCCGATCTGTGCGACCTACAACCTACCCCACCTACTTACTCCCCCCCTCTGAAGACTGTCTCTTTAATGTGCTAACAGCAGCGCTCATTAGAGAGATCATTATCACACATACAGACAGGGTCGCTTACACACTGGGACATGCACAAACTGCACTGGCCTGCAGCCTGTGTGTGTGTTTGCGTGTGTGTGTAGGTATGTCGGTAACAGGAGTGTGTTCTTACACAGTCTGCAGTCGCAGGTTCTCTTATTATCTAAAGGAACGGGAACACTGAGGCAGAGCAAGAGCCGATCTGTGCAGCACACACACACACACACACACACACACACACACACACACACACACACACACACACACACACACACACACACACACACACACACACACACACACACACACACACACACACACCAGTCTAACTACTACCCCAGTATGTGGTCCATACTTCTGCTGCAGCTGTCACATCTCATTGTCTGTCACTCCTTCCTATGTTCTACCCCTGTTTGAACTCACTGTAATATAAAACAAGAAAATGGCCTGCAACCATATCTTTACAGAAACAAAAGGATTCTGGCACACAACACACAGACGAGTACAATCCTTTGTGTATTTTGCTCGTGCATTTGTTCTCCACAGGGTGACAAGATACAATTAGGGACAAAAAGCACCATGGGAGCATAATGATACCCAGCTACTGCACTCTCTCCTCCTACTGCACTCGTCTTGTTGAAAATGCAGTGTAGTCACGCAGTCCAACAGACTGAACCATGGACAGGGATAAACTTCTTCCATCTGCACAGCCTGCTTTTTTTTAAGGATTGTTTGTTTTTGTTATAAAATGATTTTCTATGCATTTTTTTTGCATTGGTAGCTCTGAACTAGAAACATGCAATTGGAAATTAAAATAGATTAACTGGCTTGACGTGATTCTGCTGCTGCACCTGTGGGCCTTACTGGAGTTAACCACTAACCACTGCTGCCTCACAGTAAACAAGTCTGTGGCTCAAATGCAAATACTTATCTTATTTGGGTCCCCAAGTGACAGATTTATAAGCTGTGCTAGAGCAGCAGCAGTGATTGCACATGTAGTTGTGGTTTGAATAGTCTCTATTTGTTTGAGACTTCATTTCAATAAGAGCACTACATAGGAACAGTAGGAGTGCTGTGCAGAGGGCTCTGATTAAAAAAAGTAGGGTTATCAGTAGGGAGGTCAAAATAAATGCGGTAATAACAAGTAACGCAAATTCCTTTTAACGGCACAAATTTTTTGGACGGGCGATCAACGCACGCACGTTCTATGATTCAGGCCTTGGGCGCTACGTAGTTGGGAAAATCAGGAAGCGATGAAGCAGTAACCTTATAATACATTCATGGCACTAACGTTGTGGATGCCTAGCAGAAACCAAAGTGCTCCGTAATAACATCCAGGAGATCACCAAACCCGCCATCCATCTGGCTTGGCGCGGCAGAGTGAAGTGCATCTCCGGTATGTTCCACAAGGTGACCCGCGGTGTGCTGAAGGTGTTCCTGAGGAACGTGATCTGTGATGCCATTACCTAACACCGATCATGCCAAGGATGTGCCGCACCCTGTATGGCTCCGGAGGTTAAACAAACCTCCTTGAGCAGAACTGGATAAAGAACAGATTATTTCAAATGGCAAGTTTCAAAGCCCTTCTCTCGACAGGACTTGTCTGCATTTCGATCACGACCTGTGCATACATCAAAAAGCACTTTCCCCAGACAAATTAAGCAACTGAATAGCTTTAATTTTACTTAATTCTATTTTCCATTTTATAATCACCTCCTGGCTGAAAAAAGGTATGGATTATATTATCTCCTGAAACACATGTTACTATACAACACACTAAAGGACGGGGTAAAATCCAAAGAGCACAATAGGGTCTCTTTAAGAAATCTATCACAGATGCTACATGTATATAAGTTTACAGTCTATGTCTGAATGATGGACATGTGGGCTGTTATGGGCAGGTGTGTTTGTGCTTCAATTGATGGCTGGCTGCGTTTAGGCATGGAATTGTAGGGGTTACTGTTTGTAATGGAAACGGCAATACAGTCCGCATATTTGGAAATGTTTTAGATACTGTATTATCCCCTATTTCTCATCATTCTTGTCGGCAATGTACAAATTCAATTGTAGAATAATTAAAACATGGAAAGTCAGATAAGTAAGATGTTGCCACCTACCGCTGCATTCTCTTGTTGAAGTGCCTGGGCAGCAAAACGTGCTACATGGCTGATGATTGGAGAAAAGTTAGTTGGGCCGTAGAAACGAATGTGAGGGAGACAGGCAGAGTAGGCCTGGGCAATACCCTCCACACCTACACAGAGAGAGAGAAAGAAATAATTCAAATTCCAACAAACCTTAAATTGAAAGATGGGTAAGAGGTGGTGAGGGCAGGAGAGACACAGCAAAAAGAGGAGGAGAAGAGGTTTGTAATAGGGGGAAAATAACAATGGGTCACATATATGAAAAACTGTCTTTTACGCATATCTCCCAGCTGAAGTGAGACATTTTCAATTCAGGGCCAGAAGCTCATGAAAATGATTGTTTCTCATCAGCAGTGTTATTTCAGACTCCAATCACCTAAATACAACCAGACAATTAAATGTGTGAATGAGTTTTATTTTTTCACTTTCCTCAGTCCCCGAAATGTCTTCTCTTTTGAAATAGCCCCCCCCCCCCCCCCCCCCAAAAAAACACTTGTTTTTACCATGTTTTTACTATATTGAAAATCAGTGCATCAGTCTTTCCACTTAGTGCTCTTTTCACAGCATGTTGTCAGTGCTTCATTATCAAATCCATTCTGCTTGCTTATTGATAACATATTCTCTTATAGACATAGGCCTCAGGTCCCGATGATTCTTATGGTATATTCACACTAGAGCTTTAACTCCGAACTTCGATATTCAAATATAATTCGAATATTTAAAAAAATATTGATATTCGGACGAATATTAGGCAGCCCTTAATATTCCAAGTTCTAACCTGTTATGGGCATTATTTTTTTGTAAATGTGTTTGCTTGTAAACATTGCTTTCAATTCAGATTCCAAGGTATTTTCACGCCTGGTGAAGTTGTGAATCGCTCATTAGCAAGACTGTTATTGGTCATCTGGGCTCCTGTAGTTGACATTAGCGTCCTTTTTAGCAAAACAATGGCTGCGCCAACGCTTACAACAACCAGCAACGAGTGGCGCTACTTTGGGTTCCCAAAGAAACAGAGAAAAATCAAGAGTAAGGACAAAGCATTATGTAAAATGTGTAGGGCCCAACTCACATACCTCGGGACGACCAGCAACTTGAGAGCCCACCTGTTAACACTACATCCCGGCAAGCTGGAAGAGGAGGGGGGATCGGGGGCGAAAGGGGGGAAGCAGGCCAGTATCGACTCCATGCTATTTCCTTCACGAGGACGGACCCTATGCCCGTCAAAATACAGCGACAGATTTGCTGACACGGTTCGTTTGCGAAGACATGAGGACCATTAACGTGATATATGGGAGCGGTTTTCAAGATTTCGTCCACGAGCTGGAGCCCCTGCTACAGGACCGTGAATGGTAAAGTAACGAAGCTGTAACATGTCCCTTAAAGTTGTGTTTGAAAGTCCCTACCCCAGCCGAATGTTCAGATCCATGTGCTAGCCATATATCGTTCCCCCATTGTGATTTCCAAAACTTAGAGTCATTTGGAGTTGAGTGACATTCTTGAAAAAAATAAAAATCTGCCTTGTATTTCTTTACAAACAAAAATAAAGCCTTGTGTTTCACTTTATCTTTCAGACCCCTGACCTTAATTGACAATAAAGACAAAGACATAGAACAATACTAAACACAAATAACTAGAGAAAATTACAATTCTTCCCTCTATGAACACTTAATAGCAGACTAACTCTGCAGTAGAGGAACAAATTCTGTAGTCAAAATAGCAACGGCATGTTTTCCATCCTGTTCAGTATACATGCTGAGTAAGCACCAAGAAATAACCTATTAATTTCAACTCAAGGATACCTTAATGACTTAAACTCCCCCTTCTTTACCTAAAAAAAAGTTGGTGATATCAAATCACATAACAGAAGCGCCATTTTCTGGCGATTAACAGTAATGACCTACAAAATTTGCATATGAAAGAACAGAAATAGACTATATTGTTATCTATGAGACAATATATTAACGTGTGGGCCAAATTAAATCTCGGATATCACCGGCAAAAATGACAGCCTAGTGGCAGTAAAACAACCTTCATTCATAGATGATTAGCAGTGACTTTTTTACCGTCAATGTATGCAAATGACCCTTGGAAGCCTGCTTTCTTCCCCTCCTTCCTCGCCTGTTCAACCAACGGCCACAGCTTGTATCTGATGTCCTTGATCTCCTGAGTCAGATCTTCATATAGCTTTATTTTCTTTTCCTTGAGTATGGCTGCTGATCTAGCATCCCTCCAGATTTTGCCCCTATGCGATCTTGACAGGAACTGCACAATGATGCGACGGCTGGAGTTCAGAGCGGGGACCTAGTCTGTGCACAATGTCCACTGAGTAGGCCAGATGATGAGCGATGTCAGGGGAAACCTTGCTGAAAATGTCAATGATGATATTCTTAACATTCTCTCCAGTTTGCTCAGGAATGCCAGCAACTCGCAGGTTTCATCTTCTTTTGTACGTATCCAGGTCGCCACATCTGTCCCGGAGAATGACATTCTCCTTTTCTAAGAAGTCAACTTTTTTCTGCAGGGATACAACTGTATGGGTCACGTCTTCGACTTGTTTTCCCACGGAGTCAAGTATATCGGCGACGCTTTTAATGGAGTTGGTGTTGTCTTTTACTGTTATTTCTAATGACTGAAGTCGTCTGAGTGATTCCTCCTGCATTTTTTCAATTCTTTCCATTAACAGACGTGAGTTAGACACAGGCTCGGAGTCATTCTCGTCGCTGGTTCGTAACTTAGACTTCTTGCCGCTCGCGGCTTAGGAGTTTCTGGTAACTTTGAGGGCTCCACACACATTTCAGTTTGCTCTGATGATGTTGAAGTGTTAGATTCAAATTGGTCATTCGGGGATTTCTTGGCATAAGAATGCATTACAGTATGCATATCTTCCGCTTCTTCCATAGTAAAAAAAAGTCACTTACTGAGTTAGTTTCACAAAACGAGGTCAGGTTAGTTTGACCACGCTGAATTAGCAGGTTGCTGGAACCTTCTGAGTAACTAGCTAACTAGTTAACTCGGCTAGCAACTTTTCTTCGAGAATAGAGTGAGGAAAAAAAAGCACTTGAGAAGTTCTTCTTGAGAGTTGTCGTCTTGATAAGTTATCTTTTCCATAAAGTTTCTACTATTCAGCCCTTAGTCATGTTTAGTTGTTCAAAATGTTAGTTTTATTCCTCATCCTGCAGAGCCACGTAAAAAGGGTGTTATCGAGACGCCATCTTGAACCCCTCATAAACGTAATCATATGTGCCGTGATTTCCTTGACAGACAACTCATGTCATGGAGTTGTAACACAGACTAGCTACAGCTAGAACAGCTGCGTGTAAACGATGGAGACACTAACAGATCATTTCAGTTTCATTGACATTGTTCATGCTGCTCAGAGATATATATTGGTGGCGGCGCAGTGGATATGACACATGCCTTTGGTGTGGGAGATCTGGGTTCGATTCCCACTGTGATACATCAACCAATGTGTCCCTGAGCAAGACACTTAACCCATAGTTGCCGAGTGTGACCTCTGACATATATAGCAATTGTAAGTCGCTTTGGATAAAATTACATGTAATGTAATGTAAGAAACTTCTCTCTCCTACGCTGTAAACATCGCCTTACACTATTAATCTCGTACAATATACAGAATAACGATAGCACTGATACTTTACTAACTTTAGTTTGCATATGTTTGGGAACCTGATAGCTGATATTAGCAATGAAATGGTACCAAAATAACGTCAAACTATTATTACACTGGAAGGAACACTCACGGACGGTTGTCGCTAATTTCGGGTTCGGCCACCGTATTTGTTATAACGCACTCGGAATGGGGGGGGGGGGGCTACAACGTGAAATTCAGTTGGTTGTCATATACAATTTCACCGCTAGATGGGAGAAATTCTTACACACTGGGGCTTTAAGGATGTGTTCAAGCTGGTTTGTCAAGGAAGTCGCTCCTAGGAATAACAACAGATGGCGCACCATCAATGATCGGGAGGAGAAACGCAGTGGTAACACTTAGTAATTACTTGCAAAATAAATATGGGGAAAGGAGCAGATAGGGCAATTGCTTTGCACTGCATTATCCATCAGCAGGTACTGTGCAGCACACGCAGTTTGAGAATGTGATGTCTTGTCATTGTCAAATGCATCAATTACATCAGATACTGTACTGTACTTCACAGAGGTATGTTGGCTATTATAAATATATTGGCTGATATTTACATGTCGAAAAGAAACCTTTCCAGCACCGGCAAACTATTATAGCAAAAACTACCAAAAACAGCCCAAACTTGGTTGGAGCACAATTCACGGCAATGTCTCTTCTTCAATGCTTATGATAATATAGTGATCTGGGGCTAAAATCACGAGTATTTCCTTATTGCTAAATCCGATTGCAGTATACTATTAATATACGGTATACGGTCTGTGGTGATTCTGAAGCAATGTGGTTCATTTTCTGACTTTGGTCATAAAAATAATTTCAGTTGCAACCCTGGCAGTAGTAAGCGATCGTGAGAGCAAATAAAAAATATAACAACATAATTCAAACCAATGTGCTCAAGAAGCAGACAAATAGCCTATACGTAATTCACTCAGCTGAAAATCTATCTTTCATAACAATACCAATCAGGGAATGTTAACAGGGTTGTCGGTCTCTAAACGTTTTAACTTTTCTGAGCGCACCTCTCTCCGCGTACCGAGCTCCGCCTGATCTTATAAGAACGGTGACGCCGTTATCAACCGAGTATTGATTGGTCAGTAGGCGGTGCTTTTACACTCTAATCTCCAACATAACCGGCTCCTGACCAGGTTAGGTGTTCAGCATGAGTTACCACGCCGATTTATCCAAGTAACAAGTGATCCACCGTCGTGATACACAAAACCCTGGGTTGAACCTGAAGTTAACGCCAAATCTTGCTTCGTAGTACAGGCCTCAGGCAAAGGTTCAGATGGTTCTTGTTAATAGTTAAGTAAAGTTTGTTTGTAACAATATCCCATACAGTGTTGCAATGGGCTTCACTGCCCCAGCACAAGTTTCTATCAAGACAGATATTTTGGACAATATTACCTTTTTGGGATCCGCATATATACTGTATTGGCCAATAAGTAAAAAGATATTGCAGTTCAGAAATGCCAAAGAGTTGTATGAGGTATTTTAAGATCAGTGAGACCACTACATACTCTACATTTATATACACTACAATCTAGGGCTGCTCGGAAAAATCTATCATCACTTTATTTATTTTGATCAATATTAAAATCACGACTATTTAACACAAATACTCATTGACTTTTGGAAAGATGTTGCAATTATTGAATTTAAAAAACAGTGAAACAGTTAAAGCCGCTTGAACTGTGAAATTCCCCTTAATACTTTTCCTGTTTGAACTTTTTTTTCATTCAGAACACAAGACAAAAAAAGAGTTTACTTAACGTAATGTGCAAAAAAAAAAAAAAAAATCTTGATTACTCTGTTTTTGTGATCTTTAGGAGCCAAAATTGTAATTGTGATTAAATTTAAGCACTAATACAAACTACAGTTTGTTTCAAATGTAAAATGCCCCGCTTACTACATTTGTTGGTCAAATATGAAGGAGATCCTTATCAGATTGTTTTTTGTATTTGCCTCAAATATACAGTATCGGTCAGGCTACACAGATTAGTCCAATAAAATAAAAACTAAATTGAGGCATGATGTAAAAATGTGAATATATCATGAATATGTATTAAAGGTACAAGCAGGGTCATCGCTGGCATGTGGGACTGCTGCACAGTAACTCACCTGAACAGAATGGGTTGGTAGGGTTAAAGTTGATGGCAAATTCATGTGACACCTGAGCAGACAAGAAACAAAGGCAATAAAAATAATATTCACACTGTAAAATATTGTTGAGAAATACTGTCCATTTCTCCCACACTTTCTCCCTCCCACCCTCTCTCTCTCCCTCTGTGTACCGCTCTCTCTCCTTTGTCCTTTTCATCAGCTCAGTGCCATAGCAACACAGATGGGTTGACAGTTGCGTAATCATGTGAATATGCATGTATAATGCTTACAGTTTTATCTGTGTGTGTGTGTGTGTGTGTTTTATAGGCTCACTTTAACACAACAACAACAACAACAACAACAACACACATACCTTCCAGTCTGGTGGGAGTTGGGCTCCAAATCCCAGAGCAGGAAACATTTTGTCGCTGAGGAGGAAACCATGACAACACATTGGAACATTAGTTAAACCTTTTTCAATCTAATTCAACAAGCTGGATTTAGACAGCAGAGGAAATCCTGTTACCTTTTAACAAAGAAACACATTCAAAGACATTTGTAGAGAAACTAGCAGAGAGCTGGCAGAAAAAAGTAAGCAATATTGTAAAATGCCTTCTCACTAAGAGATACACCAGGATACACAAACAATCTGACATAGTGTTTTTGACCTACAGCGATTTTCATCACACTTTATAGTAACTGTTTAGAGAGAAAAATAATATTACATTATCTTACAAATGCCATGTAAATCTATGAATTATTGGTGGTCTTTACTCTGGCAATCTTTAAAACAGTAAAAGAATAGATAGTTATGTGTGTTGTACTGACACCCATCTTACACAGTGGTTCTTTGGTATGATGGGATTAAGATGGATATTAGGGATTAGGGATTTGATGCCCACAAGTACATGGAAATTACAAAAAAAATAAACCATTTCTTTGTCACTGTTAACTTTGCAAAATGATGTCACTTTGTTTGTTTGTAGAGACACTCTGCATCCTCATTGTTTCTAATATGGTCCCAAGTCCAGCTCATTTTATGCTGTCAGTCTTTAAGTGGTCTAATGCTTGTATTTAATCTGCCCCCTCCCCCGGTAATGCAGTTTACATTGTTGGACCATTAAAGTGAAGTCAACTATTTCAAGATAACTGTAGTCCTGATTAAAAACAAGTGCAACAGCCATGAGAATACTCACGTATCATAGTCCTGTATGATTTGTCCCACAGCTAAAATGGCAGCGAGATACTCGTTGCTGCCGAGTGGGTTAATGTAGTGGAGGGAGGACGGCTCTCGAGGGTTCCCGTTAGATGCTGTGAAGTCTATACCGACCTATGGAAATATAGAGAAGTGACAGATTAGAGGCCATCTTAGACACCTGCAGCGCTTTTACATTAGTGATATTTTGAGATACTGTAATTGCTATGGGTTGTTAGCTGTTTCCTTTAATTCCTTCTCCACTGAGTATAACAAGCAGAGTCACCTACAATAATGGAATGGAAAAAAAGGGTGAATATAGACAGCAGCAGCAGTCGAACAAACAGGAATGGTTGAATCTCTATTGACATTAAATAAAAAATATCCCAGGAGGAGCCCCGTTTTATTGTTTTTATTCAGTGCAGGTTACTCTGATAGGCAAAATGATGCATCTGGCAACTACACAAGCTGTGCGTTTTGATATGTTATTCTGTTTATCTCCACTGTGCATCCGCTAAATGTGGAATGAGGAATTTAATGTTAGCTGTTAATGTGACACATGCCTCAATTACTTAGCTGGAGCCACTGGTGGTTTAGCTTTGTTTCTCTACTAAAAGGTCACTTGATTATGTAAAACTACATAACTACAACTAACTGTTTTAACCCTTCAGATTCACAAACTGCAGATTTGCCCTCTTTCCCTGACTAAACTCTGGTTTTAGAATGTTGAGATGGTTACATGATATAAGTTCAAAGTTTTGAAAAACAAAACCTTGATAACTCAGATGTCACTGAAAACATAAAATGTCTCTTAAGGGTCCATAATAAAACACAATACAATGTTTACACTATTTTTAACAATCTGACTGAAAGCAAACAATGACAGTATATCTGCCTTTTAGTGGCATTATACAATGTTAAGTGAAGGTCTGAAGGAAACAAAGAGAAACTGGAGTTCCTGGTGCTGTAAGTGTTAAAAACTGTGTCTGAGCTGGAACATGTTATCTTGGAGAAAGAAAACATCGACAGTGAGAAATATGCACCTCTCACATACCTTGTTCGAGAGCCAATTGCTATGATTTAGTTGAGATTGTGATTCACTTTTCAACTCCACAATGTATGTTGTTGCTTTTTTGTATCACAAAATATTGTGCCATGATATGAGCAGAAAAATAAAACAATAAGCCTACTATAAAACGGCCTCTCACTTTTTTCCCCTGAAGGGCAGGACATACAAATAATCTAACATATTGTCTTTTTGCCCTACAGTTATTTTCATCACATTTTAAATTGTTGAATCTTACATTATCTTACAAATGCCATTTAAATATGAATTATTAGTGGTCTTCAGTATGTTTTCTGTGACACAAACTTAGACCTTTACTCTAAACATGTATTTACAGAGTTTATACCTTCCAACATATTAAAACCATCGTAATTTCAAAACATTAAGGTCACCAAGCAAGGAATTATTGTCATCTGAGGGCAGATTAAGAAAAATATTCCATTGTGTATTGTATTAAACGAGTGTCCCTGAAAACAAACTATTAAACTATTTTTAATGCAGAAGACCAGAGTGACACTGCGCTGACATACAGTATATACAAATATGAACACACACTTTAAACACATGTACCCAAACTACAAAGACACACACACACACACACACACACACACACACATAGCCTAACATAATATGAGATTAAGAGTGACAAGCTTTTCCTGAGGCGACGAATAACAGTTTGTGTGCTGACAAGAACCCGACCCAGAAACTCTGTCTCCCTCCTATCGGCTTAAAGATAGTCTAATGCATCTCCTTCTTTCTCTCTTTGTTTGGAGTGTTATAAAACAACAATGTTCTGCTTCAATGGGGACAGCGACCGAGGAAAGGAAGAAAGGAGAAAATGGAGAAGCAGGAAGAGAGAGCAAAGATGGTAGATGTGTGAGTAGAAGAGAGGAAATTGGGCGAACGAGGTAAAGAATGTGATGAGAGAGAGAACAGAGCATAAAGAGTAGCAGGAGTGACGGACACAGAGAAATGCAGGGTGACAGTATCATGATTTTTTTGTGTATTTTGTATAATTGGTAAATGGACTACATTTACCGGACAAAATGCTTTACAATTTTGCCGTTCCTTTCACCCACACACACATTCATTCACCGATGATGGCTGAGCTGCCATGCAAGGCGCAGGCCTGCCCATCAGGAGCAACTTGGGCTTCACAGGATGAGCCGGGGATCACGTCACGGCCCGCCTTTGTAAATGTACCGGGTATGCATGCTGAATTCGTCTTTTCGGGAATAAAATGTAATTACAACCCATTACAATTTAAAGTAAATTGTGGCTCTAATTTGCTATATATAAACTCTCCATTGGAGTGTTTAAATTACCAAATCAACCACAAAACATTTTTTACATTGGCAAATTAGTTTTTTACAGATCCCTAACAATGTACTGTGATCATGCCTGCATATATGCTAGTATACAATCCATGAATGTGTACACTGCTAAGGAGGAGGTTGTTATATCAGTGATGTTCATTTTCCAGCCCTGGTATCCATTCATTTTGTCTTATTATGAACCTATAAAATATATATGCCCAAACTGACAGTCGATAGCGCCCAAACTATTAAAGCATTTTTCCTCCAGTGCCCTCTCCAGGTGACAGACATTATTAGTTTGATGGCTGTGAATTTGATGACTGTGGGAGATGACACCATTCTGTTTCTAACTTGTGCCTTGCCCTAAGCTATTAGTAATTGCTAACACACAAGTAGACTAAACTCAACATGACAAACACACAGTTTTAACAAGCAAGACCACAGATTTAAGATGAAAAGGGGGCAACAGAGCAGCATCTCTTTACTGTATATTTCAGCACAGCAATGTGGCAGAAAACATCTGTGACTGTAAAAATTAAAGTGGGATTCCACTAATGGCAACTTATTGTCAAATAATTGACACATTTACATTGGAGTTTTCTCAGCTGTGCCTTGTTGAGTATAAGCCAATTCTACCGCCAGGACCTCGCAGACTTATTTGCAGTTAAGAGATAGTGATGGATGGAGGGGAGTGTGGATGGATGAGTGTGTGAGAGCCTGTGTGAGCATCTACTGGAGTTACTATGTCTCACTCTGCCCACTGACAACTAGGAGCTGCTGTCCACTGCCATACTTTAACTGTAGGAAAGTCTATTTACAGTAGGGCTGTACGATATGAGAAAAATATGTGATGATAACGTTGTTGAATATTGCGATAATGATAATAATTGCGATAAATAAACAGATAGTAAATTGTACTCAGTTCTGCTGCTTTCAGTATTCTGCTAAAATGCAACATGAATTTAAAATAAATGAAAGGAAATAATTTCCAACATTCTTTTATTTAAAAAACTGAACATTGAATTGATTAAAAAAAGGCACCACTAAAAACAAAAGAATGACAGTTACATTTTAAAGTGCAGTATTCTGTTGATATTTTCTGTAAACTAACACAAAAAATCTCTGAGTGTCTTTTGGGAAATATCTGTTGTGCAAGTTGATATTGCGATGACAATAAAAAAAAGTTCTATGCAACACATGACAGCCACTGCTGTCGACGTCTGTATCTATCTCAAAAACCCAGTATGGTACGAGCTATTTATTGTACATTTCCACCTTGTACACAGCACTACTTAACAACAACATAATCATTCCATAACATAAATACTGTTCTTTTCACTCACTCACTCACTCACTCACTAGTTCATTTGAGTCAATTCTACTTTCTGTTTTTCATTGGTGTTATACTGTTAATGACACTCAACACTTCCTGAACAGATTACATGATTACATACACAGGTCACATTAAAAGTCTTACGGTTGCTGAAAAAGGCATAATCTCTCCCTTATGTGGTAGGCTTTTAATATGAAACATCTGCAGGAAATGAGTTGATTGACAGTAGCTTAACACTGATCAAAAAATAAAGTAGAAGTGACTACAATCAAATAATAAGTGAAAACCAGCTAATCAAAACAGACAGATTAAAAAAGAATGATCAAAATCATTCATCGGAGACTGAAATATCCAGACTTTTATTTTCTGGAATGGGTCAAGTCAAAAAAAGAAATGTATCCTACAATTCCCATAATGCAACTCAATAGCATTTTTCATTAGACCCTCCTTGCCCCCCCATATCTTTCTAATGCAATTTTGTAATTTTAAAAAACATATCACAATTTTCACAGTGACAGTCTAATGCTGATTGATTCATGTCATTACTTTGTTGTAAGGTTGTGTGACGTTAGATCGTAACCTGGAAACAATTTGGGGAATAAGCTGCGTTTGTCTGCTTCAAGATCATGACAAAAATAACGAATATTGAGCCCATTTAAGAAAGTAATTAGTTACATTATTAGTTACTGCCAAAAGTAGTGGAATTACTTCTTACGTACTGGTCTTAACTGATATCATCTGTGAAGATGCTTGTCTGTGCTCTCATTCATGAGTTTGTTTTCTACATGAATCCCCAGGGAAAGGGGCACTACACGGCCCTGAATGATATCAAACATAAGATATTGATAATAGCGTAATTCAGTGGAAATGAGTCTTTACACAAACAGCCCATCAGCAGTAGCAGGCTGTCTCTTTGTGCTGAAGTGTGTAACAGAGAAAGTTGCTCTCTCCTCCTGCTCCCACAGCCGTGAGGAGAGACTTTCCCTTCCTAGAGATTAGGATTAGAGCCATACTAAGTCTGATTGAACACTGCAAAACAGCTCTTGCCTGCTTGCATGTGTGTGTGTGTGTGTGTGTGTGTGTGTGTGTGTGTGTGTGTGTGTGTGTGTGTGTGTGTGTGTGTGTGTGTGTGTGTGTGTGTGTGTGTGCGTTATTGCACACGGCTGCTATTCATTGTATGTGTATGTGTATGTAAAATGTGAGCGTCTACATGAGATTATGTGTGCTTGTGCATGTCTAAATCAGTCAGTGTGCATAAGCAGGGACGGTGCACATTTGAAGATATATGTGTGTGTGTGTGTGTGTGTGTGTGTGTGTGTGTGTGTGTGTGTGTGTGTGTGTGTGTGCGCCCACCAACAGTAAGTAGTGTACAGAGTGCAGAGGTGCATGTGATAAAATGTCTGTATGAAGAAGATACTGTGTTTGTGTGTGTGTGTGTGTCTGTGTGTGTGTGTGTGTGTGTGTGTGTGTGTGTGTGTGTGTGTGTGTGTGTGTGTGTGCCAAAGTCATGGTTTGGGAGTTTACATGTAAATTGGTCGTAGTGTGTAAGTATGAAAGCAGGAGTGTGACGAGGATTTTATATATTTGTAATCACATGTATGTAAATGAGTTCGTGCAGGAGAGAGGAAGTATCTGTGTTAAGACAGAATTAGGTGTGTGTGTGTGTGTGTGTGTGTGTGTGTGTGTGTGTGTGTGTGTGTGTGCGCATCAGTGAAAGTGCTGCAGGTCTGTGACAAAAAGCAAAAGATTAGGAGGGAGCAGGGAGGATTTAAGAGTCCCCATTCCACCTTAAATTTGCTCATCTAATCACCACTAGATAAGGCAAATGTTCCCATTGAAGTTAAATTATGCTCATTACAAACAAGCAAGGTCCTGAGTGAGGAAATTATTAAAATATTTACATCAGTCAATAACTACCAGCACCCATTTGCTTTCTATTTTACCACAGTATGTTGCATGTTTGCCTCTTTAGCAACATCCTGATACACAGAGCACTGAACTATGTCCATGGCTGAGAGCTGCGCAACACCGTCCAACCTTTTACTGAGGCACTCGAGGGGAGCGTTTCTCATTCACCTCAGTCATCCAAAAGAGAGCAGGCTGGATGTAGTCCTAACGCCCGTAAACTTCAAAGCACATCTGGAGAAGTCAAAACTTCCCACTCTGGTGTTTAACTGGCCATCAAGAGCTGATTAGAGCATAGACAAGAGGAATTACTACTACATCAGATATTCAGCAATTAGGTGGGATATTAAATCCTGTCCAGTTAAAATGTGGCTGCAATTGGCAGATAGGCAGCTTACAATCATTTACGGGGCAGATTTACCATTTAAAATTCTGTGGGTCAATGATTTCAAACTGAGGTAGACTAGTAGTGCAACCAACAATTTTAACCAGGCAACATTGGCTTGGGTTACTGGAGTGTAAATGTTACTCTGAACTCAGTTCATCCAGAACCGGCTTCGATACAATGGGGATACTACACAGTGGATGTGTTAGTCATGAACAGGTTGTTTCTTTAACGTAACCTGCAGCCCCACAAACTAAGCTAAGCTAATTAGTTAATTATTTGCTTTCTTTCCTTGTATCACTCTGTTTGCAGCTTGCATTAAGGCAGATAAACACAAAGTTTATTTCATTCCTTACAATTTTGCTCTAGTGCTCTTGGTTTTGGAACATCTACATAGAGACACCCACCTCCAAACTCTTTAAATGTTGTCTATCGCTCTTACTACACCACCATGTACACTGCTTCAACATTGGGAGAAATCCAAAGCTTGACTGGCCTGCCAGTTGCTAAGCCGTAAATTGACAATGGCTATTTAATTGGTCAATTATTTTTTTGTTTGCATTACAAATTTGAAAATCCAAAAATAACGTCACATAATAGTCAGTATATAGTCGGTTGTCTTCACAGACAAAAACCTACATCCAGAGAAACATACATTATACCGTTCGACTTTAATGCTCTTTTTTCATGCTCACGCTACATATAACTCTCTTGTACTTGACTAAGACCTTCAGCCCAAAAAATTGGGGAATGGTGGCAGGAAGCAGTGCCGGTGTTGTGCCAGAACCGGAGTCGGGTGAGCGGACAACAGAATGGGGTTCAGCAGCCTATACAGACATCATGGCAGAGGCCAAGACACCGAAGACGATGTTGACGGAGAAAGCTAAGAAGAGTAAAGGAGAGAGTGGCCGAGCAAAAGGCCATCGGACAAGAGTAAATCACAGATCGGTCGTTGGCGAGAGCTTTGCAAAATAAAAGGCTGCAAGACGGCGAGCTAGCCATCATGCTGTTGGACTAGTAAGTAATATTAGCTGGCTTGCTATGTCTTGTGTTGTTGCACATGCTTGATGTTTGGCTGTGTTAGCAAAGTGTAGCAATGTATAATTCAGCGGTGTATAAGTGAAATGCACATATCACAAATCACAAAAATGCTAATGTTATCCAATGTTGGTTTACATGATCATTTACTGTGGAAATAAAAGTCCCATTATAATTTCACATTGTTAAGTTGGTTTCAGTGACATGATGGTCTGGATTCAGTGCTATTCAGAATATGCAACAGAGTAAAGCTCAAATTATACTTTCTGCACCCTCAATTTTATGTTCTCCTATAATACACAGAATACATGTCTTAATTGGTAATATTAACCGTCTAAAAACTTAATTAAAAAAATGGGCTAAAACATGCGAAACAATCTGGACAGGACAGTTCTTAATATACTGTAATTGCTCCATCGTTAGAGACATTGCTTCACCTATAAAGTCACATGACAGCACATTAAACCAAAGTACCAATATCACACCACAGAAGGGTATATGCTGGACTACATTTAAGCTTTTTTTCCAGACTAGATCCCTAAGTATCCCTAAGTCACTTGTTTTACTAAACATCACATTGTAAAATACAAGGAGGTGCACAGGTGTCCGAACCCAGAACACACTTGATCACAAAGAAATCAAGCATGTAACAGACTACATTATCTGTATCTGGCTGCATCTGGAGTCCGGTTCTAGCTCACAAAGCTAGCAAATTGTTGGTAGAGATAGAGAAGAAAAGAAAAAAAATGGACACTGTGTATGTGCTTATGTATAGCTGGCACAGAGTGTTTGTGTGTGTGTGTGTGTGTGTGTGTGTGTGTGTGTTTTGATTGTATATGCGCTGTAAGTATGCATTTTTCGTAATATGCATGTGGTTTCAGAATGTGTATACATTTGTGTTTAGTGTGTGTTACAGTAACAGTGAGCCAGTCTGAATGGTCCTGAGATCTATCAGCAGGGCAGCTGTATTTGTTGGACAAATACGGCCCGGAAAATAATAAAACAACTCAGTGTGTGTGTGTGTGTGTGTGTGTGTGTGTGTGTGTGTGTGTGTGTGTGTGTGTGTGTGTGTGTGTGTGATTGGCTATTACAAAACAGGACTCTTTCACCAGGGACCCAAGAGTTTCTCTTAACAACAGACCAGAATACACTATGGCAATTTTCTGTTCCTCTCCCTCTCTTTGGTAAAATACCCATCTTTCTATCTTTTTCTTTGCCTATTTCTCTATCTATCCCCATATATTAATGTCACAGTTACTTTCGATTGTACCATTTCAAAATGTACATGTCTTGTATTTACCTGTTTTTCCCTGGTGTCTTTCTGCCCTCCTGTTTTCCCACATTTCAATGTTTCCCCAATACTCTTCTCCACTTCACTCATTTCTTCTGCCGTCACACTTTTCCTTTCTGTATGTAAATGATCGCCATCTAACCATAACCCCGGGAAATGAAAATAAAGAGTCTAAATGTTTTCCATCTGTTTTCAAGAGGAAGGCATGCGGAAACATGTATCTCATTACCACATCATTACAGAAGCAGAAAAACAGGCAAGCTAATATTATATTCACCGTAAACATGAGCTGGCATCCTCCCAGTATGTAATCCAGAAAAGTGTAGTCTCTCGTAATCTAGCAAGACAAGAATCACAGGGCAAAGTACGAAACCATCAGCAAGAGAAGGGAATATTGATTTATTGAGAAGAGTAGGAATATTAAACATTGCATGTGATACACTTAATTAAATCATTAGAACGTGTACATCTCACCACCATTGTATACTGTTAACTCTGCTACACATAAGAACACAGTGTTGTTATTATTTTACTTAATGTACAGTTTCTGACTAATTGACTGTCTACTTAATCTTAGTTCATTCTAACACCTAGACTATGCCCTAACTAAACACAGCACACTGTAAAACATATTGTATAACTATTTTCATAATTTCACAATTGTTTTAAAATGACAAAACAGCCCATATTTTTCTGTTTCAACGTACCACCAAAGGAGCACCAATTATCTTGTTTGAACAAAATTTCCACTTCAATTCCTATGAATATTAGCAAGGATTTTACTGTCATTAGTCTAATACTTGCCGTCAGCCAAATATAATTACTATATTAGCTGTTTTGTGCATGTGCTAGATGTGTATATATGTGTGTGTACATGTCTGTACAAAGGCTTGTTCATGATTGTGCACATGAAAAGAGGAAGAAGGAAAAGAATTAATTATGAAAGCTTGTCATCATATGCACACAGCTTTAATGTCATTCCAATAGGCTTCTAAAGACACAGAGTTCCAGTTTAATGTGTCCTCTGTGGGGCTCAAAGCTACCAGGCTAATTAGTTATTCAGAGAGAGTTATGGACACCCAGTAAGACGTGTGTCAGCTGATCAAAACCACAATGGTTTAATCAAATGTTCCATTGAGTCGAGGGTAAGATGGGTCATTATGAGGTGATTCAGTCAAGTTAGTCATTTTTTTCTCTCTCCTCCAGCTCAACATTTTAATGGATATAACATCCTATTGATATTCTAAATGGGAATTAATCTTGAACACTGAATCTAGGATTGACAATTAGTCGATTAATTGATCAGTCGATCGACAGAACGTGAATCTGCAATTAAAACCGAAAGCTTGAAACTACAACAGTGCCTGTGTCTGTTTCTGTAGTCACACTACTCTTTAATATCGAAAACATCAGTGTATCTCCCCGTTTTATTTATCATAAATGACACATTAATTACTGCAGCAGTATAATAACTGTCCTAAGACCAATGCAAAAACTCCATAAGGAGAGATGCAAGGAAATGACGTGGGAAATGTGCTTTACATGTGACTCCACAGGTCTATGTGTAAGAACCCAACCATTATCATTTAGAAACAAGCAAAGATTAAGATTGTAAAACAAACATGGTTTGTTGAAAGCAAAGCTCCACCCCTTATCCATCCAATCATCCATTCAGCCATCTATCCATCCATCCATCCTCACCTTACATAACTTTACTATGATAATGCCAGAGTTTTTATAACTCTTCTTCTTCTTCTGTTTTTTGGGGTTGATGCAGTCAAACTCCACCTGAAGAGACAGAAATACAATTGCAGAGAAAAGAGTCAATGACAAGTATCAAAGGGGAAAACGTGGGGAAATTGACAATAGTAGAGATGACAGCACAGTTGTAAAGTACGGAAGCTTATTGCATTCACCATAGAAAAAAAAATGTAGACACCTTATCTCGTAATTACGAGATCCTGATCTCGTAATTATGAGAAAAGATCTCGTAATTACAAGATAAGGATCTCGTTATTACCAGATCATTTTAAACACCTGGAAGCGCATATCTAGTTGGGGACATTCTAAAAGCTTAATGTGGTTTAATGTACCTAAACAATGATCAATGATTACCACATTTCTCTCTCATATTGCTCCTCATAACCACTGAAAACTGTCAAAAAATCTAAACCAAAGTCCAATTATTACAAGAGAGCAGAAACGCTTAGTGTCAGATAACGTCCATAATATTTGGACTTTTTTTAAGTGGTTATGATGAGCAATATGAGAGAGAAGTTTGATGATGATTGATCGTTGTTTAGGTAGCCTACATTAAACCACGTTAAGCTTTTTCACATTAAGACTTATAAAGCCCATGAGAACCGTGCAGAGTCAACCCCCAGCCGCTCCGCTGCCCTGTTGTGAAGCAGATCCATAATAATTGGACTTTGGGTTAGATTATTTGACAGTTTTCAGTGGTTATGATGAGCAATGTTAGAGAGAAATTTGGTAATCATTGATCATTGTTTAGGTACATTAAACCACGTTAAGCTTTTAGAATGTCCCCAATAGATCAATCTTCTTGAGATCTTTTCTCAAAATTACGAGATATTTTCTCAAAATTACGAGATCAGGATCTCGTAATTACGAGATAAGGTGTCTACATTTTTTTTTCTATGGTGAATGCAATACACGTCCATAGTAAAGAGTGCAGGTCGGTGGAATGGGGGGAAATGCACACACGACTGAGAGACTGTGACACGGATCTGCATGTATTCCACACGCCGCCTACAGTTACATGGAGATGTATTATAAGCAAACTATGCTACAGTGGTGTAGTATACAGTTTATATGACAACCTACATATATATAGAAAACATAAAAATACTCTTTATCAAAAACACTTAATGAATTCATTTTACGTGATGAACATAAAGATGAAAGAAAAATTAAACTTAGGACTATCTTTGATGCTGTAAGTCACACCAACACACATTATATAGCAATGTGTTTGATGAAAAGAAACATTTGAGACATGCACACACACACACACACACACACACACACACACACACACACACACACACACACACACACACACACACACACACACACACACACACACACACACACACACACACACACACACACTCCACAGGCCTTGAGTCAGCTGGTGATTCCTATGACAGGTAGCTCTAAGTGCCTTGTCGTGTTACTAGGGCTCAGCTAAAGGCTGTTTTACATCTCAAAAGCACCTTTCATTTTCTCATCCTTCTTTTCACGTCTCTCTCCATCCCCCATCTTTTTATTTTCTGCGTGTGTGTGTGTGTGTGTGTGTGTGTGTGTGTCCACATCATTACCACACATGAAGAGACTCAGTGGGAGAACAGTCATGAGGCTGGTTTGTCACATGCACACACGCACACACACACACACACACACACACACACACACACACACACACACACACACACACACACACACACATAACCATGCAAACACTCACTGAGCTACTAATGAATGAACAGTTTTCTGATCCCTGCATCTTTATATCTTAGCAGACCAGAAATGCAAAAGTGAAAAGAATAAATCTCAATAGTATCTATTTATTAGCAGCTCAGACTTACAGTAAGACCCAACCAGTCCTCGACGGCCATAATGTGTGAATACAGCAATGCAAATTGGTGCATGATTATTCCTGCTTCCTTGTTGATACAGTACATGCGGCTGAATGCATTTAAACTGTAAATGAACCAGTATGGGGCAGGGATGTGGCAAATTCAGTATAGCTAAAAAGTAAAATAAAACTACTATCCATTGGCTAATGACAGAGTCTGATTCCCGTTTATTTTGTGCAAGATCAGATAAATGCCCTTGAAATTTAGAAAAAAAATGGTTTAGTGTTTCAAAATCAAACCATTAACATTCTGTTCTAAAAGGACTCGGCAGCTAAGGTGCAGCAGCCCAAACTGGATGATGTAGTAGTTTAAATCCAGATCATGACCCTTGCCAGTCCTTCCAGAAAAACAGAGTTTTATTGTGATTGTTGCGGGCAAAAATCCTTGATTATACGGCACGTTTTCTAAAAAAATGCGATGGAATATGTGGGATATTTATGCAATTTTATGTGATGAAATTGCGGGAACTGCGGTTTGATGAAAAAGAGAAAAAAAGTGATTGCCCCAACACCCTGTTCTCACTAGGCATAATTACGTCACTTCATAATGTTCCCATGGGGGAAAATGGCTGCTTGTGTGAAGTAAACTTTCAACTTTCTGCTAAGATATATGTGACTTTTTTTGCAACAAAAATGCGGGGATTATGAAATCATGCAAGCCATGCATGTTTTGCGCGGAAATCGTCAATTTATAATTTATATATATATAAATATATATATATATATATATATATATATATATATATATATATATATATATATATATATATACACACACACACACATTGAAAAAATGCGGCCCCTCCATAAATATGCAGACTTTGGCTGATTATGCATTGAATTATGCGATCGCATAATCGCGACTGCCTTGCACGGTCGCTATTCACATTCCCTCTCTGTCCCAAATTATCCTATTTTTGTTACTGAAAAAAAGATATTAATGAAGATATAAGTAGTGACAGCTAAGATTCAGGTAATCCAGGATTTACTGCAATAATACAGTTACATACAGATAACTGTCACAGTCTGTCTCTGTGTCCCTCGTATCCAGCCACTTCCCTATTCCCCAGGCCCCACCACTGACATTTCCCATCCTTCAAACTGATGCCCTCAAACTTTCCTTCCTTTACCTATCACCGAATTCAGTACTTTTTTTAAACTAAATTCCCTATATAGCCCTAAATGCCTCGTCATTCAGTGAAGCTTAGCGTAATTTCATGCAGGAAGACATTACAATTTATTCCTAATTGTCTCTTACTACCTAATCAAGTGCCGGAACACCCACTTTCTTTTAGCCAATCAAAAGAGGCCTTCGTTTTCTCCGAGCCAATCACAGCTGGTCTTCCCTGTTTTAAACTGCTGCGTTTCTCTCTCCCTTCTGTCAGCTGTCATTCTATTTTAGATCGACCCTCCTCCTCCCCTCCACCTCCGGTCACCAGCTCTCGTGGCTCCCTGGGCTTCCTTCCTCTTTTCGGCCGGCTCTTCGTTTGGGCTTCCTCACACCACCGCCAGTGTCTAGATCAGGGGGAGGTCTTCGGCTCCGACCCCTTCTAATATATTATTGTATTAATATATTTGTGATGGAGTCTAATCTCCAAACACCATTCATGTCAAGTTATACTTGTGAATAAATTTTGCGTTTTTGCAACAAAGTCTCTACTGATTGAAATACCTACGGAGTAAATCTCATCAGCGTCAGTGAGCCAATAAGCACGCAACGTGCTTCTGCCAAGATCTAATAATGCTGATGTATCCGGCTGTGTAAGGTTACACGTCGTAAAGGCAGGCAGAAAAAACTCTATGTTACTCACAGAGATGGGGCTCACATAGTAGGAGCTGAAAAATAAATAAAAAGATTTGTGCCATAATGTGTTGTGTATTTAATTTTTGTTCAAATAGATTTTATAAAATTGGTATCGAAAAAAGTATCGTTCAGGAACTGGTATCCAGGTCACGGTATTGGTATCGGTACCGAAAAAATTACAACGATACCCAGCCCTACTCATCTGCTCTGCTGCTCTGTCTGGCCTTCCCATGTCCTTACCTGGATCTCATTCCCTCATCAGCTACTCTCTGTATACCAGTTTGTTCCCCTGTCTGTTCATCGTACTGTAGTTGCTATATGTGTTTTTTTGTGTTGCTTCCCTAGATTGGACTTGCTGCATGTAAGCCTGTGTTTACTTTAGCAATAAATCACTGATCTGATCCTGTCTGCCTGCTTAGTCTGTCTTTGGGTCGAACCCTTGTCGCCTGAATTCACCCCGTAACAGATTACAGTAACTTGAACTGACAAACACACACCTAATCACACTAATGTTAAATATGTTTTACCTCCACTGAGTTCTGGGCTTCACTCATCTTGGCAGCAGTGGTTTGAAACTCTCCTATGAAGTCATGGCCTCCATCATTATCATAGTCGTAACACAGGACCTGTCATTGTGTAGAACACATTGCATCATTATATCACCTTTTCCATTTTCCAAACCCTCAAGTGTATCTGGTATTTGGCCCTCTTTACACTTCTCCATGCTGCTCATCGTAAAAACTCTCTATTCAAAGATGTTAACTTTTATCAAAATGAATAATTGGTTACATTTTATATGGACAGTAACACTGTTTGAAGTTGGACTTAAACACTTTTTTTTTAAATTGCATTGTTGTCCAGACTTTGTCATCAAAACAACATGATCAAACTTTTATGCAATACTAACAGTGCCTAAACATGCTACGTCCTGTTCTTCTTTTAATTGCCAATCTGCACTGATAACATTTAATGAAATAGAAATGCCACATCACACCAGTTTTGTAACAGATGATACTCTAACTAACCTTGATGTTTCTGTCCACATCTCCATTGCAGAGAGAAATAAGCGGCACAGTAAATGGTTTCCATGCTGGATCTAAAGTGTTCTTTATGACCTGAAGTCACAGACATAAAAGAAAGACACGTAATCATGGAATTACACAGCAGCAGATATACGCATAATGCAGTTGTAGCCACAGTAGAATTACCTACACTCGGGGCTGTACACTTATTGTTAAAGTGTGTAAGACCTGGTTTAGCTGACAATGACCGCTCATGGTTGACAATTTTTTGGTTAGATGAAGGAGCTTTTATTCCCCACTGATGACTCACCTCTGTCCTGTGCACCAGCATCCATTTGCCGTCTTCTCCCTGTTTGTGAAACTCCAGGTAGGGGTCTGACTTCCCAAAAAAGTCCTGCATAGAACAGACAGTTTGTCTTTTTAAAGATGTTATTTGTTTTATCCTTAATTCTCCTCTCCTTAGCCAAACTGCAACACATAATTTTAGTTTAATTTATATATATACTGTATATATATATATATATATATATATATATATATATATATATATATATATATATATATATATATATATATATATATATATATAGAGCTTATAGTAAATTCAATTGCAGTGGCAAAAAATAAACATATTACAGAGAGGAGTCTTTTCGTTTTGTTCCTGCTTCAACTTCTTAATATTTACAATAAATAATAATAATAATAATAATAATAATAATAATAATAATAAGCAGATTCAACAGGTAGGGATGTAAGGGAGACATTTCCTAGCGACAGCTTTTAGTAAACAAGTCAAACTCTCTAAATATAAATTAAATAATTAAAAGATACTCTGAGCTCCTGCAATGGCTGTGCTTTGTGTTTACTATGGTGGTTTAACTAGAGGGTGCACAGCAGGCATACATCAGTATTAGTTTATATCACAATTCAAGCTGTGCTGTTTCTTCCCTTCACCATACACCAGACAATCTGCTTCCTGTTTACACTGGCACGCACCTGCCCAGTGTATGCGAATGGTCATGTGATATGTGTTGTGAGATGTGTTAATTTGGACGGAGATTAGTTCTGCTTCTGGAGCTAAAACTAAAACTAAACTTAAACTCTTGTGTGGATGGAGATTGTTTTTGTTTCAGAAAGCCACTTAAAAATGAAAATGTAGTAGTGTAGATGTAGATGTAGCCTTACTGTGTGTGTATGTATGTGTGTGTGTGTGTGTGTGTGTGTGTGTGTGTGTGTGTGTGTGTATCTAACTGCCTACCTTCTTATCCAGTTTACGCCCACTCAGGGTCAAAGTGATGATTCTGTTGTCAGACAGCTCCTGAGCTGTTATCTAAAATAACATTACAGCCCAACATTAGCTGCAGCAAAAGTACTGGCAACTATTAACATTCACATCAACATCAGCAGGAACAGCAGCAACAATAACATTCAATAACAGTAACGTCACTGTCATCATCATCATCATCATCAACAATAGCAAACATGCCATTATAGTTAACAAAAGTGACTGCATCCACATGACCAACAACCTTTGATAATAATGTGTGTGTCAATATGAGGGACAGAAAGAAAGTTTAAGATAGAGAGAGAGCCAGAGAGCCAGAGAGAGAGAGAGCCAGTACCAGTACTGAATATTACCGTAATGGATCCTTTGCCAGCTGGCTTCCCATTGGCTAAGATCAATGGTCTGTGAAGTTTCTTATTGGACACAATCTAGTAGACAATTAAAGAGAGACACACAGGACAGGAATCAATTAAGACAAAACACAAAACTAAAGAAATATGAGTTTAACCACGGAACATCTTTATTCTAGCCTATCCTACTCAAAAATGTGGATGTGTTTCCAACTTTGAGGAATGACTATGTGAACTGATCAAAGCCAAGACTTTGACTTGAGTTTAACATAGCCGGCAATTGACACCTAAAGATTAAAGACAAAACCGGAAATTAATAGAAAAAAAAATAAAAAATGGGTAGGTCACATAAGGTCAATACATTATATAGCAACTTATCATCCTATTAAATACAGAACCAACTCTGAACATAAAAGGAGATATCAATCCATACCACTCCCAGTGTGCAAATGAATTCTCCCAGGAAGTCATGTTCGTAGAGCTGAGTGGCACACTTGTCTTCATCGAACATGGCAAAGCGAAGCTTCTGGATCTCCTCAAAGTGGTAGTCCACTTGAAACTTCACTCCAAACACTGGGTTCAAGTTGTTCACAGCTGTTTCAGTGCGGCCAAGCTAAAAGACAAAGGAGAGAAGAGAAAAAAATAATTTTGAAAATCAACACATGCAATTCAAGTGGAGTGTGGCTGTACTTGTGCATCGTGTGGAACGGTAAGGTTCACTGAAAAGGCACTTAAGTGTCAGTTGTTCAGTTTTAACTTTTAAAGGTCTTTTTACTTTTTACAAGTAATTTTTGTATAGTCAACGGGCAAACGGGTTGTAACGTAAATTAACTTCCAAGACTTTCAGTTGCCTATAACAGCCTGTGGACTGATGTCTATGTAAAGGAATTGGGACGTATTTTTTGGGGAAATCCAAAAGATGTGATGTTATGCGTGCTCCCAAATCCAGTGCCTTTCTTCAGCTCCCCTACAGTGGCAACAGTGTGCAGCATAAGCTAACGTTATCTTAGAAATGGAGTTCGCTAACGTCAACAAACGACCGGCACCCAGGGGCGTAGCACACAATTCTGGGCCCTGTAGAAAGGCATTCTCTAGGATCTTTTTGGGGTACTCAGTCCCCTTTCCACCCCCAGTCTGGCACCCCTGCCGGCACCCACCACAACACATGCTTTGTTTCCATTGTGTACATTTAGAAGCATCGGGTTGATGGACCTTTGGTTGGCAGCAAACTTTCTGTTGCTTCAATTGGACCCACTGGCATTGCACCTATTTTTCTGCGTAGCCATCACACATCCAGATAGTAGAAGGTGATATGGCCCAGGCGGGGGGAAGCAGGGAGCCCGGCTTAGCCTGCTGGGGAAGACGCTCATAAACAGCGTTCACAACGGCCAGAGAAATGTGCCCAACCACCGGCAACAAAACAACGTGCTGGAGAGCCCAAGAGCCTAGGCAATCATCTACCATGTGTTTGTATACGATTAATTTCATCATTTGCATTGACTGGTACTCTGAGTGTGGACATGCTTGACTGAGAGCCGTAGCCGCCACCGCAGCTGCACATAGGTTGTCGTTTGTTTTCAACTTTTATTGTGCGGTAACTTAGATTTATTGATATTTATTAAATATGCAACGCTATCCAAATTGCTCCTAATTCCAAAAACTAAGATCACTGGGTACCCAGCAATACACAGTATGAAGTAGATTGGATGAATGGTTTTTGAAATGTGAGACTGTGACATGGATCTGCATGTATTCCACACGCCGCCTACAGTTAACATGGAGATGTATTATAAGCAAACTATGCTACAGTGGTGTAGTATACAGTTTATATGACAACCTACATATATATAGAAAACATAAAAAGACTCTTTATTAAAAACACTTAATGAATTAATTTTACGTGATGAACATGAAGATGAAAGAAAAAATTAACTTAGGACTATCTTTGATGCTGTAAGTCACACCAACACACATTATATAGCAATGTGTTTGATGAAAAGAAACACAGTGTTTCCCCTACGTTGATTTGCAAGTGGCTACTTAATATGCACGTGAATGACGCGATCGTTACCTTCGCGTTCTTCATGATGTTCTTAAAGATGATGATGATGATTGTGGTTGTATTATTTTGCAACAGCATCATTTCATTGCAAATGAGCCATACATTATGAATGCTAGCCTGCTTATCAGTCCATCCATTAATCATTAAAGGTCCAATATGTAATATTTTTACTGTAATAAATCCAAAAATGACACCAATGCCTCATCAGATATTAAGGAAACATGTTAAGCTGAAATACTATCTTTTCTGACAACAATGCTAAAGTCAATATTTTTTGTTTTTGAAATTTACAATCCGTGACGGAATTTATGTTTATGTTTTGGTTTGTGTGTTGTTATTAATTAATTAAGTATTGTGGTTCCTAGAGTCTCTAAAAGTAGAATGGGAGCCAGAGCCTTCAGCTATCAGGCTCCTCTCCTGTGGAACCAGCTCCCAGTCTGGGTCCGGGAGGCAGATACTGTCACCACATTTAAGAGTAAACTTAAAACTCTCCTCTTTGATAAAGCTTATGGTTAGGGAGTGAGGAGTTGCAGTATCTGCCAAGCCCGGCCCACCTGCTTCTCTGTCCTAGAAATGCTTGTTCCTAACCTAGCTCTGGGGAGCTTGCTCCCCGGAGTCTTTCTGTTTCTTTTTCACCCAGGATGAAATCCTGGGATTAGGATGGCACCAAAATCTTGGTTCCAGCTGTTGCCGTGGTTCTGCTGAGAAATACCCTGCTATGCCGTGCTGCTCCCTGCACTACTACACCCACTTTTTCTAAACACTGTTTATTTACTATACTGTGATGCACCCCAACGGCCAGCAGACACCTCCTACCAAGAGCCTGGGTCTGTCTGAGGTTTCTTCCTAAAAGGGAGTTTTTCCTTGCCACTGTTGCACTAGTGCTTGCTCTTGGGGGGACTTGTTGGGTTTTTTTTGTAAATTATAGTGTGGTCTAGACCTACTCTATCTGTAAAGTGTCTTGAGATAACTCCTGTTATGATTTGATACTATAAATAAAATTGAATTGAATTGAATTGAATCAACTGCCCAGTTTGACAGCCAGGCCGGGTTGCCAGATATACCTGTAAACACGTAAACCAGCGCGCTGCAGCAGTAACGTTAGTACAGCCATGTATGCACCAAACAAATGAATGGGATCAACAGAGATAGATTATACCCCACATTAAAAAACAGCATGTTTCTAACAGTTGCTTGACCAGAGACGTAACAAACCCCGGGTTAATATTGGAGATGTATTTGAAAGATGGAGACAGCTCACAGCCCAAAAGGACGCTGAGTTGGCTAATTTCCTCCTGTACAGGTAAGCATTAGCTTCAGGCTAATTTATCACAGCTACTAGGGACAAGCACTTTGTGTCATTTCAACATTCGTGTAGCTACTTCCATTGAATTGTATAGCTAGAGTAGCCGCGTTGGTTACTCGCAAAAACAACTGAGACAGCCAGTAAAGTGATTCCGACTGGTCCTGGCTAACGCCACCATGCTAACCCTGCTAATTGCTAACGCTACCGGAGGACCAGGCAGGCGGGCCGCGGCTGTTTACACCGTTTAGCCTGTTCAGCGGCCGTAGCCGACAACGGTGAGTTATTTGAAGCCAAGAGGGGGGGGGGCTGTAGCTAAGTCGGAAAGAGAGGAACTTGAGTTTGCAGTGTGTTTAGCGATTGTGTAATTCTAAGGCTAGTAAAGTGTGTATTTCAGTTGGGTGGGAAAGGAGTGCAAGGCAGTGGTGTTTTTAGCGCTTCCTATCATAATTCTAAGCCGAGGAAGTGTGTCTGTTTGGCGTGTGAAGAGGACGGCGAATTTCGTTGTATTTTTAGCGGTTCCTACTGTAGCTAATTCTAAGCCGAAAAAGTGTGTGTGTCAGTTGGGTACAGAGCTCCGTGTGAGCACGGGCTTTTATGATTGTCAATATAGCCAGCATCTAACGTTAGCTACTCCGCTGTGCTGTGGAGTAATGTCTGGTTATGTGAGACAAGCGTCTAGCAACATTGTTGAATGTCTCAGCCTGGCAACCAACGTGAACTTCGAGTCTGGAGAGGAGGGGGCAGGGGAGACGACTCTCTCCAGTATTTTGAATTTGTACTGCAGTAACTATTTTAAACACTAGCTGTCAGTATTACATATTGGACCTTTAAAGCGGCTTTTCCATGTCAATTTTCCCTTCAGCCTCTTTGACTGTGACATTTTTACTTGACAACAGCCTTTCTTTCTGCAAGCATTTTCCTGAATACTACAACCATGTTTCCAATCACAGACTTTAACAATCCCTCAGTGAACTGCCTCCTAGTCTGAGATATTTTTCTAGTTAAAAAGCCAGTTATCATTATGGAGTTTCCATGTTTTTGAAGAGTTTGCTCACACTAATGTACTGTAAAAAATAGCATTAATTCAGTAAGAAAGTGAACATTTTGAACGATAATTTTCTTTATTTGAAAGTCCGGCCTTGGAGTGTCGTGTGTGTGTGTGTGTGTGTGTGGGGGGGGGGGGGGGCAAAATTACAAAATTGCGTCTGGGCTCCAATTATTCAATACTGCACTGATATTCTCTCCCTGTTCTGCCTAGTTAGCAACGATTGGTTGGCTATTATCGTGGGTGTGTCTGCATATGCTTAGGCGGGCATTCAAGAAGACTCGGGGCAGTCATTTCGACACTGGATAATTACGAGAATATCATTCGGAATCTTGTTGAGAAGAAGGGAGATCAATGTTCGGATGGTGAATGAATGAGCAACACACAGCATAGCAACACGATCCCTTTTTTTTCTTTTGTGTCTGACCATCTCTCTCATTTCCCTTTTCTTTTTTGGCTTTCGCCATTGAAATAAGAGGCCATCCACACGAAGACGGGTTTTGATGCAAACGCATATCTTTTACATCGTTTGGGCCGTTCATCCATACGAATTCTGTAAACGCACTGCCTGTAAATGCACTTTTTTGAAACCTGGTCCCAGGGTGAATAAAAAAAAAACGACTCTCTTTTGGCTTTGTATGGACGGCGAAACCACATACATGCGTATCGATGTCATCACCAGCTCAGTCACTCACAGCTGGTTGCCTTCAACCTAGCTGACTGTTAGCTCTGCTAGCTAGCTAACGCGCTGCAATCATGTCCGATAGCAGACAGCATTGCAAAATAAAAAGCAATCCAACAGCACATTATACAATGTAAACAAAGACACGTTTTCTAGCGGTGGCCATTATATAACGAGCAGTGGTGAAAGTTATTAAAGTCTAGTCCATGGATGTATTAAGAGAACTAGCTAGTCATGTTATGAAAGGAAGTGGAAATGACTGAAGGCTGCTCTTCGTTTTTTGGTTCATTTCTGTAGCAATAACAGCGCCGCCTACAGGCCTGGCATATGAAGTAGCGTGTTGAGTGATTTACAAATGGATTCATATGGACGCGACTTTTCTTGAACCGAATCCAGGGAAGACGGATGCGTTTGCATCCAAACGTCTTCGTGTGGACATGGCCTAAGAGGCTGCTGCGGCTCGCCGTATGGGTTGAGCAGAGGCTGCACAGTTTGACCACCGGGCAGCGGATGGTGTGGCTAAGAACTTGCAATGTAGCCTATAACTATTGTCAAACCGGTCCTCGCAGCCTCAAAACAGACACTACCGGCCCACCGGGAAAAGTCCCGACTCTCTCGTTTGCCACTCTGAGTGGTCCTGTGTATGGGCGGAGGATGACACTTTAAATATAGACAATAGGCGATCTTGATTCAAGTCTGTGCTGGATATTGACAAGCGTTTCCCCTCTCGGTGAACACTGAGTGTTTTTGGATATTCGACTTCCAACACATCGTCCATTCTCATTCTGTCTTTCAGTCTGTGCTCGAGTGGGGGGCGGGGTGGGGCGGAGCTAGGCAGAACAGGGAGCGAATATCATTGCAGTATTGAATAATTGGAGCCCAGACGCAATTTTGTAATTTTCTAAATGTCTGATTCTCTGAATAAAAACAGAAAATTGGAAAAACAGTTTAAAGATCCAATTTTTTAATTTAAGGCGGAAAAAAAATGAAAAATTGGATATTTGAACCCATTTTTCTGTTTTTCCAAATGTCCGTTTGTGCTTAGAGAATTGAACTGATAAGTGTCACAGGGACCCAAAAGACTCCATGAAGTTGTCTGAGTTTGATATCAGCACTGTGAGGTACCCATTCACATTGCAGAGTCATTTGATTCAATGTTGAAATAACAATAAGAAAAAACATTATAGATTATTTTAATTCAAAAACTTTTCCTGGCTGGATCCAGCTTTGAGGTATTACAAGTAATGAGTTCTGATGCCCCATAAAAATAGCCCGGACAGCACACAGACAGATCACAGACAGAGTGGTTGAGTGTCTCTAAGAGCACTGTGGGAGTCATGTTATTTGCTCTGGGTCCTCTAAACCTGGTGGTTGGATGACTAATACTCACGGGCCGTGCTACTCTCAAGTCTGACTCACCCTGACCACACTGCATAGTGTGTTTATCCACCATTACACAAGGTCACTATACTGTACATCTAGTCTGTCACCGCTTCAGAATTTAAGGGAATATAAAAGGCATTGTTGAATGGTCATTGCACTGATGAACCTGAGATGGCAGCCATGAAATGCCAACACTCTGGGACTGAATTACATCTTAACACACAGGTAAAAGGAAGCAGGATATTTCTTTATATAGGCCTAATTGTATTTTAATTAGGGCTGTCAGTTTAACGGCGTTAACGCAAACCCATTTTAATGCAGATAATTTTTTTAACGCACGAGTAACGCATAGTGAGAGCAACGGGATCTGTTAGTCCACTTCTTTAACTGTCTATGGCCACGCCATGTCCCGCCCTACGAAGCAGCTGATTGGTTTGGTTTAGGCATTTCACCGCGAGTGGTGAGGATAGTGGATTGGTCAGGGGATAGGACCTGAACAAATGGAGTTACGTTACCTTCGACGCCTGGCCAATAGTAGTGATTTAAGGGCGGGTCTTGTAATTTCGCAGACCGCAAACAAAACAGACACAAGCCTCGGCCGGTTTTAGCTTGCTAGCCGCGTAGCTTGTAGGCTCGTGACGGCGATTATCTTCAGAGCAAGCGAGTAGTGACTCTACAGTCAGTGAGAGAAACAAATGAGGCAGTACTACCTGTAGTACTATCTGCAGTACTATCTGCAGTACTATCTGCAATGGAACATCGAGGTAACAGCGTTACATTGTGTGACAGATTATTAGATCCAAGTGTGAATGTTAGTGTGAAATTGAACATAACGTATATGACAATGTTGTTTTCAATAAAAAAACAGTCACAAAGCAAGCCGATCTACTTTTCCATGCTGATAAGAGAATTTAAATGAGAAAATATAATGGGACAAAAAGAAATCAAGGGACATTTAGAATAGATAAAAATGTGCGATTAATAGCGAGTTAACTATGACATTAATGCGATTAAATATTTTAATTGCTTGACAGCACTAGTATCTTTTGGTTAGCATTTCAGAAAAAAATGGTTAGGATTCAGGTGAAATTGCAAATAGTGATTAATCATGATTAATCCACTGAAAATTCTGATTAATTTGATTAAAAATTTTAATCATTTGACAGCCCTAATTTTAATGTTTTTTTAGAAGTTATGTTTTAGTTATGGCTGACACAAGGGCAGGACAATCACAGCAAAGAAGGAAATTAAACGAAAAACTAAAAGGGAAAGTGAAAGTGAAAGTCGACGGCCGACAACATGAGTCAATGAGGCTATCAACAGATGAAGACAATTACGGGATTGTAAATGATTTAAGTTACCGTATGCAACACTTGACATGCAACAATGCATCTGTAAATGATCCTCTTATTGTAAATGAATGATTTTCTGCCTGAGCAAAACATTCATCGCAACTGTATGACCTCCACGTAACACTAACTCAGTAATACAGTGGGTAATACAGCACCAGGTGTGGTAAAAACACTACTGCTTTTGTCCAAAGCGGCCGCTAGAATCAACACAAACTGAAACTTACATTTAGCCACTTTAGGTGAGCTGATTTGAATAGTTCACACAGAAGAAAGTGCTATTACTTAGTTTTGGTATGACCACCACACCTATTGGTCCTTTTTAGAGGTGTGGCACTAATGATGGCAATGTTGGTCAGTCAGTTGGTCTGTCGGTTCACCACTAATGGTCCACACCAACACATCTCAACAACTACTGGATGGATTGCCATTGTGACGACTTGGAAAATAGCCGGTTTGGACCCAAAACGCAGAGTTTAGAGACAAGGATGCAGCGGGAAGATTTTGAAGACAGAAGGTGTCCTGAAGCATACAGGCAACAGGTACAAGAATATACAACACAAAATCTTGGAAAACAAGAAACTTAAAAAATGACCAGGAAGCTACAACACTGAGAGAGACCACGGTCTTACCCTAGACAAATGGAGCACCACAAGGCAACGAGGAACAGGTTAAACAGAGGTGGGTAGAGTAGCCAAAAATTGTACTCAAGTAAAAGTACTGTTACTTCAGAATAATATGACTCAAGTAAAAGTAAAAAGTAGTCATCCAAATAATTACTTGAGTAAGAGTAAAAAAGTGCTTGGTGAAAAAACTACTCAAGTACTGAGTAACTCTGGATATATATATATATATATATATATATATATATATATATATATATATATATATATATATATATATATATATATATATGAAATGTTTAAAACCTGTTATCCTAGGGCTGAAATTTCATGCTTTTTGGTCTGAACGGCATACCCAAATTAAAAGTGGTACAGCTCCCATATACTTTGACACTCTGGGATGTGCCTGATATCATTGGAAAGGAAACACTCTCAAGTTTTTGTTCCAAGTGTCAGGGTGATTCTAGGCCTCACTGACACAGAGCTACAGAGGCTAGAATAGAGTTTTTTTATTTCCGTCCAAGTCATACATCTGTAATATGATTCAAATACACTGCTGTGAACACATCTGAGAGGTAGCAGACAATCCAGGACATTAGCCACATGTGTCAGCTTACTACAGAAAGAATCCAGAAGCCAAAAGACTCAAAAACTGATTTTATATGATTTCTTTTCTACAAATATGGCTGTGCGTTTTTCTTGAAAGGTGCAAAGAAAAAAGCCACACATACTGTAAATAACTATATACATAAATATATAGAAATAAGTAATTATAAATTGGTCAGGGAGGGCTTTGCATTGTAACAGTCACTGTCTGTGCTGAAACACAGAGCCAGCCATCACAGGGTTAAACTTTTCATGCTAAATCGCATATCTATGGACTCGTCTTCTTATTGGCTACAAGGCTAGGGGCGTTTCATAGCATGGAATTTTAACTGGCTGAAGCAAATGTCGATCAAGCCCCACGTGTCCGATTTCTCCTCCGAGCCCCGATTCGCCGTTAAACCTATCAATCTCCGGCTCTGAGTGACAGATTGGCTTATGAGAGATCTCGTTTGATTCCTAAGGCTTCAGAGAATAACATGGACGCGGTCATTGGCCGTTAGACAACCGGAGGGAGGAGGGAGAGCCGCTGGAAGAGCGAAGCTGTTGAATCTCGCGTAGCTGTTTTTGTAACTCGGGGCTTGTAAACTTTAAGATTTTGAGGCGAATAACTTGTTTTGGATTAAACTGCTTAGATATTTCATTTCCTTGGACTCTTGTGGATTTATGAAAACAAAGTTTTTGGGATTATATCACCTCTGTGGATAAAGGGACACTCAAAAAGATATGAATGCACACACACCAGCTGCGCAGTGTAATTCTGAATTATTTTATTTTCTTTAACTTTATAACAGTTGTATAACTTCTATAAATCACCTTATGCTTTGTGTGTGGGCTTAAATTAATCTTGAGAGGCTAAGCTTTCAAATGGTGTATCGCATGGCCATATATTGTGAAGATTTAATGTGTAGAAGTTATAACAAAGTATATTCAGCATCCAATTTGAGCGGAGGTGGGTCGTATACGTGACAGTGACAGTTGAGAGGCTAAAACATATGTAACCTAAAAGACAACACACCTATCCACAGCAAAACAAACAAAAAACGAATTTAGGAAACTTACCGCTACATGATTCCTCAAGTTAGATGTTGAGTTTTTGAATGCTGAAATGTCTGTTTGTTTTGGTAGACACAGAAGACACCGCATAACGTAGCTGCTGTTTGATACTTTTACTAAGGTTAACATGCTTTCAATATGAGGCCAGGGGGGTTCCTCCTCGTCTGTGTCTGCATTGCCGACGGTTGATTCTGACATTTTTGTTTTGCTACGACGACTGTAAAGCTAACCGTCCCGCCGCTGAAATTGAGTATGGTCATGTGACGAGACTGCGCAACTACGTGTGATTGGTGAAACACAGTCATGTGGTAGAGCCTTTAGTGGAAGCCTCTCTCTCTGTCAAAATAAAACATTAAATGAGGCGTATGCCGGGGGGGATAAAAACAATGACGCGTAGAATACCAAAGAGGTAAAAGTAACAAGCTCATTGTAGCCTAATGTAGCGGAGTAAGAGTACAGTTTCTTCTTCACAAATCTACTCAAGTAAAAGTAAAAAGTTTAGTGATTTAAAACTACTCCTAGAAGTATAATTTTTTCAAAAACTTACTCAAGTAAATGTAACTGAGTAAATGTAACTCGTTACTACCCACCTCTGAGGTTAAATAAGGGCTGATGAACAGGTGAAACACATCAGGGCAGACGATCACAAAGGCGAAAAAACATACAAGGTAGGAAGTCAAACAAGACTAGACACAGGAGAAATGACACTTCAAAATAAAACAGGAAACAGACTTAACAAAAACTCAGGATAATGACAGTGGTAACAAGGCGACTGGTAACACAAAGGCAGGCTGACGAGGGGCGGCTGTGGCTCAGGTGGTAGAGCGGTTGCCTGCCAATCGTAGGGTTGGTGGTTCCTGAATTGCTCCCGATGCAGCGCCGTCGGTGTGTAAATGGGTGTGAATCTTTAGCCGATGAGCAGGTGGCACCTGTTAAGTTAAAAACTCAGGAGCAGCTCAACTCATTTCCCATGAAGATTTGGGAGATTTTGTTGACTTACAAAGAAGCACTTAATGAACATGTAATTAAGTTTAACCACAAATGTGTTGTTGTGCAGTGCCCTTCCAACTCTCTGAAGTTTCTGTCTTCCTGAAGGTGTATTTAAACTCATGCTGGAGGCGTTATGTTTAGCTGAACCTTCAAGGTAAACAAAGATATTGCAGTCGCCTAAACACAGATGATAAAGCCTACATTTCTCTTTCTAAACACCAGATGACGTAGTTGAGATCAAAATGAAGACAGAGTTCAAAGATGGGTGTGGTCCAAGCAAGGGCATCGGAAGTACGGGGGTAGAAAGTAGGGAAGGGTTCATTGGCCCCCCTACTTTACATCGCTGGTCTGATTTGGCGGTGCAGTTGGTGTGATACCATTGCAAGATGGTTTCTAGTTTGTCAGTGTTTTCACTTTGAGTATATAGTAGTATCAAATAACTGTAGAGACATAAGGTACCTCTATAAAAATGTTACTTTAACATATTATTATGAATGCTTTTATCTAAAATAGCATAGATTTCTCTGACTGTACAAATTGTTATTACTAAAGAATTGAGAAGAGACAGGCTGGAGACCTACTTCAGAAGGGGAAAGGGTTTTAACTTTAGCCTGCTAACAGTGCTTACTAGGGATGGGCATGATTAATCGACGATCGATCATTAAGAATTTCGTCGATCAGGTTAATTTGTCATTGATTAAACTAATACAGTTTGCGTTGTGTAGTGTGATTGAAGCAATTAAATGAATTCCACTGTGCCACCCGGGGGCGCCATAGGCTGCTCAGTTACCTGCGGTTTCCGTTTTGATTTAAAGTAAACATGAAGAGGTCACGGCGAAGTGTGGCGTGGGACCATTTTGTTTTAAAAAAACTACTTAGTTCACTGCAAACACTGCGACGCCGTGTGTAAGTACAACACTGCCACGACTCAAATGATGTAACACAAAGTGCATCCGACCCTGGTTAATGTCGGTGTCGGTGCGTCCTGCTCTCAGTCTCAACCTAGCATCAACTCGGCGTTAGCACGGAGGAGCTGCGATGCACAACGAGCAGAGAAAATTACCCAAGGGATCTGCAAGTTCATTGAGATGGATATTGGAAGCAGCATGTCACATTCCGTCACGACGTACCATCACCAGACTGGTAGAAACTCACTACGAAGAACGGAATAAGGTTCTCCCGGGCTGGCCAAGTTAGCGCGGAGGTACCTGTGCATCCCGGTGGGTGTTTTCGGCGGCTGGACTCATGGTCACCAGGTAGCGGTTACGTCTGACCCATGGATGTATTAAGTGAACCTCAGACCCCAGATCATGTCAACATGCTTATTTTTCTCAACAAAAAACAGTAGACTGGTGCAGAAGTTCTATGTGAGTTACTGGTTATTTTGTATTAGGTTTTGTCTGTACCTTGGATAGTTTTGAGTTACATTTTGACAAAACCTGTCAGATCTAAGTAGTAGGCTATTATGTTTTTGGTTAAGTTATGGTTAAGTTATTATTTAACGTGATTCTTTTTATTTATTATTTTGGAACAAACGAGGGTCTCTGTTTAACAACGCCGGCACGCAGCAGCAGGTTCCGCTGCTTCAGAGCACCGCAGCGCATATATCTTTAAGTTTAGCCTAACCCCTAGTTTAACTGTCACAAGTTGTTCTTCTTGTAATTAAGATCTCATCCAGGAAAAACACGCCGTATTTTTGTATTTTCATTGCGTTTTTAATTTATAAAATGTTAAATAAATAATGAATTTAATATACAAATATTAATGATTAATCGATAATTGATCATTAATTCTCGCAACGATCGACGAAGAAAATTTAAACGAATGCCCATCCCTAGTGTTTAAAGCACTTATCCATCTGTCTCATGCATGGGAAGAGAGCAGAGGAGAATGGCTGCACTTTGTGGCTTAAAAACTGATATTTCTGGGACACCATGGCAGCCCAGCGGGCTCAAGTGCATGTTTCATATTTGTGCCACTGTGAATTTGAACCTGGCTCATCAGGCTATGGAAATGAATCTGACCCTTGTAGCACTTCATCCATTTTTTACCTTCTTTATTCATCTGTTTATGTTAACTGTCAGATAAATTAGACAAAATAATAAGCCAACAAAAAGGATTCAGATGTTTTCCTCTAAGATACAAATGGTGCAATAATAACAATATGAACAGCTAGAGCTAAAGTGTTATGATAACAACATTGTCTTAACACTGTAGTCCAACGCGGAAAATAAATATCACACACTATAATAAATATCCCATTGTTTGTAGGTTTTTATTAATTGTCAATTCTTTGGGGTTGGCTTGTGTTGATTGGTAAGGTGTTTGACTGCTCAAGGACCTAGGGTTTGAAATACAACTATTCAAAACTATCTGAAATTTTATAAAGTGTACATTACAGGTTGACTGGTAGGAGTCCATGGTGCTGCACACAAGTCCGGTGGCTGAGCTCCCTCCATTACTGGCGCTCCCCACTCTCCCCAATGGGAGACCTGTGCTGTGTCTCAGATCAAGATGTACTTACACTTGCTATTTTCAGTGTGTTTACACTGACAAAGTATGGCCAAATCCAGTGCACTACGAATACCTGGACATTGCACTCAAAACGGTCACAATGATGAGTGTGGAACACTACTCGCCCTGACACCCTTAACAATCGCCATCTTTGCTACAGAGCTTAAGCCAGGACTATCAACATATTTTCAAAATTATGAAAATGTCTAGCCTATTATTTATAGGAATGGCAAAGTATGCTAAAATCATGTAGTCTCTCCCCACTATTAAACCTTACAATTCATACACAAATAGTCCGAGGCCTAACTCAGTTATTTGTGCTAAACAAAGTCACTAAAACAGCGACATTGCAACAGTTGCATGATCAGCACCACGGACAGCACTACACATCAAATAATATGGCTACGTTCAGACTGCAGGCCTTAATGCTCAATTCCGATTTGCCAGATCAGATTTTTTGTTCACTTTTTTTTATGTGGCCTGCATCATACTAAAGTGTGGATATTTGAATTGATTTGACACTCTTCTGGTGACAGTTTTGGTGAAGGACCTTGTCATTTAGTTAACTTTCTTTAGATGCTCCATTTAAATATGTTTAATAAAGCAGACATGTCATTCGGCATGATATTAAAGCTTATAAGTACAATGGTGAACGAATGGGTTGGTACACTGAAGATGTGATTTTAAACCCCACTGAATGTGAGTTCTCACTTGCAGTGTTATAGGTGTATGTGTCCTTACACATGTTAAGATTGTTATGGGGATTTACAAAAAAAATTAAAAGAATTTTGAAAATAGCCAAAGCAGTCTGCAAACTGGGTGCCACGTCATTTACATAGCTGAGATCCATATTTCTGTATACCTTTCATGTTCTTTTATAGCCTCTATCACACCAGTTTTAGCTGCTATCATAAGTTTCCATCATAGTTTCCTTCATTATTCTCCTTCCTTTATTCTCCTCTTGTTCAGTCTCACTTCTTTTTCTGTCTATCGTTCAAACATGTTCTCATCTCTGTCTTCCTCTTCTCCTTCTCGATCCTCTTTCTCTCGCTAATTTTCCCCTCACCCTCTCATTCCCTCCACCCTTTCCTCATCTCCCTCTCTGACACCTCCTCACACTCACACTCTCACCCTCTCTCTCTTTCCCCCTGATGGACCCAGCTGCTTCTCACACCTCTATCTCACAAGACAGCCGAAGATAGAAAGTGAGACAGAGAGGAGAAGACTGGTGACAGAAATGAGAAAGACAATTGGAGATAGGAGGAGAGAGAAAACAAAACTAACAGCAGGGGAATCAGAGAAAGTGAGAAAGACAGAATATGCGAGAGAGAGAGAGAGAGAGAGAGAGAGAGAGAGAGAGAGAGAGAGAGAGAGAGAGAGAGAGAGAGCGGTGGATAATATCCGAGAAAAGGTTTGGGCCTCATTTCGCCTCCTCCATCGTTCCCTCACTCCACGAGCACTAAGCTTTTGTTTCCCTTCCCGTTGCCATAGTAACTGTTGGCAATTTCACATCAGAGCCACATGCCCTGCTGACCGACAACTAGCTACAACCCGAGGCACTCGCCTACACACACAAACACATGCACGCACGCACACATGCACGCACGCACACACGCACGCACGCACGCACGCACACACACAAAAACACCAGTTTGCCCTGTTGACCAGCTGTTAGCTACAGAAAAGCCTTGAGGGAGCAGCCTACACACACCAAAACGTCATCACTATGTTCCTCTTCAGCAGTTTTAACTTGGCACTAATGTTTTTATTTTTCTACACCCTGAAAATACTGTATATTATACATTCACATTAAATATTGTTTGCAGAATTAGAGCGAGCGAGAAGGCTCCCTGAACAAGAAACGGAACACAAAGTACAAAGCGTCTGGACTCAACTGAACCACTGATTGATGCAGCACCACTAAACGGCTCTATGTATCAAATCTACAGTATAGCAAATCTACAGTATAACAACCCAAGGTTTCTTTTCAGCATTGTAGCCAGGCTGACAGAGCGTCACAGCTCTATTGAGCCATCTATTCCTATAGCTCTGAGCAGTGACGACTTCATGAGCTTCTTTAATGATAAAATTATAACAATTAGAGATACAATTCATCACCTCTTGCCCTCAACTCCTAATGGTTCACCTTTAAACGCAGGACTGCTAGAAAGAATGACAAGACCTGACATATACTTAGACTGCTTTTATCCTATAGACCTTCAACATTTAATGTTAAAGGTCTTTTCAGCAAAGCCATCTACCTGTCTCTTAGACCCCATCCCAACAAGGCTACTTAAAGAAGCATTACCCATGGTTAACACTTCATTACTAGACATGATCAATATGTTTTTATTAACAGGTTATGTACCGCAGTCATTTAAAGTAGCTGTGATAAAACCTCTTCTGAAAAAAACACCCTCAATCCTGAGGTCTTAGCCAACTATAGACCAATATCTAACCTTCCCTTTCTCTCCAAGATCCTTGAGAAGGTAGTCGCTAATCAGTTATGTGATTTTATACATATAACAATAATTAATAATTTATTTGAGGACTTTCAGTCAGACTTTAGAATGCATCACAGCACAGAGACGGCACTGGTGAAAATTACTATTATCCTTATCCTATTAAATTACTACTATCCTTGAATTTCCCCTTGGGGATCAAGAAAGTATCTATCTATCTATCTATCTATCTATCTATCTATCTATCTATCTATCTATCTATCTATCTATCTACGATCAACGACCTTCTAACTGCTGCTAACAAAGGACTTCTCTCCGTACTTGTCTTACTAGATCTTAGTTCTGCATTTGACACTATTGAACATACCATCCTGTTACAGAGATTGGAACATTTAGTTGGCATTAAAGGAATTGCACTAAGCTGGTTTAAGTCCTATTTCTCTGATCGATCTCAATTTGTTAATGTTAACGATAAATCCTCCAAGTACGCTAAAGTTAGCCATGGCGTTCCACAAGGCTCAGTGCTTGGACCAATTCTATTCTCCTTATATATGCTTCCTCTAGGCAATATTATTAGGAAACACTCAATTAACTTTCACTGTTATGCGGATGACACCCAATTATACTCATCAATCAAGCCAGATGAAACCGGTCAGTTAGCTAAACTTCAAGCATGCATTAAAGATATAAAATCCTGGATGACCTACAATTTTCTTATGTTAAACTCAAACAAAACTGAAGTTATTGTGTTATCTTTGTTGCCGTTAGCATGTCGCGAGTAAAAGTGAGCCAACAACAACAACAAAACAACCTAATTACTTATTGTGGCCTGCGTATTCACAACAAGTACAAACAGCAACGCAAAATAAGACTAGATGATTTCCTAGGCATATATTGATTTGGGACTATATTGGGTGGAAGTAGCCAGCCGAAGCACTGCTACTTGGCACAGAGATCACGCAGCAGCTGTTACGGCCGAGGCTCTAACCCACAACACAGAGAATCACAGGCAGACACAGTGGGCGAAGCACCAGGAAATACAGGAAAGTACTGGCGTGAACAAACAAGGTAGCTATAGGTAGATCGCCCGGCCACGACCCTTCACCTACTTTCCGGACGCCAGCAACACACACACACAGGACGGAGAGGAGCTACTGCTTTGGGAATAAAATGACAGGAGGAGGAGGTAGTGATCGCTGAACAGCCTGAGGACGTGAGGATGAAAGCCAACAGATCTGGTGGTGGGAGTGTGCTGGAATATGCCGACTGAAATAGAGTGTCTGTGATGTGGAGAGTGGGACGTACCGCCAGACAATATGAGCTACCGAGGATTTCTCAGCGTTGATCCATCCTGCAGTCCTCAACTTTTTTTTCCAGTGTGATAAAGTCAACTGGGAAAAACGCCGAATGGACCCAATAAACAGCTGTCCACTGAGTAAATGATTACTGTAAACCTGTACTCACAGAGTTGCTGCATGATATCTCTGCACCAATAAGTAGCAGTGCTTCTGCTGGCTGCTTCCACCCAATATAGTCCCAAATCAATATATGCCTAGGAAATCGTCTAGTCTTATTTTGCATTGCTATTTGTACTTGTTGTGAATACACAGGCCACAAGAAGTAATTAGGTTGTTTTGTTGTTGTTGGTTCACTTTTACTCGCGACATGCTAACGGCAATAAACGATTCCATTCACTACGCTAAGCTAAGCTAACGGCGGCTCCGCCGGATTGAGACAAAAAATGCGTTTGCCCACCTATCTACATCTAGAGGAGACCGTGATAAGCCCTATTTCAACAAACGGTGGCATATTCCTTTAAAATCCTTCTTCTGACCTACAAAGCTCTAAATGGTCAAGCACCATCATATCTTGAAGAGCTCATACTACCTTATTGTCCCACTAGAGCACTGCGCTCCCAGAATGTGTTACTTGTGGTTCCTAGAGTCTCTAAAAGTAGAATGGGAGCCAGAGCCTTAAGCTATCAGGCTCCTCTCCTGTGGAACCAGGTCCTAGTCTGGGTTCGGGGGAAGACATCGTCACCACATTTAAGATTAAACTTAAAACTCTCCTCTTCGATAAAGCTTATAGTTAGGGAGTGAGGAGTTGCAGTGTTCGCCTAGACCGGCGGGGGAGGGTATGTAGCCACAGTCATGGCGCACCCCCTCCCTATCTCTGCTTCTCTTCATAGAAAGCTTATGGTGCGTTCTTTTTGCCTCGCAAAAAATAAATTAAATAAAATACATTTTATTTATAGTATCAAATCATAACAGGAGTTATCTCAGGACACTTTACAGATAGAGTAAGTCTACACCACACTATATAATTTACAAAGACCCAATAATTGCAGTAATTTCCCCAAGAGCAAGAATTCAGTGCGACAGTGGCGAGGAAAAACTCTCTTTTAGGAAGAAACCTCGGACAGACCCAGGCTCTTGGTAGGCGGTGTCTGACGGTGCCGGTTGGGGGTGTGATGAACAGTGGCAATAACAATCACAGTAAAGATAAAGATTACATTACATTACTCAAACGATTTCATGTAGAGATGAGCCGATACCGATACCAGTATCGGTATCGGCTCCAATACTGCCTAAAATGCTGGTATCGGTATCGGGAAGTACTGGAGTTTATGCAACGATCCGATACCACGTAATAAAGCCCTAAAGAAAATCTACGTTAATGTAGTTTATTTATGTTCTTTTTCCGTCATAACTGACTACTACTACTACTATAAAGAGTTTAACCTGAGCCAGGCCGACAACAAAGATATAAATCATATCGCATCCATACAGGGATAGTAGTATACAGTTGTTAAAACATAATAAAATATATGACACACTGGTATCGGATCGGCACTCGGTTATCGGCCTATACGCAAGTTCAGGTATTGGAATCGGTATCGGGAAGCAAAAAATGGTATCGGGCTCTAGTACTATGTTTTCTGCGGACAGCGCACTTCAGCTGCCTGATTTCCAACTCATCCGGGCAGACACAGAGCTTTTGGGGAAAACGAAATGCGGAGGAATCTGCTTCTATTTAAAAGAAGGTTGGTGTACAGATGCTAAAGTGCTGAAAAAGATGTGCAGCCCTCACTTAGAGACTCTTTTCATAAACTGTAAACCCTTCTATTCTCCGTGGGAGTTCTCCTCCTTTGTTATTGTCAGTGTTTACATACCACCACAGGCCTGCGTAGCAGACGCGCTACAACAGCTAGCCGACCAGATAACAGACACAAAGAAAAAACACCCGGACTCTCTCACCATTATTGGTGGGGATTTTAACAGCGCCAAACTCAATCAGGAACTCCCTAAATACAGACAGCATATCAAGATTCCCACCAGAGACAACAACACACTGGACCACTGTTACACAGTTTTAAAGGATGTTTATCGCGTCATTTCCCAGGCAGCTCTAGGACTCTCCAACCACTGTCTGCTTCATCTCATCCCAACCTACAGGCAAAATCTAAAAACTTCTAAACCTGTGGCAAATGGACAAGGGAATCAAATCTGTAGTTGCAGGCTTGCTTTGACTGCATCAACTCACATAGCATTAGCACTTACTGTATTGTATTACCTATTCAATATTGTTGTATAGAATTGTCATAAAACAATACTATTTCTCATCCTATTTTATGGTACAACAGGTATTCCTAATATTGTGGTCATTGAGTGTATTTGAGCCAGAATACAACCAGCATCATCATCAAGAATGAAGACGTGAACATAAAGATGGCGTCATTCACATGCATATTAAGTAGCCACATAGATGCTCCAGCAGAGAGGATGTTTAGTTTAGCCAGCAGTTAAGTTTACAAGAATTAGTCCATATTTCAAGATTTGTGGCGAACTAAGATAAACAGACAGCTTTTGTTTTAGCTTGTTTGTCAAAATTCGCTATTTAGAGTAGAGCTGTGTTTGTGTAAACAGCGCGGTGGACGAGAGTGGACTGCCCAGACAGATCAGATTGAAATATAGCCTATCGCTTCCTACATGTGTAAGGTGAGTGGGTATTGATACGTATTTACTTTTAGGTTTTATTGTAGCCTAGGCCTACTTACAGTAACGAGCGTAGTGGTATCTTTCCCAGTAAGGTACATGTGCTGCGTGTCAGCATCATCCTCTGCTCTGTGTGTGTGTGTGTGTGTGTGTGTGTGTGTGTGTGTGTGTGTGTGTGTGTGTGTGTGTGTGTGTGTGTGTGTGTGTGTGTGTGTGTGTGTGTGTGTGTGTGTGTGTGTGTGTGCGCATGCAGCACGGTCATCACAATTACAAAGTACCTAAACTCAATTTGAGCATTCTGAAGCGCCATGAAACAAAGACAAAGATCCGTAACTGATGTTACAGTATTCTGCCTTGGCTTCTCTGCAGCTTTTGAAATTACGGCAAAGACAGCACACAATTTTCTCCCCAAAACAATAAAATTGACTCAAGATATTTGTCCACATGATAAAGCAGATCTTTATTGTTCCAAAAATGACAATAACAAAATTGAGTTACGGTCTTTTTGCTTTGCACGGCAGTACAGTAGTGGGGACCGGGACCTATATAAGCAGACCAAGAACAACAAAAATAATAGTAACTAAAAAATAGCCTCTCAGCCAATGACCCTGCATCAGTTTGGAGAGGCCTGCAACAGATCACGGATTACAAGAGCCCATCCCCCCATCCTGCAGAAAATCCCAGACTGGCTGACGACCTGAATGACTTTTACTGCAGGTTTGAAAAGCACTCATTATCACACCCCTCACGCACAAAAGGTTTTCCCTCAACACCCATCCCCCTCCCCCCACCTGCACTAACAAGAAGGATATGTGCCAGCTCTTTCAGAAGCAGAAGATCAAGAAGGCTCCAGGACCTGATGGTGTGTCCCCCTCTTGTCTGTGCCGCCAATCTTCACGCAGATCTTTAACCGGTCCCTGGAGCTGTGTGAAGTGCCCTCCTGCTTTAAATGCTCCACCATCATCCCAGTCTCCAAAACACCCTCCATCACAGGATTAAATGACTACAGGTCTGTCGCCCTGACGTCTGTGGTCATGAAATCATTTGAAAGACTAGTTGAGCCACCTGAAGGACATAACAGGACCCCTGCTGGACTCCTTGCAGGTCAGCGGATGATGCTGTCAATATGGGACTGCAATACATCCTGCACCACCTCGACTCCCCAGGGACGTATGCCAGGATCCTGTTTGTGGACTTCAGCTTGACGTTCAACACCATCATCTCTGAACTCCTACATTAGAAGCTCACCCAGTTCTTGTGCCTGCCTCCACCTGTCAGTGGATCATCAGCTTCGTGATTGACAGGCAGCAGCATGTCAGACTGGGGAGCATCTCATCCAAAACCCGGTCCATTAGCACTGGCGCCCCACTGGCCTATATTTAATAAAAATATTCTGTTTACATATTGAAGATAAGCTTACTATATATATAGCCACTATGGTAGCCGTACAGTTAAGCTTAAAGATTCACTGTGCCTTCCACATGTATGTTTAACGTTAAAACATGATGTATAAATAATATACATTTATTTTCATCCATTGAGCCAAGTTTAATATGCAACTCAATTGTATGCAAGTAGGGGGTCCCTACTCGGTCTCCTTTTCAGCTAAGGCGTCCCTGGCCTAAAAAACATCAAAGACCACTGCTCTAGTTGCATTTTCCTTTGCCTTTTTCTAGTCCTGTATTCCTTATAAACTGGAATGTCAAGTTTACTACCTACTATGTTACAAGGAATCACAATTTATGTAATACATACATTCAAATAGTAAGCTGAAGCTGAAAATATTCAAGCACTCTGTGTGGTATTCAAAAGTTTAAATTAGGGCTGTCAATCCATCCATCCATCCATCCATCCATCGTCGTCCGCTTATCTGTGGTCGGGTCGCGGGGGGAGCAGCTCCAGCAGGGGACCCCAAACTTCCCTTTCCCGAGCCACATTAACCAGCTCTGACTGGGGGATCCCGAGGCGTCCCCAGGCCAGGTTGGAGATGTAATCCCTCCACCTAGTCCAGGGTCTTCCCCGAGGTCTCCTCCCAGCTGGATGTGCCTGGAACGCCTCCCTAGGGAGGTGTTCCAGGCACAGCCCAGGGGGCATCCTTACCAGATGCCCAAACCACCTCAACTGGCTCCTTTCGACATGAAGGAGCAGCGGCTCTACTCCGAGCTCCTCACGGATGACTGAGCTTCTCACCCTATCTCTAAGGGAGACGCCAGCCACCCTCCTGAGGAAACCCATTTCAGCCGCTTGTACCCTGGATCTCGTTCTTTCGGTCATGACCCAGCCTTCATGACCATAGGTGAGGGTAGGAACGAAAACTGACCGGTAGATCGAGAGCTTTGCCTTCTGGCTGAGCTCTCTTTTCGTCACAACGGTGCGATAAACTCACAAACAAGACCCCAAGGTACTTAAACTCCTTCACTTGGGGTAAGGACTCATTCCCTACCTGGAGAAGGCACTCCATCGGTTTCATGCTGAGAGCCATGGCCTCAGATTTAGAGGTGCTGATCCTCATCCCAGCCGCTTCACACTCGGCTGCAAACCGATCCAGTGAGTGCTGAAGGTCACAGGCCGATGATGCCATCAGGACCACATCATCTGCAAAGAGCAGCAATGAGATCCCCAGCCCACCAAACTGCAACCCCTCCCCACCACGACTACGCCTCGATATCCTGTCCATAAATACTACGAACAGGATTGGTGACAAAGCGCAGCCCTGGCGGAGGCCAACCCTCACCTGGAACGTGTCCGACTTACTGCCGAGAACCCGGACACAGCTCTCGCTTTGGTCATACAGAGATTGGATGGCCCTTTGAAGGGACCCCCTCACCCCATATTCCCGCAACACCTCCCACAATGTCTCCCGGGGGACCCGGTCATATGCCTTCTCCAGATCCACAAAACACATGTAGACTGGATGGGCATACTCCCAGGCTCCCTCCAGGATCCTTGCGAGAGTAAAGATCTGATCCATTGTTCCACGACCAGGACGGAATCCGCATTGTTCCTCTTCCACCCGAGGTTCGACTATCGGCCAAACCCTCCTTTCCAGCACCTTGGAGTAGACTTTACCAGGGAGGCTGAGAAGTGTAATACCCCTGTAATTGGTACACACCATCTGGTCCCCCTTTTTGAACAGGGGAATCACCACCCCGGTCTGCCACTCCTTTGGCACTGTCCCAGACTTCCACGCAATGTTGAGTAGGCGTGTCAACCAAGACAGCCCCTCCACACCCAGAGCTTTCAGCATTTCTGGATGGATCTCATCAATCCCTGGGGCTTTGCCACTGTGGAGTTGTTTGACTACCTCAGTGACCTCCACCAGGGAAATAGACGACCCCCGTCATCCTCCAGCTCTGCCTCTAACAAAGAGGGCACATCAGCTGGATTTCCTCAAAGTGCTCCTTTCACCGCCCTATTACCTCCTCAGTTGAGGTCAGCAACGTCCCATCCTTACTGTACACAGCTTGGATGGTTCCCCGCTTGCCCCTCCAGAGGTGGCGAACGGTTTTCCAGAAGCACCTTGGTGCTGACCGAAAGTCCTTCTCCATGTCTTCTCCGAACTTCTCCCACACCCGCTGCTTTGCCTCTTTCACGGCTGAGGCTGCAGCCCTTCGGGCCCCTCGGTACCTTGCAACTGCCTCCGGAGTCCTCTGGGATAACATATGTCGGAAGGACTCCTTCGTCAGTCGGACGTCTTCCCTGACCACCAATGTCCACCACGGTGTTCGTGGGTTACCGCCCCTTGAGGCACCTAAGACCCTAAGACCACAGCTCCCAGCCGCAGCTTCAGCAATGGAAACTTTGAACATTGTCCACTCAGGTTCAATGCCCCCCGCCTCCACAGGGATGCACGAAAAGCTCCGCCGGTGGTGTGAGTTGAAGGTCTGTTGGACAGGGGCTTCCTCCAGACGTTCCCAATTTACCTGCACCACCCGTTTGGGCTTACCAGGTCTGTCCGGAGTCTTCTCCCACCCCCTGACCCAACTCACCACCAGATGGTGATCAGCTGACAGCTCCGCCCCTCTCTTCACCCGAGTGTCCAAAACATACGGACTCAGATCAGATGAAACGATTATAAAATCGATCATTGACCTTCGGCCTAGGGTGCTCTGGTACCAAGTACACTTATGAGCATCCCTATGTTCGAACATGGTGTTTGTTATAGACAATCCATGACTAGCACTGAAGTCCAATAACAGACAACCACTCGGGTTTAGATCAGGGAGGCCGTTCCTCCCAATCACGCCTCTCCATGTGTCTACATCATTGCCCACATGTGCGTTGAAGTCCCCCAGCAGAACTATGGAGTCCCCCACCGGAGCCCCATACAGGACTCCATTCAAGGTCTCCAAGAAGGCCGACTAGTCTGAACTCTTGTTTGGTGCATATGCACAAACAACAGTCAGAGTTTTCCCCCCAACAACCCGCAGGCGTAGGGAGGCGACCCTCTCATCTACCGGGGTAAACTCTAACGTAGCGGCACTCAGCGGGGGGCTTGTGAGTATCCCCACAACCGCCTGGCGCCTCACACCCTCGGCAACTCCGGAAAAGAAAAGAGTCCAACCCCTCTCCAGGAATACGGTTCCAGAACCGAGACTGTGCGTAGAGGTAAGCCCACCAGATCCAACTGGTAGCGTTCCACCTCCCGCACAAGTTCTGGCTCCTTCCCCCACAGCGAGGTGACATTCCACGTCCCCAGAGCCAGCCTCTGCCGCCCGGGTCTGGTCCGTCGAAGCCCCTGACCTTCACTGCCCGTTTGGCAGCGCACCCGACCCCAGCGGTTCCTCCCACAGGTGGTGGGCCCATGGGCTGGAGAGATAGGTGCCACGTAGCTTTTTCGGGCTGTGCCCAGCCGGGCACCGTGGCAAACCCGGCTACCAGACGCTCCCTCCCTCTGGGCCTGGCTCCAGACGGGGGCCCCGGGCTTCCTCCGGGCAGGGTCTCTCTCTCCCTTCCTCGTTTTTTCATAGGGTTTTTTGGACCATTCTTCGTCTGGCCCCTCACCTGAGACCACTTTGCCATGGGAGACCCTACCAGGAGCACAAAGCTCCAGACAACACAGCCCTCAGGTTCATATGGACACCCAAACCTCTCCACCACGATAAGGTGATGGTTCCCGGAGAGGGGGCTATCAATCGATTAAAAAATGTTATCGAATTAGTTACAGACTCTGTGATTAATTAATCTAAATTAATCACATACATCATTTTTGCTGTGAAAGTATTTTAAATATTTCAATTCAAATGAATAATCATCATTAGTGACATTAAAGTTAAAAAAAATATATTTTATTATTATTTTCACTGTTCAAATATATATACATATATATATATATACATACATATATATATATATATATATATACATATATATATATATATATATATATATATATATATATATATATATATAACAATCAACAATATGCCTAATATGCTGAGGAAATAAATTCAAAAGGGTATTTTACAACAACTACGAATGCACCGCGAAGCTGTAGATTACCAGCTTCATTGAACGCACCGTCTCTCGTCTGTCTCTTAATAGGCTACATCCATGGTCTCCCTCCTTCCTATAACAGTTGTATAGTGTTTAGAACGGCTCCGGGTGAAAGGTCAATATGGAATGGATTAATGTTTTTAACGCACTAATTTTTCTCAGATTAATTAATCGAAATGAACGCGTTATTTCGACAGCCCTAGTTTAAATAAAATAAATACATAACAAAATAACAAGGTTTAACTGTGAAACCTAAAGACAAACCTAATATATATACATATCTGTATTTGAGTGCAGAATCTGTAGGCAACAGGAAACGTGGTCTCTGTTTTAGTGAGGAGTATTGACCAATCACGTTTGAGCGGGCTTTGGTTGCATGCAGGTAAACACTCCGTGTGGAGAGCAAAAGAGGTGGAATGCATCGGCCAAAATGCAATCTCAGAATCTGACGACCATTTAGCTTTTTATTAGCTTTTTTTTTTTTAAATCTGCTTTCATATGCAGATAATTATAGAGACGTCGTCCCTCAACTCCAGCTCCATTCTCGCGTCTCAAGTTGGTAATTGGACCTGGCGCACAAAAGAGGTAGTCTTGGCCCCGAAAATTCATTATCCATTATCTGTATTGCTGCTGGCTACAGCAAAACCCCAGAAATATTGGCTGTTGCCCCCAGAGGCTAAATCGTCATCAGACCGATAGCCGATGAGTTCCAATTGGTACAAACTGACAAACCATAGACTGTATCATTTTAAATCGTCAAATGTCTTATTACTTGTCACCCGACATATACACTAACTAACACAAATATATATGCAATAAGCTAATATCGACCCATGATGGATCCTACTTGTGGAACCTTAAATCATTAACTTGGCATTCATAATAGAGCCTTTAACCAAGACTATGCAGTGCCAGAACAACGTTAAAAGAACGCTCACAAATGCTGCCACATCCTACTGGGCTCAGCACGCCAGGGCTCATGCCCAGATGGTCAAGACATCATGAGTTTGGATCTGGCTCACAATATATACTGTCTGCAAAGCAACATAGACAACAAAGAAAATCCTCTGTTCGTTCTTTCCTAGAAGAGCCAGCATGGTGGACGTGGCCTTGAAAGCACTTCTAACACAATTTTCCATCCTGCCTTCAGTCTTCTATTTATTTCTGCCTCCCTTTCATCCTCTTCTCTCCACCTCTCTACAGTTGAAATAAACAGCATGGAGAAGCACAAGAAATGGGTTTGACTCCTCATGATCCGAACGCTAATATATACGGTATTATATCTCTGTTCACCCTTTTCTCCTCAATCTGCCATTTTCATACCCCATTGATTTCTCTCCTGCTTCCACCTGTTGTATGAAAACAAATGCCTCTCCTTTATTCCTGTCCCTTTCTCTAGTACAGGGATGGGCAACTGCCGGCCCCCGGGCTGCATGCGGCCCTCATCCTCACTCAGTGCAGCCCACAAATCAATTTCCAAATAACAAATTGTTGGTTTCACAGGCGTTGGGAGCATGCGGCCCATTATATCCCAGTTGGAATTATATACTGTCCACCGTTAGAGGGCGCTCCCTTGAAAGGAAAGGGGTTTGTTGCCAAGCAACTGCGGCCTCGTCAGGTCTTGACCAGCAACGACACACGGCGCGAAGAGAGACATAAGCGGCCAAAAAAGAAAACTGGACCAAGAGAATCGTGTCTTCCAGGCAAGATGGGAAACAGACTATCTTTTTACGGAATTCAAAAGCAAACCAATGTGCTTAGTGTGCCTGGAAACAAAATCAGAAAATAGTTGTACCCTTATTGAATGATTTTTGTCATTGCACTTAAATAATTGTATTGTATATCACTATATATATATATATATATATATATATATATATATATATATATATATATATATATATATAGTATATCACTAAGGACTGTGGATGTTTTGTTTATGTTATGTTATGTTATTCATTAAATGAATAGAAGCATTACTAAATGCATTGGAATATGATAAATAGATGCTGGATAAATAAACTTTGTTTACCGGTATCTATTTTGTTGTTTTCACTCATTTAGTAGCTATACTTGGCTAACTGAATGCTAAGGGTTACAGTATCCAACTGGTGGTGAACAGTCACAATCTGGCCCTCAGGTAGTGAGGATAAACATTTTGTGGCCCTCTCTTCAATCAGTGTTGCCCATCCCTGCTCTAGTATATCTCCTTGTCCACTTCTCTCTCCATCTGTCAGTTTTTCTCCTATCCCATCATCCCTCCATCCTTACCTCCACCCAGTTCCCATCCACCTCATGGAAGAGAACACAGAAGGGGTCCGACTTGGAGGCTACATCTCGGTCCAGCAGGCTGGTTGCGGTGACGGACAGCTCCACCCGAGTGATGCAGTGTTGAGGTGTGACACTGCGTGTCTGGCCCTCAGTGGTCGAGCCTAGAGTGTATGCCATGGTCTGATCTCACAATGAATTACCCTGGAGGAAAGAAAACAAAGAAATAAGTAGAATAAACTTCAGTTTCATACATGAACATTCTCATGTTTAACAAGTACAATGTTAATTATGTTCACCATCTGAGTTTAGTGTGTTAGCAAACTAATATTTGCTAATATCTAGCACTAAGCACAAAGTACAGCAGAGGCTTGTGGAGGTTTTGCAGGTATTTGGTCATAAACCAAAGTACTGGATTAGCTGCAACGATTATTTTCATTGTTGAAAGTTTTGTCTATAAAACATCACAGTAAAAAATGAAAAATGCCCATCACAATGTCCTAGAGCACAATATTATGTCATATAAAGCCTTGTTTTGTGTGACCAACAGCCCAAAACACAATATTCACTTTACTATTACGTTAGGAATAAAAGTTGCACATTCTCACATTTATGAACCTGGAACCATCAGATTTGGCATTGTTGCTTGAAAAATGATTAATTGATTATCAAAATACTTGGCAATTGATTTTCTTTTGATCAATTAATCAGTTAATCGACTAATCGTTAAAGCTCTATATTGGACGTGTGATATATTTGACCTGATGATGGCGCTAGTTCAAGTGACATGAGAGCTGATAACCAGGGGCACGTTTAATCCCAAAAACGGTGTGCACTGTTTTGCTATGGTTTCCGTGATGAACGACATGTTTCCTCGGAACAGGGTGAAACGGTGTGCTTTGTGTATGTTTTCTCTCGTTTGGTGGTTGTGTCAGAGATTTTACCAAATCAGCAGCAACGTGTATGTAAATTTGAGGTAATTAAAAGGCAGAGCACACAGCAGAGTGTGCACCACAGTTTCAGTTTAAAAAGCATTTTCAGGATAATACTTTGTTGCAGCCTCCGCTGTTGTTTCACTAGTTGAAGCTGGAGCTACTGCAACAAAGTATATAACAGCACTTTATACTGTGAAAAATCACCAATAAAGGCTTCTAAAACAAATACTACACAATCTGACATGTCCCAGCAGTAAAGTGACCCGAAACTGGGGAAAAATTACCAGCATTGGCCACCAAGACTATCTCGCGTTAGCATGCAGCTACTTATTATTTAGCACTAGGCTAACATTAGATTGTAATGCCATGAACTGCTATGCCATGAACTACTATGACTACTATTTCTAGTCACTGTTCCATTATCTTTATTGTGACTGTTATTGCCACTGTTCATAACACCCCCAACCGGCACGGTCAGACACCGCCTACCAAGAGCCTGGGTCTGTCTGAGGTTTCTTCCTAAAAGGGGAGTTTTTCCTCGCCACTGCCACACCAAATGCTTGGGAATTACTGGAATTGTTGGGTCTTTGTATATTATAGAGTGTGGTCTAGACCTACTCTATCTGCAAAGTGTCCTGAGATAAATCTTGTTATGATGTTATACTATAAATAAAATGTAATTGAATTGAATTAATGGAAAGAAACAGCACTTTCTACAGTCAAAAATAACAGATAAAGGCTTCTGTACCAAACACTACCCAATCGGACATGTTTCAGCAGTAATACAACCCAAAATTGGGGAGAATTTAACAAATTGGCAGCCAAGATGACATCTTTTACTGCCGTTAGCATGTAGCTACTATAGTTAGCAGTGGACACTAATAGAATATAGCAGCATTGTCTACAGTAAAGAAAATGCAGATAAAGGCTTTTAACCAAATACTACATAACCAAAAATGTTTCAGGAGTAATGTGACCCAGAATTGGGGATAATTTAACAACATTGGCAGCCAAGATTAGCTACATATTTTACTGCCATTAGCATGTAGCTACATGGGACAATGTTAACACCGCAGTAGCTTAAAAAACACTCCACTCCTGCCTACCTGGAGCAGGTGACCAATCATAGAAGGCCGGCTTAGAGTTGTGTAAAACTTAAACGTGAGTAGAAAAACAGTTTTAAATCAGGGGATTTCTCTAAAATATGTTTACCTCATTATTTGAAAATTGGATATTATAACATAAAAAATATGACAGAAAATACAGAAAAGCATATGTCCACTTTAAATAAATGTTTTGCTACAGTTTGTAGGGGCTGAACATGCTCTCTCTCTCTCGTGCTCATTTCCCGTTATCTCTGTACTGTCTATAATTAAGGATTAAATATGCTATAAAATAAGTACCAATGTGTTTGTATAGATACTTTCTCTGTTGATAATTAAACTCATAAAAGACAAACTTGCCATGATAAAACTGCACAAAAATATTAAAACTTAACCTGTGGTCAGAGAGGGATTTACTGTATCCTTGTTGTGTTGAACAAAGACATTTCTATGACATAATTTACCACAATCTCTGGGAAATGAACTGTCCTGTAGGTTGTTGTTTACATACACGGTGATGGCTGCTCTCCAGGATAACGTGTACAAACTGTAGTTATTCATTAGGGGTCTTGTGTAACCCTTCACAGGAGGCAAGTGTGTTACGTGTCTTACACTGACAGCCGACAAAATCATAAATGACTGGAAACACCACTGCAGAGTGGAAAAAAAATGAGATGCTAGTCCAAATCTGTTGCCAGGCAGGGCGTGCATTTCCTTCAGGAATCAGTGGTTTAGAGTGTTTGAAATGTGTTGGATTTAGGTAACATTTCAATGTTTATTTCTGTTAGAAGTATATGTAAACAAAAAAAGAAGGGAAAATGTACTGTGTAAAAAATCTGTTCACAATTACAATATTTCTCCTGGGGTTTTACAGCCTAAATAGCCTACTTCTGTTTAATTAGACTAATGACATGGCTAGAAATACCCATTGAGGAAGAATTAAACACAGGCGTAAACACACACGCAGAATGTTAGGCCTTGGCCATTAAGGTTGACCCTAGTGTAGGTCATGGCTGCCCTCAGGAAACCCCAACAATATCCAGTATTATGTAAACATCTTACAAAGACACACACACACACACACACACACACACACACACACACACACACACACACACACAGATCAAAGCCATCACAGAACCTCCAAAATGGAGAAGTCTCAGGCAAGGAGAAAGGCATGAAGAGAAAATGCACATGTAACACTTTTTGAGTGTAATAACAACTACGTCATGTTGTTCTCAGTAATACCTTGTTTCATATTTGAAATAATTTCCTAGAGGCTTCAAGGACAGATAAACAACACACCACCTTGTGACCATAAAGGTGGTTTTGTTCTCAGAGCGGCAAGCTAAAGGGATGTTGTCAGTTGCTAAGATACTAATGTGTCATAAGCAGCGTGCTCCTCCCCGGTCTGCTTCTGTGATGTCATACTGGTAGTGGTGATGTACTGAAAATACCAGTATAAAATGTTCATTCATTTACTCAGTCATTCATAGGTGGTGAAAGGTTGTTTTGACTGGATACTGACTTATTTATTCATTGTTTATGGATGATGAATGGCTGAAATAATTAAAGATTACACTCCTTTTTCCAAGCTCATAAAAATTCAAAGACACAGAATGTCTGTTAGCACCCATTTACAGACACCACCCAATTCATACATTATGCTGCAGTGCATTAGGGCAGGTGTTACAGTAGATTATCCTGCCTCTAATTGTCAAGAATGATTTTCAGAGATTCAGGGGAGAAAAACAATGTCTACTGTTAAAGTCAGAGATCTTCAACAGTTAGCACAGGGGGGCCGGCAAATTATTGTTAATGTTTTGATAGTCTATATCCTTGACGTTCCACTTCCAGGATTGTTCTGTTGCCGACGGAAATTCTGCCGGATTTCACTCATTTAGGCCGGATATCACTCATTTAGGCTGGATGTCCGTTGCCTTGGGCTTCCTTTGTGTTGGCAACTGCGGTCAATTTATGAGGACTATGATTAACTTTGTCTCAGATCTCTGCAGGGCAGACAGCTAGCTAGACTATCTGTCCAATCTGAGTTTTCTGTTGCACGACTAAAACAACTTTTGAACGTACACGTTCCACCAAAACAAGTTCCTTCCCGAGGCTATTTTGCAGAGGTGCCGTTGCTCCGTACGGCTCCTAGCAATTGTGATTGGTTTTGATAAAAATGCTAATAAACCAGAGCACGTTTTTATCCCATCCTGGTATGCTGTTTGGACTCGCCAGACATACCTGCAGCGCTGCTGTGAAGGAAGGTCGGGCAAAGCAAGACTAATGTTTTAAAAGTTTTTTACAAAAATTAAGATGTCTTAACATGAATCCAACAAATTATTAGCAAATATAAATCAGCCTATTCATGAAAAGAAAACCCAATGATGATAGGATTATTGGCCTATAGGTAAGGTAGTCACTAAGGTAGCCATCCACAGATACAGTTCATTCTGCATGTTTAACATCAAAACATGATTTATAAAATCATGCCAACACTTATTTTAATAGCTTAGTATTCTATGCACTAAAAAGGTATGTAGAAAGGATTTAGGCCACCTTATACATTATTGTAGGCCCAGTTTAATATGCAACTTCATTTTATTCATAACATGATTTTACTGTCTTCCAATGGTAATACTAAAGCTGCTGATGCCATAACCTTCTGAACCAACTCTGCTTGGAATGACTTAATGCTGCTGCAAACAACCTGGACCTGCTATTAAGACCATATCACGTCTCTTTTAGTGTGCCATTATACAAAGACCATTTGCACTTTGTGTGTAGGAGAGTGGAGCAGCACTATGTGTTTGAATGCATTACAGGTAGGCCTACATGGATAGCAAGATGATACACACATCAGCCAAACTACAGGCAGCCAGAGGCCTGGCAGTCTTGTTAAGGTGTTTGGTTGTAGGCCTACTACTGACCCTGCTGAAGACGTTCACAGCCAGACACACTTCACATCCACACCTGAGTCCCCTCTTTGCAGGAGGACAGAGCAGAAGAGAGATAGGGGAGGCTACTAAAACAGCAAGCTGTTTCATACTTGTTAATAGCAGAGTGAGCTCTGCACATTAAGTCTAATTACACGTCCTGGCTGCCATATTCGTGCTAAAGTGGCCAATAGAAATGAAGTTCAGACTGTAAACAGTAATCGTAGAGATTTGTCAATTTAAATTGAACAGGAAATAAAAAACACTGAAGTAGCGACTCTCTCGTTCATACTCAGTTGCATTTGATATTCACCCAGCATGAAATGTGTGCAGTAAAATGTCACATCCTTCCAACATCTTAACCTTTCTAACCAGCAGACTGACTGTACATTTCGGTTGAGGAGTCATTTTTTGAAAACTGAGCGCGTCTAAGCAGCCCCTCGTATCCTTCTAACAGCAAACACCACACACCACCTAACTGTTAAATCTCTACAAATGAGGAAAACATATGAAAACTGATGTCACGCTCACCTCAGTAAATTACGTCCAACTTCTTTGCCGCTTTTCAGTTTAGAATTTTGTTTAATTACCGCGCTCAGTGAGGAGAAATTAAATCCCTCAAAGCTTTTTTTCTACCAAAGACTGAACATTAAAGTTGCTGTTGCCATTTTTATGCCGCGTATCCTGGAAGACGCAACAGTGTGTGAACGTAAATCATCATCCTCGTAGCCACCTGGACTCTGTTCTCTTCGCTATGCACTGATGGACCGAGCTGCGTCAAGCTAACTGGACTACCTTACGACCGGAAGTACTACGAGTTCCCCTTACAAAATAAACAGATGCAAAGCGCTTCCGTCTTAAGTGTGTGTTTTTTTTTATTTATTTTTTTTTTAAAAGTAGCCTACTATCAGAACCCGATACATTTTTAGTATCACCGGTAGACTTGGCACTCATATAAACATGCTTTGTGCGATTGTCGTACATTACGGTGTTATTTAATGACCAGCATAATACTCTAAATTACAGCAGCCTGTTGTTTCTGTAATACATAGTATTGTAAAATCTAGTATGGAAAGCATATTCTTCCACTGGCACCCTCTTGAGGTTAATACATGTACTACGACCCAAGTTTGTTCATAACTTCAATACATTGCAGTGGGTGATGATGGCAATTGCACCTGCAGTGCGCAGATGACACATCCCTTTGGTGTGGGAGACCGGGGTTCAATTCCCACTGCGATATATCAACCAATGTGTCCTTGAGCAAGACACTTAACCCCTAGTTGCTGCAGAGGCGTGTGATCTCTGACATAGTATATAGCAATTGTAAGTCACTTTGGATGAAAGCGTCAGCTAAATGACGAGCAATGTAATGCAAAAACTTTGAATGAATGGCCCATCTTAGTGTTATATTATTTCATATTATATTTTTTTATTATGATTACTGATAACTGTTATGTTTGATGTTGTTGGAGCTGATCAAAGCTATTATATAGCTTAGTGTTGGGTAGTTTTATCCATAATAAAAGATTATAAACTGATCACATATATTTTATGTATAAATATTAAAGGTCCAATATGTAATATATGTACTGTAATAAATCCAAAAATGACACCAATGCCTCATCAGATATTAAGGAAACATGTTAAGCTGAAATACTATCTTTTCTGACAACAATGCTAACGTCAGTATTTTTTTCTTTTTGACCTTCACCACCACCCGTGTGGCAGCGCACCTGACCCCAGCGGTTCCTCCCACAGGTGGTGGGCCCATGGGATGGAGAGAGAGGTGCCACGTAGCTTCTTCGGGCTCTCTCGTGACGGAATTTATGTTTATGTTTTGGCCTGTGTGTTGTTATCAACTGCCCATTTTGACAGCCAAGCCGGGTTGCCAGATATACCTGTTAAAACGTAAACCCAGCGCACTACAGCTGTAACGTTAGTACAGCCATGATTGCAGCAAACAAACGAACGGGATCAACAGAGATAGATTATACCCAACCTAAAAAAACGGCATGTTTCTAACAGTTGCTTGACCAGAGATGTAACAAACCCCAGGTTAATATTGGAGATGTATTTGAAAGATGGAGACAGCTTAGAGCCCAAAAGGACGCTGAGTTGGCTAATTTCCTCCTGAACAGGTAGCTAAGCATTAGCTTCAGGCTAATTTATCACAGCTATTAGGGACGGGCATTTTATGTCATTTCAACATTCGTGTAGGTACTCCCATTGAATTATATAGCTAGAGTACCCGAGTTGGTTACTCGCAAAAACAATTGAGACACAGCCAGTAAAGTGTTCCCAACCGGTCCTGGCTAACGCCGCCATGCTAACCCTGCTAACTGCTAATGTTACGGGAGGACCAGGCAGGTGGGCCAACGGCTGTTTACATCGTGCAGCCTGTTCAGCGGCCGTAGCCGACAACGGTGAGTTATTTGATGCCAAGAGGAGGGGGGTCTGTAAGTTGGAAAGAGAGGAACTTGAGTTTGCAGTGTGTTCAGCGATTGTTGCCGTAATTCTAAGGCCAATAAAGTGTGTATTTCAGTCAGGTGGAAAAGGAGTGCAAGGCAGTGGTATTTTTAGCGGTTCCTATCATAATTCTAAGCCGAGGAAGTGTGTCTCAGTTGGGTATAGAGCTCCGCGTGAGCATGGGCTTTTATGACTGTCAATATAGCCAGCATCTAACGTTAGCTACTCCGCTGTGCTGTGGAGTAATGTCTGGCTATGTGACACAAGTGTCTAGCAACATTGCTGGATTCTGCGGTCTGAGGGGGAGGGGCGGGGGAGACAACTCTCTCCAGTATTTTGAATTTGTACTGCAGTAACTATTTTAAACACTAGCTGTCAGTATTACATATTGAACCTTTAACTATAAGTTACTAGTAACTATAGCTGTCACATGAATGTAGCGGATTAAAAAGTACATTTCCTTCGGAAATGTAGTGGAGTAGCCTACAAGTAGCCATCCATCCATCCATCTTCATCCGCTTTTTCCGATTCGGGTCACGGGGGGAACAGCTCCAGCAGGGCACCCCAAACTTCCAAAGTCGAGGCCCCTGACCTTCACCACCACCCGTGTGGCAGCGCACCTGACCCCAGCAGTTCCTCCCACAGGTGGTGGGCCCATGGGATGGAGAGAGAGGTGCCACGTAGCTTCTTCGGGCTCTCTATCTCTTCCTCGTTCTAGCATAGGGTTTTTGAACCATTCTTCGTCTGGCCCCTCACCTGAGACCACTTTGCCATGGGAGACCCTACCAGGTTCATAGGGACACACAAACCTCTCCACCACGATAAGGTGATGGTTCCCGGAGAGGAGCCTACAAGTAGCCTACCTCAAAATTGTACAGTAGGCCTACTTGAGTAGATTACTTAATTCTACCACTGTATGTTACCCACAACAAACAATGCTTATTAAAATGGTCATAATGAGAATGTGTGTAGTTTAATGTTAATCAACAGTTGTCAAAAGACAGTGATAAGGACAGAACAGTATTAATAGAGCCTAAGATTCAGTCATGCAACATCGTAGCGTGTTGTCTTGTTTATGTGCATCTGTGACTACACCACATGTGCACCACCAGTATTAACCACAAGAGAGTGCCAGATCAACATGGAATGGGAGTCCTGTGATTGTATGGCCAAAACTCATCACTGACAGGCACAGCTGCCATATCAGTTGCTCTTGTTGGCATTAGTCCAAATGAAATAAGACTGGGTTATAAACACGCTTTGTGCAAGCTGTGTGGAAAAAATTGACTTATGTACTCCAGAAACTAATTATCTTGACACATCATCTTAACTAAAAAAAAACAGCAATATATATATATATATATATATATATATATATATATATATATATATATATATATATATATATATTATTAATAATCCACTCTTAGTAATATAAACATGATGATGTGTGTATGTGGAAATAGTTTTGTATTACATATTGTCTTTGAGATTTAACAGAAATAAAGTTTCATGTTATAGAAATGTTTTTGTTTATTAAAGGTGCAGTAGATAAGTAGGTACATATAAAACTAACTTTCTGTCATATTTGCTGAAACTCTATGTCCGAGTAGAACTATATGAAGCAGGTCATTTAATAAAATACCGGCTCCTCTGGCACCACCTACAGCCTGTAGTGCGATTTGCAAAAATCCACCGCTCCCTGTTCGGATGCACCAATCAGGGCCAGGGTGCGTGTCTAACTGCGTGTCAATCACTGCTCATGCATCCATTCTCCCTTGTGGGGGGAGGGGCTTAGGAGACAGTTTTGGGCTTTAGCGGAAAGGGGGGAGGGACTGAGAAGTTGTTGATGTTAAAAATCTTTGGCCAATTCCTTGATCTTCGCAATCCTACCTACGGCACCTTTAAGTTAAAAAAGTTTAGTGGCAAGTTGTTGAAAGAAAGAAAGAAATTAGAGAAACTAATTGTGTAAAGTGTAAATAAAGGACAAAACTCAAGGTAGTCTTTTTTTTAATCTCAACTGACATCTTAGTGCAAGTCAGTGCAAGAATAAATTAATGTCAAGAATAGAGGCAATTTGTCATGTGAGGAGTCAAACCTGATCACAAAAAAAATGTTTTTTAACAAATGAGCTACAGTACCATAGGGCATCCCTGTGTGTGCTCATTAAAACCCAGTGTCTTTAGACAACCTTTAAATAAAGTTTAAATAAAAAAATAAAAAAATAAATCATAATGAAACTGAATAAAAAGGAAAAGCTAGACAACAACACGTAGAGGAATGGGTAAGGAAATGAGAATGAGAGCATCATTGTAGCATTATCAGCACAACAAGAAACTAGAATCTGTTATTCTCAAAGTGTATGGTGTTTCACACTTCTTGTTCAATATCAATAGTATCATCTATAATTCACAAAAACACAAGTTTGAAATTCAGTTTTAGCTAACTAAATAGCTTTCCATGAAAACAGCAGAAATCAATATGCAAATTGGATAGAGACCACAACCTATAATGACCATGAGAGTAGATAACAGAGGTGGTGGAGGGGTTTTCACTAATGTGGCCTCTAATTATTGTAAACACATTACGGTGCAAAGTGACTCAGTGTATCAGCGTTAAATATAGTATGTATTTTCTCACATGAAACTTACTGGAAACCAAAGAATGTTTGACCTCTTGGCCTCTAGGTTCACAGCGGTGTGGGATAGCAGAGTGAGCAGTGACAGCATGTGCAGAGCCAGTAGCAACGAGACTGAAAAAGTTGGAGCTGATCCAAAAAAAAAGAAGCTTTGTTGTCCCTCCACCAGCTATCTCAGATAGGGATATCGTTAACCTCATCAAGGTTTAACAGAATTTTGAGATCTGTATCATTTCAGTTCACCACTAGGATCCATCAGTCTCCTGTCACATAAATCATATTTACCTACAGCTAGAAACACACACAAACATCATCCTAAAAAATAAGGAAATGTGTCTCATACAACCTCAAATTAGTATTTTGGTTCTTAAGTGGCTTATTTTACCAAATCCATTTCCATGTGCATACAAATAAACTTCAAGCCATTTTGTGTGTTTGGTTAGAAGCAAAGCAATGCGCTGCTGGGAAACACTATTAACAAGTGCTATATCAATTAAACAAACTAGTTCACTTATTTCTATCAATGTAAGCCCTGTGTATTCTTATAATATCCCTATTGGGACCTTTAGGTTTACTGACTCACAATTTAATTTTATTGATTAAATTATTTTCTGTAAGATAATTTTTGATACTTATTTCATTCATTTTTAATATTCCCAAAGTAACTTTCTGTGTTTCTCTGTTGTATTTATATGGTACATCCTGTGCTTATCCCACTTCATCTTTTGAGTCATCCTCAGTGAGTTTATGATATTTTGTGTCACCGCCCCACTGTCAGATGTTTATGCCAGTTTACCATTGTGAAACTAGAGGCCAATAAGTGCATAGTCATACATTTAAATAGTCCCAAAAAAAAATAGACGTTCTTTTTAAAATAATACCTTAAAGTGACTATATGTAACTTTTTAATGTTTCTGAAGCTCTGTCATTTTTCATACGATGGTCTTAAATGACAGCAAACGACACTAACAGTGAAAACAACATAGTTTTTAGTAAGGCTTCTGCCCGCGTCCAATTTTTCCTGCAAAGTCACAGAATAATTTATGGCAGGTAGACGGCGCTACAGTCACACATTCTGATGGGTCACAGGTTTCTTTGTAACCCCGGAAAGCCTGTGCTAGTATCCAGCCTTTTGAGCCAGGTAAAAGGAAGCAGGATATTTCTTTAGATAGGCCAAATTGTATTTTAATGTTAATTTAGAAGTTATCTGTTGGTAGTTATGGCTGATACTGGGGCAGGACCATCACAGAAAAAAAGGAAATTAAATGAAGAACAACTAAAAGCTGAAAGGGAAAGTGAAAGACGACAGGCGATAACTTGAGTCAACTTCGGTCGGGCTATCAACAGATGGAGAAAATTATGGGATTGTAAATGATTCCAAACAGACCCCAAATTGCCCCTCAGGTGTGTAATATGTCTATTTCATTCATACAAATAACTTTACAATACGCAATGTGGTTGTACATCAGTAGCCAACATATCATTTCTTTCCCCTTCCATTTAGCGCAGAGGTTTCCCCTTTACTCCGTGTTTGTGTTGGCTTACTATTTTCTTGTCCCACTGTACTTGTGTAAAGCATATTTGGGTTTCATTAAATGCGCTAAATAAATCTAAGTTATTATTATGTTGGTTGCTACAACAATCTCTTAATGCTTTGGCTCGTGACGCAGTAACAGTGATATTGTCTGAGCAAAACATTCATCGCAACTATACTATACTATAATGCTAACTCGGTAATCTACAGTGGGAAATGCGGCACCGTAAGGCCTCTTTCACACTGGCTGTGTGGCGTGAGCGTGCCGTTTCTGTTGCGTGTCAGTTGTGTGGCTGCTGCGTGGCGTTTTCTATGTCTGAATTATGTATGAAAAATAGCCGTTGATTCTATTTGTAGCACGCACGTGCTTTCGGCGTGGCTCCAGCCGCGCCTGAGACGTGCGTGTCACGCAGGCAGTGTGAAAGCTCTAACCTGTTAACATGGGAGCCGAAATAAAAACGGACACGCCACGCAGGTAACACGCTCATGCCACGCAGCCAGTGTGAAAGTGGCCCAAAGAAAAGACCTTTACGACAGCAGGTGTGGTAAAAACACTACTGTTTTTGTCAAAAGCGGCCGCTAGAATCAACACAAACTGAAAGTTACATATAGCCACTTCAAATACATTCAACAGTACAGCTGTACTTAATCACATTGTTCCCTAGAGAGGCTCTTGTTGTTACACGCAGATCCTATTTGAGCAACTTTTGCCTCTCTAAACAATTTGGGGAGACTTTAAAAAAACCCACTAATTCTTTCTTGGGACATTTTTGCCCTTTGTTCCCCTTAATTTCCAACACTGCCTGTAGCAGTGGTTGACCTCTGAAGATTCTGTTGAACTGGAATGTTACTTCGCCCTGGCGACAACGTCCAACAATACGGATCACATTAGGTGGATGAGAAATTCAGCCTCCTGTCCCTCAGACTGAGCCTCTGGGCCTCACTGGGGGAGATTTTGTTCCTCCACAGCCTGAAAAGCACAGTGGTGGAACATTTACATTTTTTTTATGTTTCAATATATCAAAAAAAGCAGCAACAAATACAGCTGATTTGAAATATACAGTATAGCAGGCATTATCAAGACATTATAAATTGTAGTACAAAAAAATATCAAAGTCACAGCGTAGTATTCAATGTGCTGTCAGCAGATAGTGAAGGTGATAAACAAAATCTACGGGTGCCTGTATGAGCCAAACCTTGCCTGAGAGACACCATGGCAGCACGTTTACCTGATGAGCTGCAGAGCAGGACACGACTGTAAGGCTCTAACCAGGGCCTCTGCTCCAAAAACACTCACAGTGTTTGACTCCAGACTGGGAGAAATAAACAGATACATACACACCGTTTTATACCCTCCAAGTGTGAGTGTGTGGTGGACAAGTAAGTCAACTAAAGGAGGAATTAAAGGGTAACTCCCATGTTAACAGGTTAGAGCTTACACACTGCCTGCATACACGTGTGTGTGTGTGTGTGTGTGTGTGTGCATTTATACAAACTCACTCTATTCTGTTCAGCTTCTGACAGAGAGGCATAACTCTGGCCAGCTCCACTGCCACTTTATCACCACAATTATTCCATCCCAGACTAGAAACAGAGAAAAATGTAGCTGTAACAATCAATCCGTCTCAACATTTAGATCGGGGCTAAAAACACAGACATTTGAAATCAGAATCAATCATGTTTGTGTCCCATATACAGTGCCAAGCAAAAGAAAATGAACCCTTTGGAATTGCCCACATTTATGCATAATTCTTCCATGAAACATGGTCTGATCTGCATCAAAGTTACTTATATTATAATAGACAAATACACTCTATGTAAACTAATAACATTCATATAATTGTTTTCAGAATTGGCATACCTATTAAATAATCTCAATATTAAAAATCCAAAATAGGAAATAGTATGTGAACCCTTTCACAATTATCCTTTAAAAAAGCTACCACAAGTTAGAATTTCCAATCACTTGAAATTGTAGTTAGTGGTTAGTTGTGCCTTGTTCTGTACAAAACACATTCAATTGATTACAGACACTTCAGATGAAGTAAAATGGCAAAACAAAAGTTTTTAAAAAGTGACCCAGTCTTAGGCAGTGTTCTCAGTTAGTGAGGGTAGAAGCTAGACTGGGCAAACCCAGCCCGATCTGCCGGTGATTTGATTTCGCCCTGCAACTCAGGCTGGAAACCTGTACGTTTATCTATCCTGCTTCCATTACAAATTTGCGGGAACTAATCACAAACTGGCTTATCCACCTGGCACGCTATTGGCGGGTTTAACACGATGATGATAGAGAAGCGACCAAGCAGCTTTTTTATTTACATTTAACAAGCCGGCCACCAAAGCACAGCAACCTGTTGATGCCACTGTTGCTGCTACATCACCCGGATCGTTGGTCTGATTGGTTGAAGGACTATCCAATTGCATACAGAGTCATTTGAACTATGCCCGTTGATCTTGTGCAGAGAAAATACAGAGCAGACTCCCCAGACTAATGTTCAATCTTAAAAGATTGAGCTTGGTCTGGTCATAGCCAGATTTGGTAGAAGCTAGGGATAGACTGATTATCGGCCTTGGCTGTTTATTGGTCCGTTTTTTGTTGTTGCAGATCATCAGCCTTTTATTTGCCTGATAACCGATAAAGTTAATTCATTAAAAAGTGTGCTACTTTGGCTCGGCTACAGCTCTGTGTCTGTCCCTCTGCTTCTGACTTAAAGTGCCCATATTTTCTGGGATTTGGGGTGTTATTTTGTGTCTCTGGTGCTTCCACAAGCATACAAACTTTGAAAAATCTCATAGAAACATCTATCCATGTTGTTTTGAGTGAGATATGGGTTTCTGAATGTGTCCTGCTTTCAGTCTCCGGGTGAGCTGTTCAAAATTTGCACGGCTTTTTACGTCATTAGCCGAAACGAGAACATGAAATGTGAACGTGAAAAGACGAGCTGCAGCAGTGAGAGAGAGATGTGCAGTACAATAAAAATATGGTGTTGGTGTTGAAAATTAAACCATGTAAACCTATTCTGGTACAACCTTAAAATATAATTATGAACCTGAAAATGAGCATATTATGGGATCTTTAACGTCCCGCCCACAACACTATCTGACTATCTTTTACTGGGTATTATGTTGAAAGTTTCAAGTTTATTAAATTATTGCTTCAAGCGTTTAAACAAAGTTTTGTGTTGGAGTTAGTAACATTCCAAAATCTTAATTTTGACTTTTGCCACACAACACATTTTCCCGCTTCGGCCTCCCTATAGGTTGTCTCATTGGAATTACAGTTCACACTACCCGCTGCTTCGGTCCCCCTACAGGTTGTCTCATTGGAACTACAGCTGCAGCTAAAAGTTACATAGTGTTTCTTTAAAGATTTTAATTTTCACTGTAAATGCATATCAGTTCCGAATATCGTTTTTTTGGATCTTTAATGATTCTCCCATCCTTGCCAGACACGTTTAAACGTATGCATAACAGAAGTCTGTTAATACTTTAATATGCGTCATAAAACGTAGACCATAACTGTAAAAAGTGTCTGAAAGCACATCTTCTCTCTCTCCCTCACTGAATCTCAAATTTCAAAGAAGGACACAAGTATCTCCCCCTTCAGGAGAGGAATGTGAAAACACCTCTCAAATGACAAACTTTGCCCAGATACTAGGGGTGGGGGAAAAAATAGATACAGTATAGTATCCCGATGTTTTCCGTGGCAATACTGTATCAATACACGGATGCCAACTATCAATCTTTTATTATATAAGTGTTGGTCAGTGTGTCTGCTTGACAATCCCATCTTGCTGCAATACAATTAAGTGATAAGTGTATCTTTCTAGATACACTTTGGGGCTTTGGTGATTCCCACCCCTAACAGATAAAAAGATACAGATTAATAGTGCGTTCCATTTACCTCAGAACTTGGAAGCTGAAGCTGGGAATGACGTCACACCCAAGTTGAATGCGTTCCATTTACTAGTCAGATTTTCATTGTTAGCTCTAGACAGGTTAGCCATTGTTAGCAATGCCAGTTGAAAACTACACGTTACACTGTTTTTTGTGCATACAAACAGCATAACAACATGTCCACAGATAGAAGTTGGACAGGACTGTGTGTTCAACTAATTTAGTGAGACACAAATAAGACAGGCATGCTAATAACTGTATGTTACTAAAGCTTTCACAACTGTTGATGCACGGAGCAGCCATGTTGGATTTTTAGCTCAGGGTACTCGGTGGTTGTGGGGGTCCCTCACTATTCCCTATATAGTGTTTATTAAATAGTGAACTATATATATATTTTTCATACACTCACTGAAAACACATCGTTGCATGACTTACGTCAGGAGATGCGCATGTTGTTTGTGTGACGGAGGCGGGTGCGCCCAGCATCATGTTAACAAACCCAAACAAAAATACTACTAATACATCCCTGAAACAAACCGAGCACCCAGGAGGAAAGTAAAAGGTTGTATATATGTTGCATGTTACATTTCCACTGTTTAGAAACCAAAGTTCGCTCCATTTTTCCTTTTCAGTTTTCGAGGTGACATCTGCGTTGCATTGTGGTATACGGGAAAATGTAGGGTATATCATATGTACACTCAAATTAGCAGTGCATTGTGGGTGTTTTATAGTGGACGATATAGTGAATGAAATCAACCGCGGAGAATTCGAACACCACTACAAAATGGCGAACACACTATATAGTGCACTATTTCCGTAATGGGTAACAGTTTCGAACACAGCTTTTGACTTTGGAAAATCCGACTTCTGAGTACAAATGGAACACACCATAACTTCAACACACAGGATCTCATGTTATTACTCTAGTTGACTGCACAAATCACCTTTATGTTGTTTTGTAAACATATGAAGAAATACTTAAGTGGTGCCTGTAATACATGTTTTCATCATTATTTGCTGCCAATGTATTATATGATCATTTATAATCTAGGTTCTGTCCGAGGTTTCTGCCTGTTTAAAGGAAGTTTTTACTCACTGCTGTCGCACCAAATGCATGCTCTTGTGAGAATTGTTGGGTCTCTATAAATTATAGTGTCGTCTAAACTAGAAATGTTCCGATACCGATACGAGTATCGGAAAAGCCTCCGATAATGCCTAAAATACTGGTATCGGTATCGGAAAGTACTGGAGTTTATGCACCGATCAGATACCACGTAATTTAGCCAAGAAGAAAATCTATTTTAAAGTAGTTAATTTATCTTCTTTTTCCATTATGATTTGCTGTCAAACTGGATAATAAAAGTGATATGGTGTTCATTGTTTGATTTTGTTCATGTTTCAAAAAAAGTTTAACCTCAGCCCCAGGCTGAACAATAAAAAGATCACAGATCACAAATCATATCACATCCATACAGGGATAGTAGTATACAGCTGTTAAAACATAATAAAATACGCAAGTTCAGGTATCGGAATCGGTATCGGGAAGCAAAAAATGGTATTGGTCCATCTCTAGTCTAGACCTACTCTGACGGTAAAGGGTCCTGAGATCATGTCTGTTATCATTTGACACTATAAATAACATTGAATTGAATCTTACCCCACATCCTGTATGAGGGGACAGTGGGCCAGACTGGCAGCTACAGCACACAGCTCTGAAGTCCCAATAGAGGTCAGACTGCCAGATCGTACAAGAAGAAGAAACATATAATTTAATGGAAAGCTAATACTCAATAAATCTAGTCATCAATCAGGACTGTGACTCTCAAAACAGCAGAAGCTTAAGAGTCTTACTGAATCTTGGTGAGGTTCTTCATACACGTTATTGCTTTGGACAGACTCACTGACCCTTCATATCCAATCCTGTTCTCTGAAATACTAGAAAAGACGCACATGTGCATAAAGAACAGAAACCTTAGGACAAGCCTGACAAGTGTAATAAATGTCAATAAGAAGTATGAATGTGTGTGTGACTTACTCCAACACAGTGATGTGCATCAGTGACGGTAGAACCAGGGCCATCCTGGCAGCAGTGAGATCCCCGAGACCATTGCTGGACAGACTGGGAGAAAGCATTAGGTTGATGTTTTATTTCTGTGCTGATATAAATATGCAAAGGAAAATATATTTAATTTATATTCTTCTCTTTAACCAAAAATATACAATAATATAGAGGTATGGGGGGGACGATACAGCGTAGTATCGCGAAATTTTCCGTGGCAATACTGTTGCTACTGTGTACTATTACTATGTATGTGGTGGTCAGTTTGTCTGCTTGACAATCCCATTTGCAGCAATAAAATCCAAGTGAAAAAGAGAAATTTATCTTTTTAGATAAAGCAGATGCTGACAAAGTCTCCCTGTGGACGCACCTGTACAGGTCCGAAGTGGTGAAGACTGCCGCGTCATGCGCACTACTGGGAGTGCAGACGCAAATGTCCCTTATGATGCAATGATCGTCTACCACAGCCTGTAGTACGATTGATGGCCAGCCCTTTCTATTGACAAAATCCGTGTAGCCTTCAGCAGGGGGTCTAATCGGGACATGAATCCCGTCTATTGCGCCATACACCTGTGGCACAAGGTGCGCTTTGGAGTTACGCGCTTTGGAGTTACGCGCTACTCCAGGTAGGTATATATACCTTCGCATCATTCTCGTTCGTATGGCATTGCACACGGCGTAAACACACCAGTGCACGGTGGTTTTGCTGACTCCAAACGTTTTGCCTACCACTCTGTACTCTGCGCATGTAGCCAGTTTATAGAGCGCAATGGCGATGTGCTTCTCGGTTGGAACCAGAGGGCGATAGCTTGCGACATCTGGGGAAAGGGACGGGCCAATACAATTACACAACAGGTCAAATGTTGTCTTGGTCATCCGAAAATGCT